>CM046469.1:25875000-26466078 GCA_025506415.1 Flaveria robusta
AAAGAGTTTGCACCAGTATTAAATTGCCAAAGTATGTTGTAGAAGATTAATTTGACCCACTATGCTGCTTCCCAACGGCAACATGGACCCTTAACAGTTCCAAAACTCTACTAGAAGACCTGTTAGATGTAAATAATGTTGTTGTGTGCCAATCCAAATTTAAAGAAATGCAAGTTAATGCTCTATATACGTGCGGTAATAATTTGTATATGTAATAATGCAATGATGCATGTACGTGTGCGCGCACATATACAAACTATACGTTTATGTACATAATGCAATTATGCATATGCGCATATATACAATGTTGTATCTCATGTATCGAATTATTTCTAATGTGTAGTACGTAATATTGTAGGTACGCATTTGTCGTTGATTTCTAACTTTTGGTGAGTTTTAACTCAATTAATTGATCCAAAAGTTAAAATGATCATAAACATTCTAAAGATAACAAGCATTGCTTGTTGTTTTTCTAGAATCTCATTTTATTCACATCAATTCACATAATCCTTTATGTTCTTTTATCCATATATCGCTTCGAATTAAAATCAGTCTGGTGGTTCGTGCTAGATTATGGAAGCTTTTTTTAAGCGCATTTCTCTTATGTTTTTGAAGTATTTTTTATTAGCATATATATATTGACGTGAGGACGTGTCTTCTTTATTTCTTTACGTATTATTTGCCACTTAATTACCCCAATCTTTTTTATTAGCATACATTCACACCCAACAAGTAGTTTTTTTTTTTTTTTTTTTTTTTTTTTTTTTTTTTCCTTCTGTTTGAGGATCTTTCAATGATTAAGTATGATAACCCTAGTTTGTTAGTCCCTAGATCTATTAAAGATGCATTAAAATGATGCGAGAATGTTAAAAAGCCGTTCACAGTGACAAAAAATTAACCTATTGGCGAAAGGCTACCAACGCACACAAACCCAAAAAGCGCTGGTGACTCGACCGACCCAACATTTTAAGGGAAACTCACCACCCAAAGGTTTACTGTGCTCAAACCCCTGACGAACTGTAATAAAACCTCTGGCCCACTTGAATCATATTGCACCAGGTGACTCGAATCTATAACCTACATTTTAAGAAGTCATGGGATTGCTACTTACAAACCAATAGTTTTATAGAAATTTTGTTACTTAAATCAATACTAGTTATTTGAATCGTAACATACATGTTATTCAAAGTGATTGATAAACTTTGTATGATAAATAAATAAATAAATAAATAAATATGCATAACTATACGGTAGCCCTTGAAAGAAGTTTGTATCTTAGAGGATTAACTCAAAATTAACACCCTTGTATATTTATCTTTTTATTAATTAATTTTTATGTTTTGGTGCATTGAACGGTATAACATGATATATTTTAAATTTAGTGTTTGGATCATGAATTTAATAATTTAGTTATATGATTATATCGCAAATCCAAAAGTTATATATTATTCTCATTTTATTCTTTTTGTAAAAGTTGTTTACGAATCAGTCCTACCCAATACATAATTTTATAAGGTACGATCCCATAAAGAGTGGATTAACATGTTATCCGTCTACTTTCCTTTTATTAATGTTATTTATGATATATTTTCATTAATATAAATCGTGTTATAACGTATGATCAATAACGTTAGTATGATCATGTTGGAGTTATCCGGGCAAATAGTTGATCGTTTCCCATCTTATGTTATCTGATTCTTATAGAACAATTGCACTTTGTTTATATGTGCCATTATAATGTTAGTATTTTAGTTCATGTTCTTGAAACTATTTATATGCATTGTTCTTATCACATGTTTTATCATTAACACCCTTGTATAATCTTTCTGTGTTTCATATTTATATATTACCCATATATGTGTTGATTTAACATAAAAAAATTAATGGAAAGACCAATATGTAATGTAATTTATTACATATATAGCATCTTATATTATATAAAATAGAGAATGATCCTATTATTGCAATTTTATTAATATATATAACTTGTTTTATACAATAGTATAAATGCAAGTGAGTAAATACTTGGATTATATATTAAGTAGTTCTAAATCAATGATTTTGTTATCCGTTTTTATATAAGGTGATGTTTGTGATATTGTCATATTTATCATATTTATTTTTCAACGTAAAGTGTCCAATATTATATTTATATATGTAAGATATACTTGTGGATAGTTAAATCATGATAAATTAATACATCAATTACATATATATTAATAAGTAACTAATGACAACAATATTCAGTGGCGAACCCATGAATTTTTTTCATGGGAGGCGAAAGTGGGGTGAATGCTTAATTTAAGAGGGGCGGTCGGGATTTTCACGTGTATATATACACTGAAAAGAAAAATTTTGGATGGGCGGTTGCCCCCCTCTCTTGGCTTTAGATGCGCCCCTGACAATATCATTTTATTTTATAAAGCTTACCAAGTTTAAACAATGACATGTTATTAGGTCTTGTATTCTATGATTTGAATATATGGTATAACTTGTTGTTTGGATGCTATATTTTATTTATATTGATTAAGTGTTGAGGAGAGCAACTAAAAGAGTAAAGTTCCAGCTTATTTAGTATCTCTCTCATGAAAGATTAGAACATCTTAATAAGATCATAGCAAACGATCTACTTGTTTTTATTAATGAATGATACGACACGTGAATTGTTGCCTCTATAAATCTTATTATCATTTATAGGTGGAATTACTAAGTGACTTAAGTGGAATTCATTCCACCTTTCATGTATCGCATCTATGAATATTTTTAGTAGACAAAGACGCTCATGTACCACTTTACAATGGGAAATTGATGACAAGCTGAACTAAATCAAAGAGTTGATGGCTATACTAAATAGAAAAAAAAAAACACATGAGGTATAGTGTAATTCAATAGGTAAAACTATAAGGAAGCATAGAAAGGGCTTGGAAGCAATGTGGGAGTCTGTGGAGGAAATAAGATGGCATTATCCTTATTTTTTTTAATGAATTACATGTTTTGAGTATTAAACATAAATAAAGAGGATGAACTTGTAACACTTTGATACTATGTTAAAAGTCAGTTTTAAAGGAAAAACAAAGGTGGCACAAAATAAAAGAGAGTTAGGGGCTAAATGTGTTAAAAATGAAAGATAAACCCTACTACTCATATATATATGGAAATAGCTACTTCATGTCCCTTTCTTGCAAAATAAGATTTTAGAAAGAAAAAGTGAGAAAACAGGTGAACAAGAAGAAAGGTTGTCACACCCTCAAAATCCACGTGCGGAGTTTTACCGCGAGGCGTGTGAACAAACCAGGATCACAGTCACTAGTTACTCAGAACGACACTATATGCCACATTTAAAAATAAACCAATCAAAGTTCAAGTTTTAAAACCATGCGGAAGCGTTTTGTAAATAAGACAAACCCAACGTATGTAAATGTAAAATTTGGCAAAACACGCGCCAACCCATTATTTAAATCTCACAAATAAAATTCAAATGTCATGACTTAAGATGAAGTCTTAGAATGCATGCTGGACCCGTGTTGTGCTCCTAATGGCAATCTGAATTAACGACCTGAGAATAGCATACTAAAAATGTCAACACAATGGTCGGTGAGTTCAAGAGTTTGCATTTAACATAAACAATAATAATTTGCATAACATAAGAAGTGCATTGAAATAGATTGCTAGTCTATATTCATAAGTAATAACAATAGTGATTTCGCGATCGAAGCTGACTGTGTTGCGTTTGTTGCCTCCCGTCACGACTTACCAGGTCGTAACGATGTTTGTGTCTAGGACAATATTGCACCCGTTTGACCTCGAGTCGCACAGGTGGGGCTTGTCAAACCCAGTAGTACTACCCAAGATTTCCCGCTAGTTACCATTATTAACGATCCGAAAGTGTGAGGACTTTCAAGGTATTATACACCATGTTAAAACATACACAACTTATAATAATGATATAGCGTTTGTGAACAAGTATGCTACCTCCCCCATAAGAGAGTTTATAAAATAGTGGGGTATGAACTCACCTGATGTGCAAGGATAATGACAAGAGAGAACTGATGATGGATGGAAAGACAACCCTTCAAAGGTTACCTAGAACATGTAAGTACATAAGTACATGTGCACAGAAAACTTAATAACCCTAGGTGCTCAATAAATACATTGACCCAAGGCTTTGGAAAACAAGACTCATTTAACCTAGTTGACCCGTTTGACCCGTTGGTGACATATTAATTGAAATCTCATTTAATCAAGCGTATTAATTTATCATACATGGTTATCAAACAAACTATTCACGTATATCACATCATCACCCAAGTTCAACCTAGATCATCATACAACTTATGCGAATCTCAAACAATCAACATGCTCAACACAATCATAAATATATCACAACTAATAATTCATTCATGAAGTCTAATCATGCACAACATGCCATGTGAAGCCACTCACGACTTCACACCCTAAACCCTGCCAATCCTACTAAGTAGGGGCCTCAGATTCGCACGCGTGTATGACAATCATAATAACATAAATCAACAAGATTCATTTCAACTAACAAACACAATAATGATCAATTCCAATCCCAAACATGATTTCCTAATCACTAGCCATAATTCATCATCATGTATAATCACCAAGAACCTACATTCTTTAAATGATCAATCAAGCATCCATACAACCCAAGTAACACATTCCACCACATTAGACATCATCCATAAGCATTCTAACATGCTCCTAACACCATAAACACGCTCACATCATCATATCCAATGATCTTCAAAAATAAAGTTTCCCTTTTTAGAAGGTAACACCCAAAAGCAATCTAACATCCAATTCCTTCATAGTTTCATCAATTTTATACCTAATCAAGTTCATAACATTCATTCTAACATGATAATCATCACTAATTCATCAAAATTCCCAATCATCATGCATAAAAGTTTCCACTTATAGTAAGGTATGAACAAACACTAGATTTCATGACTTTTCTTGCACAATTCAAGTAAACCAACATCCAAGCAATGTATCTAACATCATACAATCATCAAATCATGAATTCCAAGAACAAAAAGTTTCCTCTTAAGGCAATGTGTGAACAATGTGATCAAACGATGGAATTCTTGCATAATCAACATAATCTAACATTCATACAATCTAACCAACATCAAATTAACATCTAACAATCATCAATTTCACTTTTTCATCATCAATTTCGAATTAGGGTTCTTCAAGAATCAAAAACCATGAAAAACTAATCAAAACTAACCTTTAGGTGTGTAGAAATCAAGAATTGGACTTGCTAAAACCTTGCAACCACTTGGAACTAATCAAAATCAACTTGTTTTGATGTTCTTGATCAAAATCGAATGGTATGGGGTGTTTGGAGATGAGTTGCGGCCGAATGGGGGGTTTGGGGCTAGGGTTGGGTTTAATTTTGTTTAAATATGGTAACTTTTTATTTCAATCCAATTACAAAATAAACCCCATTGTTTATATTTTATAAAAACTAATCTTTTTAACACTTTTTAAAAGGTTTTAACTACAAAATATAAACATTACTAATCAACAATAATAATCACATACATTTTCAACTAATAACAAAACATATGAGATCATAGTTACACATTGTCACGTTATCAAGTAAAACTCACAAACAATAACTTAAAATGCATGAATCACATAACCATAACTAATAATCAACATTATTCACTAGGTTATCATTTGTTTACCATAGATAATTGTTATTAAGTCACCAACGTTCAACAACAACTAGTGTGTGTTCACGACACGTGTATGCAAGACCTAACGGAACTAACGGAGTTTGGTAACGGAAAATTACCAGATGTCACATTATCCCCATGTTGAAAGAATTTTCGTCCCGAAAATTGCGTTACATGGTTGTGTTACATCACTGGTTTACTGCATTGGCATAACGAAATCGAGTGAGTTGTCACATCATCCCCATGTTGAAAGAAATTTCGTTCCGAAATTTAATCAGTACCTTCCCCGGCTGTGACCGTCGTTTCGAACAGATGAGGATACTTGAGCTTCATCTGATCCTCGCGTTCCCACGTGAATTCCGGTCCACGTCTTGAGTTCCAACGAACCTTGACTATAGGTATTTTGCTTTGCTTAAGAGTTTTGACCTCACGGTCCATTACTTCAACAGGCTCCTCAACAAAGCGTAATTGCTCATCCACTTGTACTTCCTCGAGTGGTACAATCAAAGTCTCATTAGATAAGCACTTTTTCAGATTTGAGACGTGAAATACGTTGTGAACGCCATTTAATGACTCAGGCAGGTCTAACCGATACGCCACTGGACCTATTCTTTCAAGAATCTCAAATGGTCCAACGTATCTCGGGTTAAGCTTGCCTCTTTTGCCAAATCGAATGACGCCTTTCCATGGTGAGACCTTCAACAACACTTTGTCACCGACTTGAAACTCCAAAGGTTTCCGTCGCTTGTCTGCATAGCTCTTTTGTCTGTCTCGCGCTGCAGCCATACGGTTCCGTATCTGCACAATCTTTTCGGTAGTCTCGTGCACCAATTCAGGGCCAGTGAGCTGACTATCACCAACTTCAGCCCAACAAACTGGTGATCTACACTTTCGGCCATACAACGCCTCAAATGGTGCTGCCTGAATACTAGTATGGTAACTATTGTTGTACGAGAATTCGACCAAAGGTAGATGAACTTCCCAATTATTTCCAAAATCAATTACGCAAGCACGTAACATGTCCTCCAAAGTTTGAATAGTACGCTCGGTTTGTCCATCGGTCTGCGGATGATATGCAGTACTCATATCCAACCGCGTTCCCAGAGATTTCTGTAACGACTACCAGAAATGAGACGTAAAACGAGCATCACGATCAGAAATAATCGAGATCGGCACGCCATGTCTTGAGACTACCTCCTTCAGGTAAATTCTGGTTAATTTGTCCATTTTGTCCGTCTCCTTGATCGCCAAGAAGTGAGCTGACTTAGTCAGTCGATCCACAATCACCCATATCGTGTCACAACCATTAGAAGTTCTGGGTAATTTAGTAATAAAGTCCATAGAAATTTGTTCCCACTTCCATAAAGGAATCTCAGGTTGTTGCAGTAACCCAGATGGCTTTTGATATTCCACTTTAACATTGGAACAGGTTAGACACTTGCTCACATACGTTGCTACGTCTGCCTTCATATTAGGCCACCAATAGTGCGCTTTCAGGTCATGATACATTTTGTCAGAACCAGGGTGTATGGAATATTTAGACTTATGTGCTTCACCCATGACTAAATCTCTCAAATCTCCATACATGGGTACCCAAAGTCTATCCATGAAATACCGGATTCCATCGGATTTGACTTCCAACTGTTTGTCCATCCCACGTAAGGATTCTGAACCAATGTTTTCCGTTTTCAAAGCTTCTGTCTGAGCTTCCTTGATTTGTTCAGGCAAATGAGTGCTAATCGTAAGCTGCAAAGCACGCACTCGACGGGGCTTAGCAGTCTCCTTCCTACTCAAAGCATCAGCGACTACATTCGCCTTACCTGGGTGATATTTGATAGCACAATCGTAATCGTTTAACAATTCCACCTAACGTCGCTGCCTCATGTTTAGCTCTTTCTGCTCAAAGATATGCTGAAGACTCTTGTGATCGGTGTAAATGGTGCATTTGGTACCGTACAAGTAATGACTCCAGATCTTCAAGGCAAAGATCACTGCACCTAGCTCCAAGTCATGAGTAGTATAGTTCTTTTCATGCACCTTCAGTTGTCTCGAGGCATAGGCTATTACCTTGCCACGTTGCATAAGGACACAACCAAGTCCTTGGATAGAAGCAACACAGTGAAACCACCAAATCATCACTTCCTTCTAGTAATGCTAGTACCGGCGCGCTACAGAGTTTCTGTTTCAACAACTGAAAAGCAGCTTCTTGACTCTCACCCCATTTATACGTTGTTCCTTTATGGGTCAAGGCTGTGAGAGGTTGAGCGATTTTTGAAAATCCCTCAATGAAACGTCGATAGTACCCTGCCAGTCCAAGAAATTGCCTTATCTCACTAGGCGTCTTGGGTACCGACCAGTTCTTTATAGCCTCAATCTTTGTAGGATCCACATGTATTCCTTTCTCGTTAACAATGTGACCCAAGAATTGCACCTCACGAATCCAGAAATCACACTTAGAAAACTTGGCATACAACTGTTCCTTCTTAAGCAATCCCAAGATTAGACGTAGATGCTCCTCATGCTCCTCCTTGGTCTTAGAATAGATCAATATGTCATCGATAAACACGATAACAAACTGATCGAGGTAGGGTTTGCACACACGATTCATGAGATCCATGAATACCGCTGGTGCATTAGTCAACCCAAAGAGTATGACCAAGAATTCATAATGACCATAACGAGTACGGAATGCGGTTTTAGAGATGTCTTCCTTCCGAACTCTCAGTTGATGATAACCGGACCTCAATAAACACATTGACCCAAGGCTTTGGAAAACAAGACTCATTTAACCTAGTTGACCCGTTTGAACCGTTGGTGAAATATTAATTGAAATCTCATTTAATCAAGCGCATCAATTTATCATACATGGTTATCAAACAAACTATTCACGTATATCACATCATCACCCAAGTTCAACCTAGATCATCATACAACTTATGCGAATCTCAAACAATCAACATGCTCAACACAATCATAAATATATCACAACTAATAATTCATTCATGAAGTCTAATCATGCACAACATGCCATGTGAAGCCACTCACGACTTCACACCCTAAACCCTGCCAATCCTACTAAGTAGGGGCCTCAGATTCGCACGCGTGTATGACAATCATAATAACATAAATCAACAAGATTCATTTCAACTAACAAACACAATAATGATCAATTCCAATCCCAAACATGATTTCCTAATCACTAGCCATAATTCATCATCATGTATAATCACCAAGAACCTACATTCTTTAAATGATCAATCAAGCATCCATACAACCCAAGTAACACATTCCACCACATTAGACATCATCCATAAGCATTCTAACATGCTCCTAACACCATAAACATGCTCACATCATCATATCCAATGATCTTCAAAAATAAAGTTTCCCTTTTTAGAAGGTAACACCCAAAAGCAATCTAACATCCAATTCCTTCATGGTTTCATCAATTTTATACCTAATCAAGTTCATAACATTCATTCTAACATGATAATCATCACTAATTCATCAAAATTCCCAATCATCATGCATAAAAGTTTCCACTTATAGTAAGGTATGAACAAACACTAGATTTCATGACTTTTCTTGCACAATTCAAGTAAACCAACATCCAAGCAATGTATCTAACATCATACAATCATCAAATCATGAATTCCAAGAACAAAAAGTTTCCTCTTAAGGCAATGTGTGAACAATGTGATCAAACCATGGAATTCTTGCATAATCAACATAATCTAACATTCATACAATCTAACCAACATCAAATTAACATCTAACAATCATCAATTTCACTTTTTCATCATCAATTTCGAATTAGGGTTCTTCAAGAATCAAAAACCATGAAAAACTAATCAAAACTAACCTTTAGGTGTGTAGAAATCAAGAATTGGACTTGCTAAAACCTTGCAACCACTTGGAACTAATCAAAATCAACTTGTTTTGATGTTCTTGATCAAAATCGAATGGTATGGGGTGTTTGGAGATGAGTTGCGACAGAATGGGGGGTTTGGGGCTAGGGTTGGGTTTAATTTTGTTTAAATATGGTAACTTTTTATTTCAATCCAATTACAAAATAAACCCCATTGTTTATATTTTATAAAAACTAATCTTTTTAACACTTTTTAAAAGGTTTTAACTACAAAATATAAATATTACTAATCAACAATAATAATCACATACATTTTCAACTAATAGCAAAACATATGAGATCATAGTTACACATTGTCACGTTATCAAGTAAAACTCACAAACAATAACTTAAAATGCATGAATCACATAACCATAACTAATAATCAACATTATTCACTAGGGTATCATTTGTTTACCATAGATAATTGTTATTAAGTCACCAACGTTCAACGACAACTAGTGTGTGCTCACGACACGTGTATGCAAGACCTAACGGAACTAACGGAGTTTGGTAACGGAAAATTACCAGATGTCACAAAGGTGAAATTTTTGTTATCATCTTCCATAGATCTAATCATAGTATATGTTTAGAAACATATATAGAAAAAATTAATGTTTAAGGTGGTATCTTGTGCATGTGCTATAGATCTCGCTATAAAAGCATTGATTCTTAGGTTTTATTCAAGAGCTCATCAAGGTGAGTTCTAGATCCCCTTTATTTACACATATTTTGATGTATTGGGTTAGTGTGCATACCTTATGATAATTACATGAAAGCTTATATATCTATGAGAGTAACTAGTGATTTAATGGTGTTTTGCATGTTCTATCATGGTTCAATGATAAAGTGTGATAACCCTAGTGTGATAGTCCTTAGATCTATTAAATATACTTGAAAACAATGCAAAAATGTTGAGGATTCATTCACAGTATAGAATTAAGCACACTAATGCCTCCACAAGTAAGATATAACCTCCATATCTGACGGATGCGGATGGATGTTATTAATGGTTGGCCTCGTAGATGGTATATACTTCATTAGTCTCTATACTTAGAAAGAAACACAAGAACATAGGACTTTGTAAATGGGTCAAAACCTCTGTAAGTAAGAACATAGGACTCTGTAAATGGGTCAAAACCTCTGTAAGTAAAGTAAGTGTTCATATCTCCTCATACTTAGACAAAAAGGTGTATACTAAATCTCTGTAACTTAGTTTACATCAGTGTAAGTGGATTTGTCTATCCGTAACTCATAACACTCAGATGTCAAGGTAAAGACATCATAAATGGATCAACACTTTCGTAAGTAAATGTGGCTCTCCATATCACTCTATGTTTAAAGTCCAAACAAATGATTTACCACCTATAACTACCATACTTAGCCAACTTTTCATGCCATGTCCCCGTAGGTAACTTTATTCCACATTTAAAGCTTCCCTAAAATGACCTAACTTGTAATTAGGTGAAGTAAAGACATGATAACATGTAAAGACTAACATTCTAGTTAAATGATCTGTTTAGTTAAAGTTTCGGTTGTTATGTTTTAAGATAATGGATTATGTAACAATATTTACATTCTGATGCATGTTAGTTATTATATTTTACACGTTATCATGTCTTTACTCACTCAACAATACTGAGTTTTGTATGCATATTAGATTTACAGGTTTAATGTATGAATAAAGATGTTAGCTTGGCATAGATTGAGGAGCCACTTAGTTGTGTTCAAGAATGACATTCTAGTTAAATGACCGGTTTAGTTAAAGTTTTGGTTGTAATGTTTTAAGATAATGGATTATGTAACAATGTTTAAATTCTTATGCAATTAGTGAATGATTGTTTAAAGTTTAAGAATTGTATTTTCTGATGTAAAAGTATAACTTTTGGGTATCCTATAAAATTAAGACTTTACAATTATCAATGAAAATTAATAGTCTCTTAAAAACATCCCATCAGGTAGGTATCGAATGCAGCCAGTTTATCAGTTTATGTGTACTCAGCCGATTTCCTTTTGTCGAGCCCAAGTCTTGTTTCCATATTCATAAAAGCCTAGAATCAATATCGGCTCTATTGCTTTGATGATAACTCATGGCGATCGATGTTCCATCAGTTTTTCGTAAGACTAGTAACTGAATTCTAAATATGCCCTTACGCTCACCACTAATTAGTATTTGATTTATTAATTAAATTTTTAGAATTCCATTAACAATCTCAACCATTGATTTAATTAATCTATGCTTAGTAATTTTTGTAATGGTTCTTAACAAAATAATAGTTCTCAATAGGATGTGCCGAATATGCGCACTCACACATAAAATTATATGTATATGTATATGTATACACATATACATATATACATATACACACATACATGTATGTGTCTATGTATATAAGGAAGGTTTTATGTAGAAATATTTTTTTTTGCGAGAACGAACTAAATATTTTATTTTTTAAATCTTAAACTTTATTAAAATATAAAAAAATTATTGAAAATTAATACTTAGCCATCAATATTAGAAATCAAAATTTATTATATATTTTTATTGAACCAACACATGTGTAGGTTATGTATAAGTAAACAACTTACAATAATTTGCACATGTGTGGATAATGTTTAAAGTAAAAAAAGAGCATATAAAAATATTTCATTGGTTTTTATGATACCATACATATTCTCCTATATGTTTAAAGATCAACTAAATGAACAATGTTTTTGCGTTTCTTTTGCTTGGTGTACAACCTACCAATGCACAATATTTATTTACCTTTGGCTTATATGTGGTTCTGTGTCACTTGGATGTTTGCGATTTGAGGAGGTGGGAGAGCAAGCCACCACATCGGCCTTGCTATTGTTGTTTCTGGTAGCAAAGGCGACAGTGTTGGTAACAGTTAGGCCACTTGGATCTTCTTCTTTTTGATTTTTAATGTGGCAGTGGCGGTGGAGCTTGTTGCCGCTCTGCCTCCCCTTTGTGGTTGATGTGGAGCAGGTGGTGCTCTTGTAGCCGTTGATGGTGTCGATGGTGGTCGTGCAACCATCTTTGTCTCTATAAGCCCTTTTAGGGTTTTAGATTTACCTATTGTTGTGTTTTGACTATTGGTTGTTGATGCCAGTGACTGGGTCTCATTGCATGGTCGATGGGTGCAAGGTGTTGTGGAACCCTCACCATTGCCCGGCGGAGTTTTCGCATCTGAGACTTTATTCTTATGTTGATCCGTCCTTTATTTGGGTTACCTAAGTTCATGTGGTCAATGTGATGAGGATTTCCTCATGTGAGACTTGTTGTTGCTTTGGTTGTTATCGGGGAGCTGCTCATCTCATGTTTTAATATTGGCTCTATTTTGTTAACCGGAAGAGTAGATGATGATGAGGCTTTTCGCATCTGAAACTTTGTTGGTTTTGATTTTGTTGTTGGGTCACTTTTCATCTCATGTTTTAAACTTGTCTCTGTTTTGTATTTGGTTTGTTTGTTTTGATGTTGTTGTTGAGTTGATTTTCATCTCACGTTTTAGTTTGCTTATGTTTAGTTTTGGGTTTTTCTTTGTTTGGTGATGTTTATTATTACCATGTGGTTAATTTCCATAAACTAAGGTGCTTTACAGGAGCATTTCATTTTTCAATGAGGGTTTTTCATTGTGACAATTTATCAAACACTAAACAGACAGCATAATCATCACCAATGGTGACAACAAATCTTAACAAAACACGTACTATAACATCAACAATGATCATCCATAGGTTTGGTCCTATGATGATGAGGATGACTCATTTTAGAAGTGTAGTCTATAAGTGTTGTTATTTCTGTTGATTTCGTTTCTCATCTAAATGTTTAGAGCATTGTTTCTGTATGATGATGATGAGGAGACCCTCATCTGAGAACCCATTTGTTTTTCTCCGATTTCCTATTTTGTGGTTGTTTAGTTTAAATGTGTTCTAAATGTTTGTATGGGAAGATACCCGATTGATAGGTGACGATGATGTTATAGAGTTTTTTCGCGAGTCTTTAACACAAGCGATGACAATGTAATAGGGTTTATTTTCGAGTCTTAAATGTTGAACCGCTGCATTTGCATTTAATAGAACTGACTCCCGCATCGAAGCGCGGGATGAATTAACCTAGTTTATACGTAAAAAATAAAATTTTCCATAAAATGAACCATAAAAAAAACTAAATGATTTAGTTTTGTTATTGTAGTAAAATACCATACATATTGTACTAATTAATTTATATAACCTGAGTAGTTATTATTACGCATCCCTATCAATATGACTTTTGTAATTATCATATAACTTGAATATTTATTTTCAATAATTTGAGTAATCTTTATTATGCGTAATCATAAACATAAGCCGCATACTTATATATATAACTCTTGTAATTAATATAACTTTAGTAATTATGTTTATTTTATGCGTAATTATAACATTTACGAAATCACCCTTCTCCCCCCAAGGACGCATGTCGCGCCTTGTAGACTTTGTAATTATCATATAATTTCCTTTGTGTGTATTTATACAGGTTCAAACCCACAAAAATCATAATTTGTATTGTAAAAATAACATTATTACATATAAAATAGCATTATAGTCTCCTATGCACATGTGTAAGTTCGCATATTTTAAAAACCTAATACATATGAATACTGTAAACTATAAAATATAAATATATGTTGTGTATAGTTAAAAAGTATACATATATTAGCTTTTTCAACATATGTGGATTTACATATTTATAAAAGATCATATTATTATATGTGTAATAATAATATTATAATAATGAAAAAAATAATTTTGATAAATTTTGAATTGTTTCACAAGTTTACATTTAAAGAAATAGATTTTTAATATTTGCTCCATGGCTATTTGGTCTATGTACAAGGTTGGTTTAGTTTCTATGGCTGGTTCCAATTTTCGAATTGCAAACTGGCCAAATGTACACGGTTTGAACGATTTGATTTATACGGTCGAGCTTTGTATTTCAAACCAACTAAATCGCCAATAAGCTTTCAGTTCGGCTAGTGCGGTTTATGAGCTCCACCACATTGACAATGGCTTAATCCATAACTCTTAAAGGTAGGATTTACAAATCCTAAATGCCTAACTTGCGCATGATGTTTTTGGCTTAAGCAGCATAGCTTTATGGTAGATCACCTCATTTGAACAATGAATTTGCTACAAATTGTAATCCTTAATATACCTTCCCAAGTCATATAACAAATTCGTTTTGAATTATTATACGAATAATTAGGAATAAGTTTGGGTATAACTTATGATATTACTCGTTGTTAATATTATCATAACTAGAATTGTTATCACGCTTTGTTACGGAGTCATCTTGCACGTCTTACAATGGTAATCGTTAGTTATACAAAAGAGCAGGAACTTATCAATTGTTGTGGGTATGAAACTGATAGTTGTCTCCTCGTCCACATCTTCTAAAGAGTAATCCTAAAATGTTAAAATAAAAACGCATTTAAAACTAAACAATGTAATAAATAAAGTTTGTTAAAGGGGTTCTTTAGGAGTAATTACTTTTGTTTATTTTTTGCAAGGTCCTTTATTTTCTAATCGTTTATAACTACTATATACGACATAAAAATTACATCATAAAAAACGAGCGTTTTTTAATCTTTAAAACGAGTAAAACATTGTTATATAAAAAGATAATAACTTTTTTTTTACGTTTTTAAGTTCATATCTCGTCATTATATTTTTGTATATTTTTTTAGTTAATATTTTGTACTAAATACTATTGTTTTTTTCTATAATGATGAATTTAAAAAAAAAATATAATGATTAAATAATATTATTGTGTATTTGTAAACCACAATAATAAATTAACAATTAATTAACCTAATACATTAATAACAATGATAAAAGAACACAATGTCTCATTGTGCATTTTGATGGTCACTATGTTATCTTGAATACTATTAGTTTTGAAAAAAGCATTGGTGAAATAACATTATTGTGTACTTTTAATTGTAAAATACAATGATATATAGCAAGTTTATATAATCTATAATATATAATTGTAAAAAATAACATATTATGTTATCTTCAACATTATGAGTTTTAAAAAATATATTGATAAAAGTATATTATTATGTACTTCTATTTGTAAAATACAATTACACATAACAAGTTTATATAAATCTACAGAAACAATAATAAAAATAACAGAAAAATAATTTAAAATGTAAAACACAATGATGAATAAATATAACAAATTATGTAAAATATATGACACGATGAACATATAAGAAACAATAAGCCGATATATTTGACACAATGACTAAAATGCTTTTACGTTTAAAAAGATAGAATTATATGTGTCAAGCTCACAATCGTTCTTAGACTTTTTAAGATTAAATCTGTTTTTTTATTATAACCATACCCTATCGTACATACATATATATAACATTAAATATTACGAAACTTTTTAACCAAATTAAGCAATAAAATGGAGTTGTGAATTATTAAATAATTCAACTTGTACGTTTACTATATGGGCTATGGTTAATATTTTTGATTTCTCCAAGTTTGGGCCAAAGGCCCACATATGTATCCTGGGTAACCCAAATGCTATAAGAAATATTGGTCACTTGAAGACAGGAAACAACCAGAACACATGCCACTAAAAGTTTTGAACCCAATTCAGCCCACTGATTAAAAACAGCGCTAACCACTACTCAAGATCAGAATTGTTCATAGCTCAAACCCATAAATACAAAACACCAACCTCAAGGCTCAAACGTGCAAAATAAAAAATAAAAAAAGATAAGATATCAAGCAATAGAAACTTGTACAATATGCCTTGCAAGAAGTACTATTAATCATTACTATAGTAACCAAAATAGTGATTTTTATATATTATAATGGTATACCATCTCTCTTATTTCTAAACCAATCACACGTTTTCTCCTCTTTATCTTATTCATACACACTTTCTTTCTTCTCATATTCCGCTTATCCTAGCACGTTGAATATTACTCTTTCATTTTTAGTGACTATACGAATAGGTTACTTTCATATATACTAGAGTCCTTGTAGCATAGTAATATTAGTGTTTGTCTTTACAAATTTGATGTGAGTTTATTTCTCTTTTAAGAATAAAATTATAAGAATAAAAAAGGAATATTAACGTTAAAAAATAGGAATAATTTCATATATTGTTGGGAAACAACGACCTACTAGCAACTAATATATAGTGTATATAAACATATTAACAATATAATCATAGGAAGAAAAAATGTCGAGAGTAGAAGAACTCTTTCATATATTGATATAAAATGTCAAATACAAATGCCACTATTTATAGGGATATAATATTAATACAAATATAATGACTTTGGAGGTTACAAATTGGTATTGGTAACCACATTAATAAAATATTTATAACACTCCCCCTTGGTTATCAATACGCATAAAGATGTTGCTTCATTAAAAACCTTAATAAGAAAACCAAGTGGGACAAAACTATAGCTAAGAAAAAAAGAGTGTAACGAGCATTACTCCCCCTGATTTATATAACCTCAACTTATGAGTTTTGAACTTGAACAAAAATTTCTGTAAAACCTTTTGTAATTAACAATTTGTCGCTTGATCTTTGACAATTTTTTATGCAAAGCAATGATGTATTATCTTCATGCAAGCCTTGAATTGACTCCTCTCGTAAATAAATACCACAAGATCCATGATCTTGTTGTGTTAAATTCTCTGCATAAAAAGACTAACCATACTTGTTTCGATGGGTTGGTAAAGATATTCTCTTATATTTCATATCTTAATGGTATTCATATACTAGTTCTACACTATTTCAATATTTACTTTTAAGAAATAAGCAAACAAATAACATATTTTACTAATTGCTAACATATATAATATATAATCTCATACCTTTTATAAAAGATGATCAAAGATATTTGCTAAATCATTTATACATATTCGCTATGACTAATTATTTTAGTCGAAGCATATTGATAACCAGATTATATTGAATTTTTTATCATCTTATTTATATAAATTGAGTGATGCACAAAAATACTCCATATGTCAACTAATACATAAATGTAATATCATATTTCATTTTCAAATTCGTTGTAATAATTTGAACTTTGAATCTCTTCATGAGATCAAATACATCAACATGTCTTATAATATTTGTAAATATGATATTAATTTTTAATAAATACAAATGAATAAACTGCATCTATCTTTTTTTCGAGATAATCAATGAATCGATTATAGCATATTCGACTTTCTTAATTTTATTGCTTTAAGCATTTACAAATTTTCATGGACTTCTTTCAATATTGATGAGTTATGTGTGTTCATGGATATTGTAGAAGTTTTGACATATAACTTCTTAATTTAGCACATCAATTTCTATATCATATGCAAAAAATTTCACTACTAATCATTTAACCGCATCTCCAATATCCATATTGTGCCAATTCATAGCTTACATCATAATCAACAAGTATCATGTACAATTTATTTGTCATGCCTTTATTTATGTACAAGGATTACATCCATAAGATGTAACTAAAAAATAAAAGTTAGTTTTACCAAAGTCTTTTATGAATCAACTTTTAAGATTTAAACTCATAAGAACTTTTAGTTATGCAGAAGTAAACATTGTATACATATAATCATAATAACATATCTGAATGTTTATTTGTATTAATAACCATATCGTTCTCAAGAACTTTCTTTACACAACTAGTAATTTTATATCCTTCATGAATTTCATTTATAAGATGCATATCTATTCTCTCTTTGTATTACCAAATTAATAAAATGTTGGAATAACGTTGCATCCAACACTTGAGAATATATTTTCTCATAATCAAGTATAAATCTTTGTAAAAATCTTTGTGCCATAAATTTTTCTTTGACTCTTTTTTATCATTTCATAAAAGTCTTTCGCATAAATACCTTGCTATATCTAATATATTTTTCAACTTCAGGTACATGGACAACAAGTCTAATAACTTTATATTTCGTTGGAGAATTTTAACTCTACCATATTTGTGTCTTTTCATTTTTTGGCCAATCATTCTCATTCATAGGTAGAATATTATTTCTTGATCCTCATCATTTTATCATTTCAAGCACTATTATATACAAAATTATCGTCGACGTGGATTTTTTTTCGATTCCATACGTTTCTAGACATGATATAATTTATTGAGATCTTTTTATTTTCAAGTACTTGAGGTTCTTCAAGAATCATCATGTCTAATCTTTTTTCAAAGGATCATTCTACTTTTACCTCGACTTGACCATATTCATTAATAATTTGCTCCATATTTCAAGGAAACGTTTTTATTTGGAATCGAATGGTTTACCACTTTGTAAACGTGCCATAGACTTACTAAATTATGTAGTCATCCTTCTTACTTTTGCTTTAATTGGAGCACCAGCAGTTGATATATGTGATCTAGTCACTTTTTAAGGTCACGGAATGCGTCTGGCAATCTATTCATAAATCTTTGTACATGAAGTATCTTTTGAACTTCTTGTTCATACTATTAGCTCAAGGATCAAGATGATATAGAGATAAATCATATAAACTTATTTCACTTTTCAATTGCTTAAATCTCCTCCTTATGTTGGGAATATTGATTCATGAAAGATCAACAAATTGAACAGTAAATAAATATCTCGTTAATGGCTATAATAACTTAAATATAAATAGTTATTCATTCCCAATATGTACTCAAACTCATTTGAGGTCCCATCTTTGTGCGTTATGGTTAAGTAATTACAACTTGTATCGCATAGCAACAAAAAAATTTAGATGGAAATTGCTTGGTTCCTGACCAAAAACCATTTGTAATGGGGAGTAAACATAATAACTTGTAGGATTGACGTGAATTACCAGTAAAACAAACATATAACATGGTCCCAAACATAAATATGAACAGTTGTTCTCATTATTAGCTTTGCAATCAATTGAACGTTTAGTATTCGTCTCAACAAAAGCAATTTGTGTATGAACACATGTTATTCACCACTTATTTCAGTAATCATTAGTAACTTGCGAATTTTGTTGTATCACTAAAATAAATATGTTATTATGGAATAATGTGCTTGCTATCTTATTAGCTAAGTCACATATCACACAAACTCAAGTTGCGAATTTGATAACCATTTAGATGATGTATCGATTTTAAACACTAAATGGCATACTCTTTATGATCTTTTATCAATTCCATAATATTTAAGGATTCAAACCCTATTCTAGTTAGTAAATAACTAACTTTTCTTGAAGCAAACATTACATGTACAATTTATTAGTTTAAAGAATCCTCAATTCCTTAATACATTTCACATCATTATTGACTCGGAATGGTTTAACCGCTCTTGCCAATAAAATATTCACGTTTATAAACTTCTAATTTATGATCATATATCTTTTACTCGTGTTTGTTTAATGTATGGTATAATACACACGACAATAGTGTGTCATTATTTTAAACACATTTTCATATTTTATTCTTAGAGAATCATTCCCTTAGTGCGTCACTTCTTGTTGTCAATTCCATTAATAACATGGTTGATCTTATCAACATGATCAGCATTATAATTTTCTCAATTATTTACTTGATCATATGATAATTAAATAAATCACATTCGCGCCAGGGAATGGATTAGAACCACATAACTTTCATGGTGGTTTTCAAACTTTCAATAATATTACCAATTCCGACATATATGGAAATTGTATCATTCAACATTTTCTCATAAATAATGTTCTCATCAGATATCAATTGACATGCGATTATGATTGAGTTATGCTCATTTATCTTTGAAAAATTTCTCAACTTTCTATAAATTTATAATGAGCTTTTGGAAGTATAATACATAAAGTGTTATTTCTTTACACCTATTTATTCCAACAAAATAGTGGATCGCTTACTATATGCAAAATATATTTACAAACATTTAAGATATTGATAAGAAAGCATAATTTAATCTTTTTATTTTCGTTATTCAATATGTTATAATAATTAACCTATAACATATAAAAAGGCTTTCACTATTCATTTCATTGTAATTTATAGGTAACTAAGATTCGATTTACCTTAGGCAAATATGAGAGGCCTACATTGTGACAACTCACGTTTTCAGGTTAACGTCGTTTTTGTTCTCTAATTACTCTCCGTCGCTTTGTATTTATTTAGTTTCATTTTAATATATGAAAATGATTATCTATTTATTATTATTATTATTATTATTATTATTATTATTATTATTATTATTTAACCCTAAAATAATTAACAAACAACTAATTAGCATATTATTATTTGTAGCAAATAATAAATCAATTCAATCCCACTTTCTGTTGAAACTAACTTCACGATTTCACCTCCATCGACTTCTTTCTTTTTAACCCATGAACCCCACCTTTTGAAACCCACTCGATAACCTACCTCCCGACCCCCCCTTCTCTCTCGGCTAAACATCAACCGCAACCCCATGTGACACCCGATATTTTCAGAATCAATTATGTTAATTTCGTTAGTAACATCTTCTTTTCCAGTTAAGTTATAGATGCAAGTCATGTGATTTCACACACATGAGTCTGTACCCGAACGTTAATGATCAAAATTAATAATAATAACTTTGAACAAATAAATAAATATAAATTTTGTGAATTTATATGCTACTTGTTTCGATGAAACTATGTGTTACGCGATTATACGATACATGATAATTATATAGTTATGCATTAGATTGATATATATAAAATTGATATTTAAAATACGTGATTGTTCGTTTTTATAATTAGAGAGTTTCACTTTGTTAGTTGGATTTTTAGCACGAAAACATTTGTTAAATAACAAAAGCCCAACCCGAAACCCACTAAAAGCCCACCCAACTTTTTAACTTCACTATATAGTAAAAACTAGCCAACCCTAACCCTCATTCACCCAAAATTCGTTCACCCCAACATCAATTCCCGTTTTTGAAGAAACTTGTAGCAGAGATCGGACGATCCCCGAAGATCTAACCGTTGGATCGAAGCAAAATTTTTACAGGAGGTTCTCACACATATGCAAAGGGTTTCACCGTTGGGATTTGGATTTAAAAGCCTAGAAGTTGGGTTTTTATTTTTCGAGCAGAACAGTGTTCCGGGGAAGTTTCCGGCGACTTATCGGCTCCCTGGTGACAGATCCGGTGGCGTCTGGTGGCCACAAGTGGTGCTGATGGTAGAGCTCAGTGAGACGGACGCGTGGCCACTTGAATCACTCAATTACGAGGTCGTTTGATATGGTTTCGACCTCCATTCGTATTTGGTTCAATTCGGGTATGATTCGTGGATGTTTCTAGCATCGAGGAATCACTACATAATGAAAATTGAGGCAAGCAATTAAAAATTATTTTAGGTTTTATGTATTGTTTGACCCTATGACCATAAAACCCTAGGTTCATCCAAACAACAAAAATTAATAATAAAGATGCAAACTTTATGATCGGTTGAGTGATTGTATGTTGATTAGATAATATTGGTGATTAGGAGGAACCATAATATGCGGAATTGTTTATATGTTAATAGTATTAGTAACTTTAATTTAGAATTGCTTTATAGGTTGCATAACGTGGTAATTTAGAGTGATCTAATGGCGTTTGTATGTTGTGATATGCATAAATAAATGAATTGGGTATTGGTGTGAGATCTTGTGCATGATTTGTTCATATGTTTCCAATAAAGGAAACTTTATTGGGTTGGTATTTTGTAATGCGGGTTTTGGCATGCATGACAATTTGGGATGATGTTAGTGGGTCAATTTTAGTTTTTAAACATGAACGAATTAATCAAACGTGTAAAACATAGCTCGTTTCTAGTAGTTTGCCAAAATTAGAAACTTTGTTAGTTTTAAATTTGCATGATAGAATTGGTTGGGAGGTTGTATTATTACGAACATGTTGGTTAAGTATTATGAAAGTAATCTATTGAGTTGAATCTCATAAACCAACTTCGATGGTTAAAGATTGTTTAGAGTTTCTAGATAAACGTTATTGGAAATGATGACTTGTATATATTAAATATTAGGTTTGCATGATAATTTTAGGGATGATGACATGTTTGTGATGACATATCTGTGATAATAGCCATAATTGGTAGTAAACGAGTCCAGTGGACTTAACTTACCCAAAGAGAAAACTTTATGGACGACATGTGCAAAGAAAAACCAATGTGTGTTTCATGAAAGATGATGATTGAATTTATATTTTAATGATTACCTAAGCATATAAGAATGTTAATTTTTCATCAACAGACATCTTATGACATAAAAACTTGTATTTTATGATTGTGGCTTTCTAAAGTTAGTAACTTTATTGGATGTGTAAATTACATAATGTGACTTAGACGTGCTACACGAGATGTGATAATCTAGGGTATATTAGCTTAGCTACTTAAAAATGTTAGCCAAGTTGGTTTTCTAAAAATGTTGGTTCTTGATCATGAGTGCTAATAGAAGAAACTTTATTGGTAATAAAGTTTAGATTGGAACTATGCATGTTATGAGATGTGATTTACTTGCTTAATGTGATTATATGTGCCTAGTGGAACAATAATATATTTAACAGGTCACCAACGAGTCATTGGGTCAAACTCAGTCAGTTAAGGTCAAACGTAGTCAAAGCTGGTCAATGCGTCAAACCTTTCTTAATACACATGAACAATGGGATTGTTTGGATACTTAGGGTTTCATAAACCTATACGATCACATACTTATGAACCTATTTGCATGATAGGATGAGTCCGATTACCATTGCTTATTGAATTACTCTGCTGTGCACCCTAAGGTGAGTGTCACTTTCCTGCCTTACTATTCGGACCGTTAATTACATTACTTAGCGTGAAAATTTTTAGTATTACTACTGGGTCCGATAAACCCCACTCGGGCTAGTCGCGCCAGCACCACGGAAGTCAAACAGGTGATTAATTGTCCTATCTTTACCATGCCTGGGAGGCATTGGCCAAGGCACACCATACATACATTACTGTCAGCTTCGGTCGCGAATGATTCGCGCACTAGTGTAGCATGTATAGTAGTCTAGCTAACTACTCGATATACTTTGTTTACTGAATATGCATAAACTTTATTTTATGGTGAAAACTTATGAACTCACCAACTTTACGTTGACACACTTTGACATGTTTTCTCACAGGTTATCAACATTAAGAGCATATAGGGCATGTCATGGTATCCTTGGTTTTTTGGAAAGACTTATTTACTTTTTTTACATGCTTTTAAAGTTTTGTTTTACATGCGTGTTTTGCGCAATCATTTACCATGAGATAGTTGTTCGTGTTTTCTTGCATTTTCATTTTGCTTCCGCATTTCTTAAATCTTAAACTCTGATTTGGTTTATGTTTTTCTTTACATATGGTTTTTCTCTAAACTCATATAGAGTCATTTGGTGTGACTAATGGCTGAGATCCTGGTTTATCACACTCTAGCGGTTATACTCCATTAGTGGAATTTGAGGGTGTGATAGATTGGTACCAGAGCCATTGGTTATAACAAACTAGGAATTGCATTCCATTGCATTCTAGGCTATAACCACATTATATTAGTTACACACATGTAAACTTAATTACAAATTGTTACTATAGTTGTTGTGGCATTCGTACTTAGCATTATTCTCACACTAATACGGACACTCTCATATGGTATACACTAACACTTATACATGGGTAATTACGTATATTCCACCCGAACGTATAACACATTGTTGGCCTATTGACATCATCCACATCTCCCTCTATTTATGAGGAACACACAAAGCTCATTACCACATTATTATCTACCCCCGTCCCGCACCAACAGGCCCAAGAAAGATACCGACTTAAGGCTATCAATGACACCGTCAGCTATGATGAGAATTCTTATATCTGTGTTAGGGTCAAGACCCAACATTGGCACATATCTCTTCAGGGGTTGGTTTTGTTGGAACAATACCCTCTCTTACCTACCATCATAAATACCCCAAGTCTACTATCCTTACTCTACTTCAAGCCCGAACCCGTGAGCTTCTCATGAAGTACATTGTGTGGTGGTAAAACTTATTTCAAAAACTCATTGACATAAAGATGAAATTACTCACCCGAGCCATGAGCTCACATCTTTGGTTGATATTCTTTAGAAGGTAAAATGACCGCATAGTTGAGAAGAGTTTGCTTATTTCATGCTCGAACCCTAATCTGCCTCATATGGTAGAACAACTATTTGCTTTATCCAATTACTTATATCAATTAATCGATTTCACCTCTCGAAGTCACATCCTATATGCAAGTCTGTTTCACATACCAATTTCCGTCTACAATCCGTTGGGCTGAACTCTCATGGTTTGTTTCAACTCGAGTGAATACTCGAATCAACAACTCCTATGAGCCATCCTTACATAACTACTAATTGTTCAAATGGTGGTTGATCACTAAGTCCTTAGACGGAATTTCATTTTAGGCATCACTTCATACTTGGTTGTACATGTGAGGGATATTTTAACACAAGATAGGAGGATCTAGGGTGAGCGTGCAAGACAAATTATCATCACGGGTGCACACGGGATATTAATTTGTAGTGCATGTGAATCCTGGTAAGACTGAGAATGTGGAGAAATAGTCCTAATCTAAAATTTATTAACTTAAGTTTGCATTTTCAGTGGAAGTTTTTGTGACCCGCTTACCAATTAGCTAGTATCGTTAAACATTTCCAGCAAGTGATAGACGCTACTATCAGTTTGAAAATGTTCATGGACCCATTGAGCTATTATTAATTAAATCTATCATTTTATCTGTATTCATATAAGAGTCTTAGTAAACTTAAGATTCTTTTCAAAATTTTATCAAGAAAACCATATAGACCGGAACTCTAATAGAAACTCATGGCATGTTTTTCGACATAGGAATATACGAATTTGAAGAATTCCTCATAAGCTAACACTTTATTTCATACACTTAAACTATGATTTTTATTACCCTTCGTAGTCGCTAATCCATTCTACCCCAGCATATCCAACACTTCAATCGGATTTTCTCAAATATGATCCCATCGCCTCAGTGATGTTAGAAAATGAGGATTTAAACCAACCAACATCTAGTTGAACACGATGACTTAAGCAATTATTTTATCTTTTATATTCATGAGATCGTTATCTCATAAAAATTTTACCTACATGAGAATCCTTTTACTTAGAGCTTTCATTTATCGGGTGTATACCTAATCGTTGCGGTATTTCCAAAAGTCTCAAGACTACTCCAAAAATTAGCCCACTAATACGGTTGTACTTTGACCCTAATATAAGTCAATAACTTTGTGATGAATCCCTTGAGCAGGTACTGAATCATCCGTGCGACCTCGATGGTCACGCAACCCAATTCGCTAACGGTATCTCCACTAGAAATTGAGGATTCTTGTTTCTTTATTTTTTGGGTAAAATCTTGATCTCGGATCAATTAGTATTAATCGTATTAGCAACACCTAAAGTGTTATTGAGAGAGCCAACGATATAACTCATATCATATGCCCATACTTAATATAAAAAAATATCTATCACTAACTCATCTTCACTTGATTTCAGCCTCTGATGTTTCAAGTACTTATAAAATGCTTTTTAGGTTGAACATAATCTAATTTACCAAATTTTCACTCATATAAACTCGGATTTTCTACCACTATTCGTTCACACTCACACGATGAAGCGATCAAATTGAAATCTATTTCCCCTGATTGGAATTATGGAAAAATTGGACGCTAGAAGGATGAATAATTATACTTTTCCTTGAATTGACCAATAAATAAAGTTGACACTATTCTGAACGATCAATCAAACCCCTTTAAAGATCTTACCCGTGAAGACTACATACATCCCTTGTTTTGTCTTTACATCATGAATAGTTTCACGCCCCAATCTATCATGCTAGTTTGCTACATGACTAGAGTAATGGGCACATAACATTTGAGCATGAAAACCCTATCGGGTTGCCCCATTTGACTAACCAATTACTTTCTTAGTTACCACACTTAATTACTTTCTTACTCATACCTTGAGATGGCTCAATCATGGACTGGAGTGGTACTCGTCTTTAAACCGAGTGAAGTTTCATGGATTCCATGATCAAGCGCTATCGTGAAAATCCTATCATATGCGACATCATCTAAGTGATTGTAGAATACTTAACCAAATCCACCATATTCTATAGTAATTAAAGATGCTGCCAAGATGGAGAAGTTGACTCCCATCTACATTAAAGTAGTAGTCTTATGAATCTCAGGTCGAGACACTTGATTTACTTCACACTTCTGGCAATTATTATACTATACCTCTGAGTATGCACTTAGATCTGACCACAACATATCATTCCCAAATCGATGACTAGGGTGATTGTATAGTCCAAATCAATGAAAGACATGTTACGAGCTTATGCAGTATATATTTCGGTAACAGTTGGGAGATTCGCCTCTCGCTAATGGAGTTCATAAGTAATGTCACGAATCAATCTTTGGTGTGTGTTGAGCAGTTCTTCCTCGAGGTATGTTTGGAATCATGTGTCTTCTTTTATATATATATATATATATATATGTATGTATATATATATAGGATAGAGATCATGTGCTAACCCTCTTCAAGTGTGAGAACCTTTTAACTCTCATAAAAATCTTTGATTTAATATAAAAAAATCTAGATGCAATTTGAATGGTCCAGATCTGAATAAGGGCATTCAGGTAATTTCCAATTTTGTACTTTCTACATTTTTGTTAGAATCTCTCACCATTTGAAGGGACAAGATCTGGGTTTTATGGTAAGGTAAAGAAAAGAAAGAAGAACTCAATCAATTTTTTTTACATCTAACCCTCTTTGATCTTCTGGAGATTTTTGTTCCGGTTGCTATTACACCTCCCAGGTAGTCCATCGAGACTGCAAATAGAAGCTTTTGCATCTCCTGATGTATTACTTGCGCATAGGATCTATGTTCCTCGTATATAGCAGCATCATCAGCTAAAGAAGAAATCGGAATCTGTTGTTCAACTATGTCTGCCGAAGAGTAGATTGGAATCTATTGTTCAACCTTGTCCAGTGGCTAGGTCGGGATCCACTACTCAACCGATGCCAGTTATCGGAATCGATTACTCAACCAAGCAAACAATACAAATCTAAATCCGTTAATTTATACCATGGATTCTACTCAAGCTTTTGTCAAGAACATTAATGGTGTAATCGTTAAGGTTCATCATCTTATTTGCATTTTCATTTATTTCTAATAGATGATATCTGATTTCTTTTCATTTTTAAGGCTGATAGTGGTTATTAAAATTATATATTTGTGATGATTGAATCTGTTGTTTGGGCATACAATTTGCCCTTATCTAGTATTAAAATAACTAGAATTTTGTTATTTGGCTGAGATATGTAATGAAAAGGGCAAATTTTACTCTGAAAAAATAATAGCAAAATAATTAATTTTACATAGGATTCCCAAATGGATTAGAGATAAAATTAAAAATATGGTAACTTTTGTTAGTGTGATTTGGAATGGAGGTAACATAAAATAATTATCACTTTGAATACCATGTCTACAGTCTTTGTCTATCCGATGATGATGTATTTCAGTTTAAGTACAATATAATGTAATTCAATGTAAGTATTATGATTTGCATTTAAATCGACAAGATTTATTTTAATGTAATTAAGTGTTTTCGTTACATGAACTTTTAATTCATGATTTCTAGTTGTCAATACGTCATGTTTCATCATTGTTATCCTGAAATTTAGATAATTTTTTTGTTTATGCAATATGTTACCCTGCACTTGTGTAGTTTTGATTTTGAATTTGGATTTGGGTGTTAGACGAGCATTTCTTGTAGATTAAAGGTTCTAATTTAATTTTTAAAAGTTTATATATATATATATATATATATATATATATTGTAACTTACAGTGGTGTGATTTTGATGTATTTATGTAAATTAAAGGATGTAATTTAATGTTTTAAAGTAGATATTTGTTGTTTTTTTTACATATTTTTATTGGTTTGTATATATGTTTTTCATATGTAAAACATTACAAAGAGTTACAATATGATGTATCATTGCACAACAAATGTGTGTGTGTGTGTGTTTAAGCATGCGTATGTATGATATAGGTAGTGGGTGGTGTTTTGGCATACTACTGTTGTGGTTCGAATGGCAGTAGGGTTGGGAAGGTAATGAGGGTTGGGTCCTTAGTTTCTATCATGTGTAACTTCAGTAAACCTTTGCATTTAACTTCACCATGGATAATATTTGAGAACATTTACATTCACCTCTACCAAAACATGATTGTAACTCTATAAATTGTCCATATATATATATATATATATATATATATATATATATATATATATATATATATATATATATATATATATATATATATATATATCTGTGGTGCAATGATACACATGGGGTACAGGTGCATTATATTTGAACTTCATGATTTAGTAATTATAAATGTCAAGCATATGGTGGTCTGTCTTTTGCACGTATGTATGTTATGCATGGGGTGTGTATATGTTTGACTTTGGGTGTGCATTATATTATATATGGTCTGTTTATTATATATTATAAGAGTGTGTAATATATGTGTGTTTTATTATATGGGTAATATATATTGGGGTCTATAGATTCATATGTATATAACTTATCATAAGCATGTCACGTATGGGTCGTTAAGCGTTTGTGATTGTGCGGTTATGTGCTTTTAGCGTATGGGCTTTATTATAAAGACATATAATTAAAATATAGAAACAATTTTTATTTTACATGACAATTGGGTTTTATACATTTGATATGAATTGGTGTATGTTTGGGTTTGCGTGTGATCGGGGGAATGTCTTATATCCAAGTCGTGAATGCGAAACCGTGCAGTTCTGACATTTAATGTTTAATATTAACTAGACATTAAATATGCATCCAGGTTAACCGGAATCTTTGTCATTTGTTCTCTGTATTACTTGTTGCTGTGCATTCAAGGTGAGTTTACAGCCCGTCTCTGTTTTACTATTTTGGGGAAAGAAACGTGTTTTTCAAAATTGCTCATTCATTAGATCAGTAATACTGTATGATCACGTGTTTACTAGTGTTGTATCAATTTAAGTCCTCACTTTCGAAGTGTTAAGTTATGTACTTTAGCGAGGTAATTTTGATTAGATCTACTAGGTTTGACAAACCCCACCCGGGCTAGTCGTGCTAGCACGACTGCATGTCAAACGGGTGTTTAATTGACCTAATTTCTGTTGCTGTAGTCTGGTAACGACAGCCGAGGCATTCATTACTTGGCAGCTTCGTTTGCGAACTTCATACACTATGTAACTTGCTGTGTACATTAGCTATCTACTTGATATACTTTGTTTACTGGATCTGTTTACTGATTTCATTACTGTTTACTAAAACCTGTGAACTCACCAATCCTGTGTTGACGCTTTAGCATGTTTCTTTCAATTTCCTAAGGCATGCACGATTAGGAGCATTGCATCACTGCATGTTTTTCTGGTTTATTCAAACGATTAAACAATATTTTCTATAAATTATATTTATTCGGGTTGCGCGTGTTTTGCGCTATTTGAAATTATGAATGTTTAACTGATTATGCTTCCGCAATGTTTTCTTAAACTTATTATCAAATTATGTTTTGGAATTATCTGATAATATTAATTGTTATGTTTTGTAATTATTGTGTCGTTTGGTTTAACTATCGGCTGAGATCCTGGTATGTCAAGCGCCTAACGGTAAAACCCTGTTTGTGAAAACTAAGGGTGTGACATACATGCACGCAACCGCACCTACAACAAATTTCGTTGATGTCAGCTGAGGACCATAACACAGGAGGCGTAGAAACAACATCTAAGCCGGAGCGGCCACCGCCTTTGCCGCCTCAAATATTTGATCAAGTGGCTGCAAGAGTCCATACCACTCAACAGATGTCGATTTCAGGGAACATCGAATGATTGGAACCCCAACAACCACTAACTCGATTGCCCATGTCAATGAGGAAATAGATAGGTACAACTAGTGAACTCACCGCCTCAATTTAGCCGGAAACGGAAGACCGACGGCCTAACATCTCTAGGACCCACAAACCAATCAAGCCGCCGTCACCGACAAAGCGAAATAGCCACCACCGACGACAACAATGTTCCAGGGTGGTAGGCCACAACGATAACATGAACCGACGCAAGGGCAACCACCGCATGCATGTTGGCGGCAAGGCATTCTCTCTTTCTCTCTCTAAAATGGGGTTGAAGGGAAACGTGAAAAGGTCACATTTAAACATCAAAACATAGGGACTAAATTTGAAGCCTTTCAAAATAGTGGTGGGCAATACTCAAAAACGAAACACGTTGCTATTTCCCCCTTTAGTAAAGTACTATTATGTAATTTCATATAACCAACTCTTCTTAATTTCTCTAAAAATGATGGGCCATTTATGGTGATTTGGAATATTTATTAATTTGAAGTCTCGATTGCTATCAATTTCTCTCCCAAGTGTGTGGTTGAAATCTATTTGTTTTAATGGTTTGTAGATTGCGATCAAAATTTCTCTGTAGATTAAAATTGGCCTCCTCTTGCCGACTAAACTATTAATGAATTAATTGTTTTACTTCAAGTTCTTACTACTCTAGGACATATCACAGGAGGTTGTGTTATTAATGATTGATCTTTCAACCTCAACCTTGAAATTGAATGGTATTTACGGTGATGCTATGTTAACAAGTGGGTGTAGAAGAATGAATTTTCACGTGTACTAGTAAAATTATTCAAATCTAACATTGTTACCAAAACTGAATGAATAAATGACTATATTATCAACTAGTTTATCTAACTATGCACACATAATTACAAGTAATAACATAGCATGTCTTCAATTGAATTTAAAATTAAAATAACAGTGAATAAAAAAGCTTGAATATGGATCACATGATTTCCGCAAATATAAAACATAAATATGGGCTATGACACCTTGATAATTGAATATGATTTGAACAATAACAATGCTATATTAGACACCAATAGTTTTCTTAATGTTTTTGCCTTAGAAAATGTGTCTTAAATTAGGATAATAATATAATTAAAGACTAAATATGGATTATGGTTTCAATTTGTGATTTCGGGTTTACAAATAATTTAAAATAATGTATTTATTATATAGCTTAGAATAAGTGAATTGAATTTGAAAATTAATAATTAGTAATAAGTGAAGTAAAATGATTAAGTATAGTTACAACATTTTGTCTAAAACATTTTGAAAGAATATTAAAGTGTGAAAAAGAAATAATTGATTTAATAATTAATTTTTAAACTCTTAGTCAAAATCAGTTAATATGATAATTAATTTAAAATGATTTGAAAGATACTTTAAAATAATTCATGATTTATTTCGAATTACTTTATTAAATTTTGAATTATTTTTATAATGGTTATATATAAACTAAAACCTTTGAAAAAAGATAAGGAAAAAAATAAAAGATTATATTGTTTAGAATTTTTCAAAAGTTAAATAATAATTTCTTGAATAAATATAAAATAAAAGAATAAATAATTTTTATATCAGTTTAACAATTTAAATACATTTTTTGAAAATAAAATAAAAAAAACAAAATAACAGGGAGTGCACGGGTTCGAACCTTGGCCCCTGCGTATTAGACATGGGTTTTAACTAGTTAGCTAAGGCCCAAATCTAGTTTAAAATCATTTTAATATATAAGAGTAATTTTTACATAGTTTCCCTAAATTCATATAACCCTAGAATGAATTTGAACCAAATTGTAACCTAGATCCATTATGTTAACCCAAATAAGGTTAATGCTTTCAATCTACTTATGAAAACTAGTGTGCGAGATGATTCAATTACATGATTTAAGTGCAATTTAATGATGAATAGAAGAGAGAATAAATGCGTTAGAGTTTGAAATGGATTCAAGGTATGGATGATACTAGTAGTTCGATTGATTGTCTTTGAAGCTTTAGTTGATGATGGTGATGATTAACCCTCAATCAATTGATGTATAGGCAACTTAGAAGATAGTGTTCGACTAGGATGCAGATGCGAGTTGAAGACGATAATCAATCTGACATGTGTGTGTGTATGTTGTGTGTGTGTAATTGGTGTTTCAGAGGGTTAACAGGAATTGATTGAAGTGTTTTGCCTTAGTTATATATAGTTAATTGGATCTATTTCAGTTCTTACGACTTCACTGCATGATTCAAATGTTTTGATTTGAATTTGTAAATGATTATGCAGTTGTAGGTTTAATTGAATCGCTTTTTAAGACTCTAATTGTCACACCCTCAAAATCCACGTGCGGAGTTTTACTGCGAGGCGTGTGAACAAACCAGGATCACAGTCACTAGTTACTCAGAACGATACTATATGCCACATTTAAAAATAAAACCAATCAAAGTTCAAACTTTAAAACCATGCGGAAGCGTTTTGTTAATAAGACAAACCCAAAGTATATAAATGTAAAATTTGGCAAAACACGCGCCAACCCATTATTTAAATCTCATAAATAAAATTCAAATGTCATGACTTAAGATGAAGTCTTAAAATGCATGCTGGACCCGTGATGTGCTCCTAATGGCAACCTGAGTTAACGACCTGAGAATAGCATACTAAAAACGTCAACACAATGGTTGGTGAGTTCAAGAGTTTGCGTTTAACATAAACAGTAATAATTTGTATAACATAAGAAGTGTATTGAAATAGATAGCTAGTCTATATTCACAAGTAATAACCATAGTGATTTTGCGATCGAAGCTGACTGTGTTGCGTTTGTTGCCTCCCGTCATGACTTACCAGGTCGTGACGATGTTTGTGTTTAGGATAATATTGCACCCGTTTGACCTCGAGTCGCACAGGTGGGGCTTGTCAAACCCAGTAGTACTACCCAAGATTCCCCGCGAGTTACCATTATTAACGATCCGAAAGTGTGAGGACTTTCAAGGTATTATGCACTATGTTAAAACATACACAACTTATAATAATAATATAACGTTTGTGAACAAGTATGCTACCTCCCCCAGAAGAGAGTTTATAAAATAGTGGGGCATGAACTCACCTGATGTGCTAAGATAATGACAAGAGAGAATTGATGATGGATGGAAATACAACCCTTCAAAGGTTACCTAGAACACGCAAGTACATAAGTACGTGTGCACAGAAAACTTAACAACCCTAGGTGCTCAATAAACACATTTACCCAAGGCTTTGGAAAACCAAACTCATTTAACCTAGTTGACCCGTTTGACCCGTTGGTGACATATTAATTGAGATATCATTTAATCAAGCGTATCAATTTATCATACATGGTTATCAAACAAACTATTCACGTACATCACATCATCACCCAAGTTCAACCTGGATCATCATACAACTCATGCGAATCTCAAACAATCAACATGCTCAACACAATTATAAATATATCACAACTAATAATTTATTCATGAAGTCTAATCATACACAACATGCCATGTGAAGCCACTCACGACCTCACATCCTAAACCCTGCCAATCCTACTAAGTAGGGGCCTCAGATTCGCACGCGTGTATGATAATCATAATCACATTAATCAACAAGATTCATTCCAACTAACAAACACTATAATGATCAATTTCCAATCCCGATCATGGTTTCCTAATCACTAACCATAATTCATCATCATGTATAGTCACCAAGAACCTACATTCTTTAAATGATCAATCAAGCATCCATACAACCCAAGTAACACATTCCACCACATTAGCCATCATCCATAAGCATTCTAACATGATCCTAACACCATAAACATGCTCACATGATCATATCCAATGATTTTCAAAAATAAAGTTTCTCTTTTGGGAAGGTAACACCCAAAAGCAATCTAACATCCAATTCCTTCATAATTTCATCAACTTTATACCTAATTAAGTTCATAACATTCATTCTAACATGATAATAATCACTAATTCATCAAAATTCCCAATCATCATGCATAAAAGTTTCCACTTATAGTAAGGTATGAACAAACACTAGATTTCATGACTTTTCTTGCACAATTCATGTAAACCAACATCCAAGCAATGTATCTAACATCATACAATCATCAAATCATGAATTCCAAGAACAAAAAGTTTCCTCTTAAGGCAATGTGTGAGATTCATGATCAAATCATAGATTTCTTGCAAAATCAACATGATCTAACATTCATACAATCTAACCAACATCAAATTAACATCTAACAATCATCGATTTCACTTTTTCATCATCAATTTCGAATTAGGGTTCTTCAAGAATCAAAAACCATGAAAAACTTGATAAAACTCACCTTTAAACGTGTAGGGATGATGATTAACACTTGCTAACACTTGGAACTACTCAAAATCGAATTGTTCTTGCTTGTTCTTGATCAAAATCGCAAAGAATGAGGGTGGGGAAGAGAGGTTACGGCCGAAATGGGGTTTGGGGGCTAGGGTTTGGGTTTTGGTGGTTTAAATAGGGTAACCATTTGACTAAAAATCCCCTTGATGTTTTGTAAATTATAAAAACTAATCTTTTTACAACTTTTAACAATTTTAACTACAAAATACAACCATTACTAATCAACAATAATAATCATATACATTTTCAACTAATAGCAAAACATATAAAATCATAGTTACACGTTGTCATGTTATCAAGTAAAATTCACAAATAATAACTCAAAACACATGAATCACATAACCACAACTAATAATCAACATTATTAATTAGATTATCATCTGTTTATCATAGATAATTGTTATTAAGTCATCAACGTTCAACGACAACTAGTGTGTGCTCACGACACGTGTATGCAAGACCTAACGAAACTAACGGAGTTTGGTAACGGAAAATTACCAGATGTCACACTAATGATCATATTTACATTTTAGATTAATTTATTTAGTCAATTTTACAGGATTGGGTTTGAAACCGATTCGATTTTAGGGATGAATTTCAGTTTCAATTGTTTATGGTGGAATGGATGTTTAATTTGAATTAATGAGGGACACCAGTTTAAAACGCACTTACGAGGGTCGTGGTATGGTTTATTTTCATTAAAATTAAGTGGTTTGATGGATTAATTATCATAGGAGACGTGGCCGGAGATATAGTCGACTGCAAGGTGGGGGGGATGGTTTGGGTTTATTTTGAAATAATTACAGTTAGGTCTCTGTAGTTTCAATGGTTAACATTTTATGTCTAAAACTTTATAATTAAGTTTCTGAAATTACCATTTATACCACAAACTTTATAAACCCTATTTATAGTCGACTGCAAGGTGGGGGGGGGATGGTTTGGGTTTATTTTGAAATAATTACAGTTAGGCCTCTGTAGTTTCAATGGTTAACATTTTATGTCTAAAACTTTATAATTAAGTTTCTGAAATTACCATTAACACCACAAACTTTATAAACCCTATTTAATTAAAATAAGTCAAATTATTTATAAAACTTTACGAATTTTATAAACCTTATAAACACTTTGTAATTTAATTATTCATTCTAATTAAAACTCATAATTAACAATAAAGCCTTATAACCTATATAGAACTTTTGTAAAACTTTGAAATTAAATTATTTATTTAAAAAAAATTAAAATTTCATAATTCTTAATGAAATCATATAAATTTATAAAAATCTATTTTTATAAATTGTAAAATTAATTATAAGTTGAATAAAGCATAATAATTGATTTTGAAACACTAACATAAATTAAATGATTAAAATAATAAATTTGATTTTTATGATTGACTTAAATAGGTACTGATTACATTTGAAAACAGGTCAAATGCTACAATCAATCTGTCGCAAAGCGCATAAGTTGCCTGCTAATTATATTAAACAACAAAACCAATTTTGTTATATAATTTGAATGAAAGCTTCTAAAAAACTTCATATGGCTTGCATTCAAACTTCTATATATTAAGTTTGTTCTAGATATTTAAATCATATTATACAATAAATTTTCAGAGAACCAGTTTTATAAAAGTGTTGATAAAAACATATAGATAATAAAAACATATAATATATATTTGAGATTTCACTTGTTTATTTTTAATTATATTTGTCATCTAAAGGATTTTTTTTACACATCTAGTCTCATATAATAACCAAGTTACTTAACATAGTGATAAAAAACTAACGATAGTTAGAGTAAAGGATCAATAATGAAACAAACAAAATATATAAAAATTGTCTAGTGTAATTAATAAAAATAAAGGTTGAAAAGTAAAACTAATTACAAACCTAAATGTGACATCCGGTAATTTTCAGTTAACAAACTCCGTTAGTTCCGTTAGGTCTTGCATACACGTGTCGTGAGCACACACTAGTTGTCGTTGAACGTTGGTGACTTAATAACAATTATCTATGGTAAACAAATGATAAACTAATTAATAATGTTGATTATTAGTTGTGGTTTTGTGGTGCATGCATTTTAAGTTATTAATTGTGAATTTTACTTGATAACGTGACAATGTGTAACTATGATCTCATATGTTTTGCTATTAGTTGAAAATGTATATGATTATTATTGTTGATTAGTAATGTTTATATTTTGTAGTTAAAATCTTTTAAAAATGTTAAAAAGATTAGTTTTTATAAAATATAAACAATGGGGTTTATTTTGTAATTGGAATAAAATTAAAAGTTACCATATATAAACAAAATTAAACCCAACCCTAGCCCCAAACCCCCATTGCGGCCATAAACCATCACCACACACACTCACCTTGCGAAATTGATCCAAGAACAAGCATACAAGTCAAATTTGAATTGGTTTCAAGTATTACAAGTTGTTTTCAAGTGTTAATCATCATCTAAGCACACCTAAAGGTTAGTTTTGATTAGTTTTTCATGGTTTTTGTTCTTGAAGAACCCTAATTCGAAATTGATGATGAAAAAGTGAAATTGATGATTGTTAGATGTCAATATGATGTTGGTTAGATTGTATGAATGTTAGATCATGTTGATTGTGCAAGAAAGCTATGATTTGATCATGAATCTCACATATTGCCTTAAGAGGAAACTTTTTGTTCTTGGAATTCATGATTTGATGATTGTATGATGTTAGATACATTGCTTGGATGTTAGTTTACATGGTTTATGTAAGAAAATTCATGAAATTGATGTGTTGATCATAACTTACTATAAGTGGAAACTTTTATGCATGATGATTGGGAATTTTGATGAATTAGTGATGATTATCATGTTAGAATGAATGTTATGAACTTGATTAGGTATAAAATTGATGAAATTATGAAGGAATTGGATGTTAGATTGCTTTTGGGTGTTACCTTCCCAAAAGAGAAACTTTATTTTTGAAGATCATTGGATATGATGATGTGAGCATGTTTATGGTGTTAAGGTCATGTTAGAATACTTATGGATGATGTCTAATGTGGTGGAATGTGTTACTTGGGTTGTATGGATGCTTGATTGATCATTTAAGGAATATAGGTTCTTGGTGATTATACATGATGATGAATTATGGTTAGTGATTAGGAAATCATGTTTGGGATTGGAATTGATCATTGTTGTGTTTGTTAGTTAGAATGAATCTTGTTGATTAATGTGATTATGATTGTCATACACGCGTGCGAATCTGAGGCCCCTACTTAGTAGGATTGGCAGGGTTTAGGATGTGAAGTCGTGAGTGGCTTCACATGGCATGTTGTGCATGATTAGACTTCATGAATGAATTATTAGTTGTGATATATTTATAATTGTGTTGAGCATGTTGATTGTTTGAGATTCGCATGAGTGGTATGATGATCTAGGTTGAACTTGAGTGATGATGTGATATACGTGAATAGTTTGTTTGATAACCATGTATGATAAGTTGATATGCTTGATTAAACGATGTCTCAATTAATATGTCATCAACGGGTCAAACGGGTCAACTAGGTTAAATGAGTCTTGTTTTCCAAAGCCTTGGGTCAATGTGTTTATTGAGCACCTAGGGTTGTTAAGTTTTCTGTGCACACGTACTTATGTACTTGCGTGCTCTAGGTAACCTTTGAAGAGTTGTCCTTTCATCCATCATCAGTTCTCTCTTATCATTGTCCTTGCACATCAGGTGAGTTCATGCCCCACTATTTTATAATCTCTCTTCTGGGGGAGGCAGCATACTTGTTCGCAAACGCTATATTATTATTATAAGTTGTGTATGTTTTAACATAGTGCCTAATACCTTGAAAGTCCTCACACTTTCGGATCGTTAATAATAGTAACTAGCAGGAAATCTTGGGTAGTACTACTGGGTTTGACAAGCCCCACCTGTGCGACTCGAGGTCAAACGGGTGCAATATTGTCCTAAACACAAACATCGTCACGACCTAGTAAGTTGTGACGGGAGGCAACAAACGCAACGCAGTCAGCTTCGATCGTGAAATCACTATTTTTATTACTTGTGAATATAAACTAGCTATCTATTTCAATGCACTTCTTATGTTATACAAATTATTACTGTTTATGTTAAACGTAAACTCTTGAACTCACCAACCATTGTGTTGACCTTTTAATATGCTATTCTCAAGTCGTTAACTCAGGTTGCCATTAGGAGCACATCACGGGTCCAGCATGCATTCTAAGACTTCATCTTAAGTCATAACACTTGGATTTTACTTATGAGATTTAAATAATGGATTGATGCGTGTTTTGCCAAATTTTACATTTATATACTTTGGGTTTGTCTTATTTACAAAACGCTTCCGCATAGTTTTAAGTTTGAACTTTGGTTGGTTTTATTTTAAATGTGGCATATAGTGTCGTTCTGAGTAACTAGTGACTGTGATCTTGGTTTGTTCACACGCCTTGCGGTAAAACTCCGCACGTGGAATTTGAGGGTGTGACACTAAAAGTTTTTTTATATAATTTACTTATTATTTTATTTGTGTGTACCATTCCATAATAGAATTTGTTAATTAAAAACCCATGCCATGGAATGAAACTTAGTAAAGAGAAGGAATCACATTCTCTTAGGCATTGTCCATTCCATTCTATCAATAGAACAAACATCTTTTTTTTCCATTATAATAGAGTGGACTATTCCACTCCTCTCATTTCAACATACCAAACACCACATTAGAAAGAGGTTAACAAATTAGAGGGTTTAAGATGCATTAATTTGAAGTTGGATGATTATTGTTGTTAGTAAGCTAGAGTGCACTTATCTGGATCTTCGATGGCACGAGGACTAGAGTTGTCAATTGTTGAAAGTTTTGCGAGCATAAAATCCAATGCGTGTTGTCATAATAGCATGTGGTACAAACAATTTATTCGGTCATCTTATTTGTTCTTCGTGTGCGATTGCAGGTTCTTTCTATAGTAACCCTTAATCCCTTATGGTTTAAGAGTAGTTTACCACTTCCTAATATTAATCTGTGCCGATAGGTAACCCCATTTGTTTGTAAAATTATTGTTTTTTTCTCACGATTTTAAGCTTTACATTTTTACTTTTCTTCACTGTATGTATAGAATATTGTTTTGGTGTAATCTACAATGATTTCTAATGTTTGAATAAAGATTCTGAACAATATCGTTTGATTAGATCAATTTAATATATATTACTTAGTTTAAAACTTATTATTTCATATAATTGTTTGTCAAATTTTTTCTTGATTATTTTTAAGCATAGAAATACATATTTGGAAATATACTTTGCAAAAGAAAAAAAGAAAAGAAAAAAAGAAAGAAGAAAAAAAGCAGTCAAGACTTCATCAAATCAATCAAATGCCCATTAAAGTAACAATATAAGTAGTCAAGAAGAAGTTGAAGCAATAAAAGGTGAAATTATTGGTGACCCTGCAGCCTTAGAAAATCAAGTATATTCCGACACCATGGTTAAAATTTTCTACCTTCGTCGCTATAGTTTTTAAAGAAATATAAATCACGTTATTTATATACGAGGTGTTAATATAATATGCAAATTATATCTATCATTTATAAAGGTTCGAAACATAAGTTATATTATTGATTTCGATAAATCAGGATAACATATATAATAGATGTGTTTAAAAAATTATCCATGGAATGATGGATAATGGGTTCATTCCCACTAAGAAATACTGCAATTACACGTCGTAATAAATATTGATCGATATAAGGTTCACTCTAATATATAAAATTAATTTTTCTTCGTTTGTTTGTTTTTATGAAGAACACTGCGTAACACACGCAATACCACCAACCAGCGTCTTCCATTTTTTTTTCTTTTCCGCAACCACTGCTACGACTCTCAATAGTCTCAAGCACTAAAATACGAAAAGCAAAACATGAAAAGAAAAAAAAAATCCAAATTACCAGCATCATGGCCAGTATATCTAGTTTAAAAGTATTGTAAGCGGGTTTGCTAACATGTTTATAGAAAAAAAAACGTCGATTTGTGTTAAACCTAGCGGGAAGCTAGAAAGATTGTACTAGAAAACAATTACAATACAGAAACACAACGAAACAATTAGCTAACGAGACATGAGTATGGGGATAATCTCAAAGAATTCCAACAATTTCTAACCTTCCTTGATCTTCTAACGGTAAAGTGTATCATCCTTTATTCAAAAAGTTTCCAACTCTTCAAATTGTAAATGCTAGTGGTTTATAAGAGTAGTTTAGAAATAAAGTAGAAGCAGTTTTATATAATAAAAAAAGATGCTAGTAAGAAGATAGAAACTGTCAATACACCCCAATAAATCACGGGTTGCTAATCTTGAATATGTTTTTTACTGATTATCATGTACGAGTATCGTGAACCTTTGATTCCAAGGTCATAAACCTTATTGTTATATGGTAGTAATAAATGACAAGAAATCTAACACAATATGAATCTGGTTATAAATGAAAGTATTCAATTTCAAGAAAATGATGAATTCAAACTTATCAACCCCGTATCTCTACTTATTACTACTTTTAAAGTAAATACAATACTCCCAATAATCTAATTGGCATTCATAATTATAAACAATTTGAGTTTATCTAATTGACATTCATAGTTATAAACAGTTTGAGTTTATCTAATTGACATTCATAGTTATAAACAATTTGAGTTTATTTTAAAAGTAAAGAGTGGTTATTAAATATAATGATAAATTGCTAGTTTTCATTTTCATTTTGAAAACTTTTTAGTTTTTTTTAATCGTATAATAAATTATAGTATGTAAGTTATATAATCATATTGTTATGGGATATATTATACAGTTAGAAATAATAAATAAATATATAAAAATAAAAAAAAAAACCAATGTAACGAGAAAGACCCCCTTTAACCCCAACTCATTTGATAATTTTTCATGCTTAATTAATTATGTCTTGAGTTAGAATAAGTTTCAACCCATCACACAACCTCACCCAACCCGATGGTTTTGCCATCATAATTTAAGTTAGTAACTATTATTCTATTTATCTATATAAAGAGACTTTGAAGATAAGTGTAAGTAATATTATTTTAATTAAAACGTCCTCCAGAAGAATACATGTTTCTTGAAGAGATAGGATACTAGAAGGACCCGACTCAGGCACTTTGACCTAAGCCAAAATAAGTTTGACATAGAGACGACCACATACTTGGCGGATAATAAAAAACTAACAAGATCACGTGTGCAACACAGTCCGATAATAATCACATAACAATGATTATGTCATCATTTAAACTGACTATAGTCATTATGATAATCTGTATGAATGACAATAGTCAACATAAACAAAAGAAAAAACATCTTTCAGTTAACATGAGCAAAGTGACGTCCAACTATTTAAGACGGGTCATACCCAACATATGATTAAATTCCTCACTCATATCTCTTACACCACTTTATAATTCTTTTGTTATCTTTTTCTAACTATCTACTTCGACTGATATTTATTCACACATCAAATGACGGTTACTAGGAAACCTTCATGCCTATGGCTAACTAACAGTATTTTCTAAAGACGAATGTATTCATCTATGAGGCAATTCCAGTGGATTATCCCGATCCGGTGGATTTATTATTTTCATTACTAAAATAGCATAAATTATTATGTACTATATCGAAGTTTCGTGGTTCAAAACCAAATTGTTGGTAATTTAATATTGTAAGTGATGTCACACTCACACAAGCCCACAATATCAAGTGTCAAAAATGCAAATTCTCATTTTCATCTTCCAACTGGCATGCCCGATCTTTAATCGTGACCGTTGATATAGATTCAACTCAATCTCTTTGTCCCTAACTTTTCTAAACTATTCTACATGTCAAAAAAGTCTTTTTTATGCAACTCTCGTGGAAACTCCCATGAACCCTCATAGAAACACAACTAACCCTAACAACTAACTCTATAAATACAACACAAAAACGTACAAGATTTCACCCAAAAACACACACACACAATGGAAAACCGAAAAAGACTATCCGCGAAGGCGAACAGCTGCACGAAGCACCCGAATCACCAGCAATCACCCGGGGTTTGCTCGTTGTGCTTACGAGAAAGATTGACAAAGATATCGGGTTCATCATCACTGACCGTCACGAGTGTTTCTTCATCGTCTTCTATCTCTTCGGTGTCTTCTGTTTCGTCGTCTCGATGCTCATCTTATGTAGCATCTCCCATGCATGGTTTTCGAGATCGAAATGGAATGTATGATGTTGAGGGAAAAGGGTATCTTTCTTTCTTGAGAAAGAGTAGATCAATGGCTTTTGTTGGTGAAAAGATTGTGGAAAGTGATGGGAAGAAGAAGAAAGGAGATGGGTTTTGGTCAAAATTGATGGGATTGAAGAGAAGTAATATGAAGAAGAGATCAATGGAAGAGGGTTCTTCAAGACTCATGCATTCAAGAACTATGAGAGAAATGTTGACCACAAGGATTTAACTTTATATATATAATATATATAAAAGTTCGTGAAAACAGTCTTTTACAGAAATACATGGCTGGTAAAAAAAAATTTAAACTTTTTGTAGATAAGACCGTCAGGTTGGTTCGACACCCTCTGGATGCCATGTATGCATGATCTTTGTAGCATGGGGATACATATAATTAGTTTATATTATAGTGGGATAGAAAAAAACCCATTTAGGATTATATTATTTCTTGAATTCATTTGTATACTTGAGAAAATAGAAAGAAGAGTCAAAATTGTACATCTAGAAATAAAGAAAAATGTCTTTTTCTTCTCATTTTAAGTTTCGTGTACACATATACACACATATATGTGTGTCCATATATATGTATGTATCATAACAAAATTTCATAACGTGGGCCAATAGTTAGCTGTCACAGATTATATTTATATAAATGGTGTCTTAACACCTATCCATCAAACACATACTGCCATTAAAGTTTAACGCTAACAGCTTGTTGTATTTATAGACACTATAAATCTCTTTGAATATATGGGAAATTAAATATAATAATCTATAACAATAAAAACTCATAAGTATAAAACTTGTTATGGGTCGGTCATATTTATATATGAAATGAAATTTATTAACATACAGGATCGAAGAATTTTTCTTTTGTTTTTCAGTAGATCGACAGCTAGGAAGCCAAACTAAAATAAAACAATGATCTTAATTAATAAGGGATGATATACTATGGAGCTATAGTATGTCATGTTATCTGTAAAATTAATATTTTTATGTACTATATAAGATCTGATACTGATTAAACTAAATAATTTCACAATTGATCAACACCGATGCGTGAAACATCTTTGAACAGTAACCACACAAAAAGGTTATTAGATGTCATTGATGTAGAATAGTCTTACTAATAAAAAAAAAATTTCGCCCATAGCTTACTGGTGTAATTAGTTCGTGGTTGCTTTACAAAGATTTAGTATTTAAATAAGGTTCTAATATACAAACACTTCATATTATAAATCAACACCTCCATTATACGTCTCGTATAACATCATATAGAGTCGAAAATATTAAAAATGAGGAAAATTTAAGGGGAGCTGTCAGAAGGCTTTACATCCCGTATAACCCTATCCGACCACTTATACGACACATATAGAGTTATACGACGCGTATAACAAATTATAAAACTGACTATAAGAAAAAATTTAGTGAGCTGTCAAATAGGTTATTCACCTCATATAAGTTTATACGATCCACCTATCCATCCCGTATGATACTACAAGGCCCGTATAAAAATATAGAATGTTAATTTATAATTGGAATGTGTATCCCACTAACTGGACCTTTTAAATATCACAATAATAAGTAAATGACACCTAAAAAGGTGGTTCAATTTAATAGAAACGGCTAATTAATGGAGAGACCGTACTACCGTAGTAGTTTGAGACCTGTTATTTTTGCTGGACTATCACATGATAGTATATTTAATTATTTAATAGATCTATATTATTAAAGGCATGGTCTATGTGTTATGTGTTACAGCAAGTACTCAGTGTGTACAATATAACAGCAAATTTTGCAAGGATGTGATATTAAAATTTTTTAAAATGATACGTAAAGAAGAAAATATGTTTATGAGAAAAACTAGAATTTGAACCCCACATGTTCTAGAGGGTTATTTTGTAATAGAGTAATTATGTTTTCCGTCTAAAATTTTGATCTTTCTCTTGCTCTCTTATTGAGATCGGTAAACACCAATCAATCTAATTATTTCGGTATAATCACAACACTTAATTAATCACAATCAATTAGTTAAACTATAAAAAAAAGTTAAACTTAAATAAACTTGGATAAATAATATCTATCTATTAAAATCGATTCAAGTATAACTTGATAATTTATTATGCATAAATATATTATAAACTCAAATAGCCAATTATAACATGAAAAATAAACTTTCTAAAAATTTATTTTAGTTATGAGTAAAACCAACAAAAATCCTGAAATTAAAACATTAAAAATTTTTATTAAATAATATAAACTGCGACTTCAAATATTGAAATTGTTTCAAAATTGATGGCTAAATCACCACTCGTACTCCCTCTTCTACAAAGAGATTGAGTTTTTATCATCCTCAGAATTAAGCTTCTCTCAATTCCATCAATAGAAAAAAAAAAAAAAAAAAAAAAAAAAAAAAAAAACCTCTGCACCTTGTTCCATTCCAGTCATTCTTTCTTCATCTAAACTAGGGTTTTCTTGATTCCATCTTCATTAATTCTTTACTTAATTCAACCCCAAACCTTCTTTTGAGATCTCTACCCTTTGAGATTTGAATTTTAGTTTTCTTATTTTCATTTGAATTGCCATCAGATTTTTACATTACCAAGTTAGTTCTTATTCATTAACACTATGGCAGTTGATTTCTCCCCACCACCTCTGAACTATAATACCACCATTCCCCTACGATCGCCCCCCTCCCCACCCCATAATTGTCTGCAACTTTCAAATGACACTGAAACCTTGTGACAAAATCTAATCTCGGTAGGATTCGAAGAGAAACAGAGAAACAGATATAACTTGCGTAATTATGAATATAACTTGCGTAATTATGTAACTTTTATTCGTAGTTGTATCGCGGATGAAACTACCCATCCGTTAAAAAAGCACATGTCACACTCTGATGGCTTCATACGCTTCGCACGAGAAATACACTTTGTATAGTAACCAACCCCTAATAATATAAACAAATCGGTGATAAGTTAATGATTTGCAAACTAATTAAAGGAATCAGCATCAAGACGAAAAGTAGCGTATATGGATTAAAAGTCGTATAAAAGGAGAATATAAATTAAAATGCATTTAAATAGTACGTATAAGGTCATCCAAATAGCTCGCGTCTCGAAGCTCACTCGAAGCTCGCTCTGAAAAAGCTTGAAAAAAGCTCACTCAAAATGGCTTAGTTTTAAACTGAACCGAACCGAGCCGGCTCGGTATGAAATGAGCTAAACTCGGTTCGGTTCGTGACGAGCCCAGCCGGCTCAGTTTAGCTCGTTTGTTAGCTCGGCTCGATATAGCTTGGATTATTATACATGTAACATATATTATTTTTATGTATATAACATATATCATTGCATTTTCTCATTTGTTAAGAATATAATATATATTTAGCTATTGTTATGTCAAAATATTAAACTATAATGTTTGTATCAGATAGTTTCATGTGATTTTCTATATTTTTGTATAATACAATTAATTATTCAAATGCTTTCAATTCATTCGATTTAGATAATGATAAAGTTATTTATATTTTGTTGAAGTTGAACTTAGTTTCTTTAAATTAATTTATATTTAGTGAAACTTGATATAAATCGGTTATAAGTTATGTAGTATGTTGAATTTATTTTGCATTTGATTTTTTTAATTGTGTTTATGAAATAAAATCGAGCCAAAACGAGCCGAGCCGAGCCGAGCTCGAACCCAGATTTTCAGCCCGGTTTTAAAACCGAACCGAACCGAGTCGAGCAGACTCGATTTAAATCCGAGCCTAGTTCGAGCTTGCCCTAGCTCGGCTCGGCTCGGCTCGTGAACAGCCCTAAGTACATAATCAAAATCACATATAGTTCAACTAGGTGCCTAGTATCTTTCTACCTTTCGAATCCTACTATTTTAATAAAATAGTATCTCAAGTGGACACTTGTCACAATTCTAGACTATCAAAATTTTCATTTTTCCTCCCAAATTATTTTCATCCATTTTATGGCAATTGGTAATTAAAGTAATAAATCAATCATATTTTATGACCATCTTTTTAATTTTTGATTATTCAAATAAAAAATTATATATTTCTAATTAACTTCTCATTTGTAAATAAAAAGATATCATATTTATCATACCTTCTCAAAATATTTTATATATACTAAGGCATTTTAGTAATTAAATATATGCAGATTTATAATTTATATTTTTTAATTATCTAATCCGTGTAATACACGGGTTTTTTAGTGCTACTTAAGTTATAAATGTTTAGAGTTGTGAAGGACCGAGTGAGCGAGATCAATGCGACAGTTTAATAGTTGTTGGGGAGAAAACATACAAACACTTATAAGATCAAATGGGGAACCGGCAAGATAAAAGTTAGAACTAAGGTAAAGAACACAAGAAAGAACAAGGTAATTGGTTTTCAAGAATGTTATATATTGCTCTCAAATGTTCAACCACAGTTACAAGGCTTAGTCTCTAGGACTGATAAATGAGATACTTTACACTACATCCTACAGCCGGCCATACTTGGAAGGTCAACTGGAACACTAATCTAGTACAACAAGATCAATTTAAGTGATTGCCTTCTGACATGTGATTATAACATGTCATAGCTCACATCCTTATCTGTAAGGTTTATAGAAAGGCTGATGCAACCAAAACAATCAAAGTGTTTCCTGCATGCATGCACTTTGTACATAGTAGAAATTGCTTTGGAAGTTTTACACTCTACACAAAAGATTATTCTAAGTGTAAAATCTTCTGAAGCCAAAGACCAAATCTTCTGAAGCCAAAGATGAAGTCTTCCGAAGCTTAGAAGTCAAAGTCTTCCGAAGCCATCAAGACAGAAGAATGATTTCTTCTGAGGACAGAGAATACATGCTTTCTCTGATCTACTTTTTCAGAAAGCTGACCAATTTTTCGCTACCACTCTGAAGACTCACCAACTTGCATAAGTAGGTGAAAAGGTCCATGCTTTTGCAATCTGTAGATTATGGTTCTGAGTCTGTAACTTTTTACTTTATGTACTTTTATCCTTTTTTAATATATTAGGATGTGAGCTATGGCATGTCATAGTCACTAGTCAAAAGGCACATTGATCTTGTTGTCTAAATTAGTGTTTCCAGCTGGCTTTCAAAGTATGGCCGGCTGTAGGATGTAGTATAAAGTATCTCAGGTTCTTGTATCTTATTTTCATGCTTTGTATACTTGTAAAAGAAGTTGAGAGAATTATACTTATTCCTTGAAAACCATATTCAATTGTTGTTCTTTGTTCTGTCTTATTGTTTGCTTGTGTTTCTTAGTATCACAATATAGTTCCAGTTCTTTATTTGATCTCTTAAGTGTTCTAACTCTCTTCTCATTGGGAGACTAGTTGTATTGACCCCCTTCATCGGTCCTACAATTGGTATCAGTGCATTTCAGGCTCTTGATTGTAAGATCTCACCATCTTACATCTCTCAGTTTCACAAAACACTTAACATCTCAAATGGCAGCTCTCACAAAGGCTGATATGAAAACTGGTACCATGACAAAGTCCCCACTGATCACTCCTGAAGATTTTGATACTTGGTGCCAAAGAATAGAAGGCTTCATCAAGTCTCAAGATTCTAGGATGTGGGAGTCTGTTGTCTCTGGATCTTACATACCATGCACTTTTTTGGTTGCTGCTAGAGGTGGCATGATACCAAAAGAGATGGCTGACTATTCTGAAGAATATAGGAAGAAGATTGATATAGATCAGAAAGCCATGATTGCCCTCCAAACTGCTCTTTCAAACTCCATATACAGGGGCTTTAAGAAGTGCAAAACTGCTAAGTAGCTATGGGATGCACTAAAGCTCATGTATGAGGGGTCCACTGAAGCAAAAGAGAACAAGAAGGACCTCTTGAAGCAACAATTTGAGAATTTCACCTACAAAACAGGTAAAACCATGATTCAACAATACTTCAGGTATGTTGAGATTGTGGATACTCTAATTGATGTTGGAGTAAATATTGAAAATTAGGACATTGTAAGGAAGTTCATGTACTCTCTTCCTAGACAATGGACTCATTACTGTATTGTTATCAAGAGAACTGAGAACCTTAAGACTCTTACTCTTACAGAGTTGTATGGTATTCTTAGTGGCTATCAGATGGAGATGAACATGCAAAATCCATCTGGTAACTCCAGCAATCAACAGAGCTCAGCCTTTCATGTAGTTGAAAGTGATTGCAGAAAACCATAGCATCATCTCATCTGCTACCCTGACAACTCACAAAAGGGTCCTTTTATCACATTCCCGGAGACACTAAGGGAGAGCTACATCCAAGGAAGCCCATTCCACAAGACAAGTTCTTCTCAAGCCTTTGTGTTTGCTGATGAAAGTCCAGGCAACTTTCTCTTCACCTTTGAATTCCTTGACTGTATCCATCCAGATGATCTAGAGTATATGGAAATAGTCCAGCATATGGCACTTCTCACTCAAAAAGCCAAGAAGTTCTACAAGAGGACAGGAAGGAAGTTTCCTAGCAATATAGCTAGTGGTAAGTTTGGGCTGGACAAAAGCAAAGTGAAGTGTTACAACTGTAACCAAATGGGACACTTTGCTAGAGAGTGTAAGGCACCTAGAACAAATGATGGCCAAGCACAAACCAGTCCAAACTACACTGATGGAGCCCCCTAGAATAAGAAGCCAAAGCAGCAAGCTGCAGTTGCTGTTGAAGAAGGAGGCTTTGACTGGAGCTTTCAGGTTGAAGATACATCTCCAAACCAAGCACTGATGGCAGATCATGAAGAAGCCAAGGTACTGGAAAATTTTTGTACTCCTAAATGTATTGCTAAAGTTAACAGATATAGGTCCTATAATTTAGAGATGAGATATGATCTTGAGTCTTTAAACATCTTAAAATCTGATTTTAAAAGAGCTGAAAATGAGTACAAACTTAAAATATAAGATTTAGAGAAAACCATTTCCACTCTTAAACATGAACATACCAACTACAGGAGTCAGATCAAAGATCTCATCACTAAGTTAACTGAATGCGAGGCTGAGCATGTGATCAGCAAAGCCAGGGCATAAAAACATGTTTTTAAAGAAAAGACCTTCAAGAACATGATATCCTCATCCTTGCATGCAAAAGTTTGTTATCAGAAAAAACAAGTACTGGAATCTACTGAAATAGCTCCTCCATACTCTATTTTGTCTGTAAGATCTCCAAGGTGTGAAACTTTTGAAGATGAGCTTCCCCTCATAGACCCCATGAGTGAAGAGGATGATGAGCAGATAGTAAAGGATGACTCTAAGAAGAGTGCAGAAGATCATCCTAAGAAGGTCACTATTCTCCTGAGGAGAGAAAAGCTGTTGGGATGACCAAGTCCAAGAGAAAGAACTTAATCAGAAAAGCCAAGAGAAAGTCAAAGAAGGCTCAAGAGATCAAGGCCACCTTCAACTCTAAGCAGAAACAGGTGTTTATTTCTACCGGATTTGAAGTGGTGAATACTAAAGACTTAACTATGAACTCTAGTACCAGGGGTTCTAGTTCTTGTCAAAATCATTCCAACAATAAGAAGAAGGCTGATTAGCTGAGTACCATTGCTACACAGCTTGAACCATCCAAATCCAACAACAAGTCACACCCTAAAAGGCTTGCTACATCATCTGTGAAGATGAAGATGGAAATGGAAAATGATCAAATTCAGGCTTCCTCCCAAAAGAACATTCTTAGAAGAAAGCAAATGGACTGTATCATGTGTGGCAGTACTTCTCATCTTGCTAAGGATTGCCTCTACAATCCTAAGAGTACTATCCATATGGTCAAGAAGAAAACTTCTGAGAAGATCAAGAAGAAGCCTGCTTCGAAAGGAAAATCTTTTCCTTTCGAAAGCTTCAATGTGAAGAGTAAGACAAGTGAAACTTGCCTTCCGAAGAAAAGTTAGTCTTGGAAGAAGGGAATGCTTTCGAAGTACTGAAGCCTGCTGCAGTGATAGCAAGATCTTCCGAAGGTCCAGTCTCCAAAACTTTCGAAGTTGTCAAAACTTCCGAAGTATTGAAGGTCAAGTCTAAGCTTCCAAAGGTGGTGTGGAAGACAAAGAAAGAACATGTGACTAAAAGTTCTTCATCAACAACAGCTGATGGTCCACAAAGCTTGAACATAGGATCAATTACTGTTGCGTTGTCTTCAACTCATGTTGATAAGCCCAAGACCAGCAAGGCTTGTGTTTCCAAATGTAACTATCTCTTTTTGTGTAGGAACAGCTAAAAACCAATAAAAATGTATGGATCATTGATAGTGGCTGTTCCAGGCACATGACAGGCAATGGCTCTTAACTCCAAAACTTTGAGAAAATTGATGGAGGGCCAGTTGCTTTTGGAGGAGATGCTGGAGGTTACATTACTAGAAGGGGCTGGGTCACAAATGGTAAGCTCAGTATTGAGAAGGTAAATTTTGTTAAAGAGCTTGGGTACAATTTACTTAGTGTATCCTAATTTTGAGATCAAAAACACAACATGCTTTTTACTGAGCATGAGTGCATTGATCCTAATGAGGACTATCAATTACTAAAGAACTTCTCTGTTTTGGTAACATCAGCCTAGGGGGAATTTGTAAGGTTTATAGAAAGGCTGATGCAACCAAAACAATCAAAGTGCTTCCTGCATGTGTGCACTTTGTACATAGTAGAAGTTGTTTTGAAAGTTTTACACTCTACACTAAAGATTATTCTAAGTGTAAAATCTTCCGAAGCCAAAGTCCAAATCTTCCGAAGCCAAAGATGAAGTCTTCCAAAGCTTAGAAGACAAAGTCTTCCGAAGCCATCAAGACAGAAGACTGATTTCTTCCGAGGACAGAGAAGACATGCTTTCTCTGATCTACTTTTCCAGAGAGCTGACTAACTTTCCGCTGCCACTCTGAAGACTTACCAACTTGCATAAATTGGTGAAAAGGTTCATTTTTTTTCAAACTTTAGATTATGGTTCTAAGTCTGTAACTTTCTACTTTATGTACTTTTATCCTTTTTGTAATATATTAGGATGTGAGCTATGGCATGTCATAGTCACTAGTCAAAAGGCAATCTGCCTTTTGACTTAACATTGATCTTGTTGTCTAGATTAGTGTTTCCAGCTGGCCTTCAAAGTATGGCCGGCTGTAGGATGTAGTATAAAGTATCTCAGGTCCTTGTATCTTATTTTCATGCTTTGCAACACTTGTAAAAGAACGTGAGAGCAATATACTTATTCCTTAAAAACCATATTCAGTTGTTGTTCTTTGTTCTGCCTCATTGTTTGCTTGTGTTTCTTAGTATCACAATATAGTTTTAGTTTTCTATTTGATCTATTAAGTGTTGTAACTCTCTTATCATTGTGAGACTGGTTGTATTGACCCCCTTCATCAGTCCTGCATTATCTAATATAAAAGGAGAAAAGTACAAAGTAAAAGTTACAAACTCTATGACCATAATCTACGGTTGACAATAGTATGGAATTATCACCAACTTGTATAAGTTGGTGAGTCTTTAGAGGTGGCAGCGAAAAGTGGTTCAGCTTTGTCAAAAGTATGTCAGAGAAAGCATGTCTTCTCTTTCTTTGGAAGTAATCAGTTTATTGGCTTCGAAAGACTTTGTCTTAAAGCTTCGGGAGACTTTATCTTTGGATTCGGAAGAAATTATTATTTGGCTTCGGAAGATTTGACACTTAGAGAGTTTCTTAGTGATTTTGTCAAATCTTCCAAAATAACTTCCTTGTACTTCAGAATGCATGCTGAGAGAGCTTTGATAAGCATCAGCCTTTAAGATAACTCTTACAAGTTATCTTAGGAATCTTACAAAGTTTAAGGATGAGAGTTAATCTAATGATAAAGTCATTAAAGTGATGATGCTTCACTTTACGTTAAAGGTTCGATTGTTTGAGCCTCGCCTATGGCAGTTTGATGTAGATAGAGTAAATTAAATGGGTGTGTGAGTTATCATTCAAAGAAAGAAAAGAAAGAAAGAAATCTTATAAAGTTGAATACATTTACCAAAGAGCATTTGTCCTAATAATATCCAGGTGTGTAATAAAAGTATTCTTTCTTAGAGTTTGAGAATCTAAATTATGCACTAAGACTATGTGTTACTGTTTTCTCCATTCAAACCCCATAAAATCCCCGTTCAAACCGCACCATTTCAAAATATTAATGCTAACCAAACGCCTTCCGTTACACCCCTTTTACGGATATTTGAGTGTAAAAAAAGGATATCTACGTGTTAACCACCTTGCAACACTTTCTTTTCAGTCATATCCTTAACCAAGCCTCATAACAAATAGCCCAAGTAAGTTAAATTGATTTAAAAATAGATAATCAGTTGTTTGAAAAAGCTGAATTAATTTATCTCGTTATAAGGGTGTTAGATGTGTCCTTTAATTGATTGACAAGCGAGGAGTAACTTTAATGGCCCATTGAGCATAGAAATATAATATAGATAGGTTGGATGTACGTGTCCTAATTGTGACATCCGGTAATTTTCCGTTATCAAACTCCGTTAGTTTCGTTAGGTCTTGCATACATGTGTCATGAGCACACACTAGTTGTCGTTGAATGTTGGTGACTTAATAACAATAATCTATGATAAACAATAATAATCTAATTAATAATGTTGATTATTAATTGTGATTATGTGATTTATGAATTTATAGATTTTAAACATTATTTGTAAATTTTACGTGTTAACGTGACTATGTGTATTATATATTTTATGCATTGTGTGACTTATGGTAAATGTTTATGGGTATTATTATTGACTAGTAATACTTATAACTGGTAGTTAAAATTATTTAAAAAATGTTAAAAAGATTAGTTTTATAAAATAAAAATAATGGGATTTATTTTGTAATTACCATATATTAAATGAAATATTACCAAAATTACAACCCTAATCCCACCCCAAACCCATTTTCGGCCGCAAGCAACCCCAGACCCCCCTCACCATTCGAAATTCAATCAAGAAACACACACAAACATTCGATTTTGATCTAGTTCAAGCATTGCAAGGTGTTAGCAAGTTCCATTATTGATTTCTACATGTTTAAAGGTTAGTTTTATCAAGTTTTTCATAGTTTTGATTCTTGATGAACCCTAATTCACAAATTGGTGATGAAAAAGTGAAATTAATGATTGTTAGATGTTAATATGACGTTAGTTAGGTTGTATGAATGTTAGATTATGTAGATTATGCAAGAAATCTATGATTTGATCATGAATTTCATACATTGCCTTAAGAGGAAACTTTTTATTCTTGGAATTCATGATTTGATGATTGTATGATGTTAGATACATTGCTTGGATGTTAGTTTACATGGTTTATGCAAGAAAATTCATGAAATTGATGTGTTGATCATAACTTACTATAAGTGGAAACTTTTCTGCATGATGATTGGAAATTTTGATGAGTTAGTGATGATTATCATGTTAGAATGTATGTTATGAACTTGATTAGGTATAAAGTTGATGAATTTATGAATGAATTGGATGTTACATTGCTTTTGGGTGTTACTTTCCCAAAAGGGAAACTTTATTTTTGAAGAACACTGGATATGATGATTTGGGCATGCTTATGATGTTAGGATCATGTTAGAATGTTTATGGATAATGTTTAATATGGTAGAATGTGTTAATTGAGTTGTATATATGCTTGAGTGATCATTTAATGAATTTAGGTTATTGGTGGTTATACATGATGATGAATTATGGTTAGTGATTAGGGAATCATGTTTGGGATTGGAATTGATCATTGTTGTGTATGTTGGTTGGAATGAACCTTGTGGATTAATGTGATTATGATTGTTATATGCGCGTGCGAATCTGAGGCCCCTACTTAGTAGGATTGGCAAGGTTTAGGATGTGAACTCGTGAGTGACTTCACATGGCATGTAGTGCATGACTAGACTTAACGTATGATTTATTAGTTGTGATGTATTTATAATTGAGTTGAGTATGTTGATTGTTTGAGATTCGCATGAGTTGTATGATGATCTAATGTTGATGATGTGATACACGTGAATAAATTGCATGATACTCATGTATGATAAGTTGTTATGCTTGATTAAACGGTATTTAAATTAATATGTCACCAACGGGTCAAACGGGTCAACTAGGTTAACCAAGAGTTGTTAAGCTTTCTGTGTACATGTACTTATGTACTTGCGTGTTCTAGGTAACCTTTGAAGGGTTGTCTTTCCATCCATCATCATTTTTCTTTTATCATTGTCTTTGCACACCAGGTGAGTTCACGCCCCATTATTTTATAAACTCTCTTCTGGGGGAGGTAGCATATTTGTTCACAAACGCTATATTATTATTATAAGTTGTGTATGTTTTAACATAGTGCATAATACCTTGAAAGTCCTCACACTTTCGGATCATTAATAATGGTAACTAGCAGGAAATCTTGAGTAGTACTACTGGGTTTGACAAGCCCCACCTGTGCGACTCGAGGTCAAACGGGTGCAATATTGTCCTAAACACAAACATCATCATGACCTGGTAAGTCGTGACGGGAGGCAACAAACGCAACACAGTCAGCTTCAATCGCGAAATCACTATGGTTATTGCTTGTGAATATAGACTAGCTATCTATTTCAATGCACTTCTTATGTTATACAAATTGTTATTGTTTGTGTTAAACGCAAACTCTTGAACTCACCAACCATTGCGTTAACATTTTTAGTATACTATTCTCAGGTCGTTAACTCAGGTTGCCATTAGGAGCACATCACGGGTCCAGCATGCATTCTAAGACTTCATCTTAAGTCATAAAACTTGGATTTTATTTATGAGATTTAAATAATGGGTTGGCGCGTGTTTTGCCGAATTTTGCATTTATATACTTTGGGTTTGTCTTATTTACAAAAGGCTTCCGCATAGTTTTAAAGTTTGAACTTTGATTGGTTTTATTTTAAATGTGGCATATAGTATCGTTCTGAGTAACTACTGACTGTGATCCTAGTTTGTTCACACGCCTCGCGTTAAAACTCCGCATTTGGATTTTGAGGGTGTGACACTAATAGTCTAGTAGCATTGGTGATTGGATTTTATAAATTTGATATGAGTTAAAATCCTTGTAATTGCAAGTTTAGGTTGTATTTAAGAGTTAAAAAAGTTACAGTTATAAAAGAATAGGTTGAATAAAGGGCCGCATATGAGTTGATTTTGAGTCAAGATAGGGTCAATTCGGGCTTGAGAGCTTAGACCTATACAAGTTAGCTATGCTCACTATTAAGTTGAATTTGAGCTAAAACTCGATTTGTTTACAACTCAAGCTAACTCATGGCTCGAAGAACCATATTATTTAAAAAAGAGAAAACAATTAGTATTTGATAATCATCAGAAAAGAATGAAGAATGATCGAAAACTAGTAGCAATGAGAATACGAGATGCTTGGTGATTGAAGCAAACTAAAAGAACATTTAGAAGATAATTGTTAATGATTATTAGGATTAAATAAAATACTGCTTGAAACCTAAAAAGTGTCACCAAATACACAATAATCTCAATCTAACCAACCAAGTGAGTAAAGAGTAATTAGATCATGATGTGCAGCATATTTATCTTAACTAGCTTTATTAAACCCATGTATTACATGGATTTAATAAATAAAATATTAATATAATAAAATTTTATTAATTTAAAATGATATTTTAATATATGATAGAAATTACAAATGAATATGATTATGAGTAATAAAACGATAATACCATCTTTTAAAAAAATTTCATGAAGAAAAATAAAACATTTTGTTCTAAAACAAATCTCTTAAAAATATCATTTATAAAAATCTCTAATTACAACTCCCAGTTTTAGTTAGTGTTTGTTTATAAAAAATTTACTTTTTAAAAACACCAATTTTAAAATATTTTATATTTTTAAAAAAGTTTGATGTTTATAAAAATTTCTTATTTTATAAAAGTTTATTTCTTTAAAAATAACATTAATAAAAAGATCTCTTTACTAATTTATTAAAATACTATTTTTAATCTAAAAAATATTCAATAATATTATTAGTAATTTAGGTGATTATTTAATATTTAATAGAAAAGAAAAGCAGAAAATTTTGTTTAGAAAGAATGTGGTGTTGTCATATGTCTTTCCTAGTTACTTTTTTATTAAAGTAAAATATAATAGGCTAGTAATGATATAAAGGAAAGACATGAAATCCATTAAAAATAATGAATAGGCCAAGAGTGGTATCGTCAAGGTGGCCTAGACCATAAGTTTGTTGGTTCTAAGTTCTATTTGAGACAACAGTTGTATTAAGGGTGTGTGTCGTCAGCGTTCCAAAAAATGAATGGGACAAGATCGTCCTCATGTCTACGAGTAAAATGTAATATTTGTGACTTGATCCGTTACATATAATATTCACAACACAAATCAAGAAGAATGCAAACTTGCATCTAACGTCCAACCTGTGTAAAAAATTTCAAGATCAAGTTTCATACATCAAATCAATATTCTGGCAAATGATAAAATATAAACCAATATTAATGTTAGAGGTTTCTATAAAACTAAATTAGAGTTATGTATAAATTTCTTAACGAGATTCGCACATAAGTATTTCTTTTCAAATGCAAAACATAAGTGAAAAATGGTTTACTTAAGTGAAGCAGTTGCCAACATTTTAAAATTCATACAAATGCTCTTTCCTGCTTGCAAGGAAATATCCTTTGGAAATCCAGCTATGACTTTCTTACTTTTATCAAGTCACAATCGCTTTTAATACCATCTTGACTTATTGTAAGTAATAAAAATCAAGTACACAAGTCATGATCGATATTGTGGCCAAACCTTAAATAGGTCATCATGTCCATAATAAATTTCTTGAATTCTACCTCTCATATGTCTATTTAAAGATATCTCCTCCAAATTTTTTGACAAACCCTTGCAAAAAAAATTAAAAAATTATTAAACATATTTTTTAAGTGAGTGACTCTTAGATATTTTGTGATTTAAATCTCAAGAGACAACACTGTGAATATCAAGTGAGAACAAAAATCTAAATATCATTCTTGAGAATAATGTTCAATAGGTGATTATTGACATAGAATGTAAGCACAAGAATAAACGGACTAGAATCTAAAAGAAATTGATATGAACCTAACTACTTAAACCATTACAAGAAGTGCCCTTCCATAAGGGGATTATTTTGATGAGTATGACCAAATTTCTACTTTACAAACTGATTCATAATTAGTAAATTTGACATATATATAAGTACGTAACTTAAAGGAATCAATTGTTTTACACTAAAAAAGAAAGATATAAAATTAGTATTTTGAAAAATGGTTAAATGATGAAATAAGAGCCTTTGTTGAAGGATTTTGGGAATGAAGCTTGGCCAAACTACCATATATCATATCATCTGGCTTGTTTGGAACTTCCCATTAGGGGGGTTATGGGTTTCATAAGGCCACTCCGGGCCCAAGTTAAACTCGTTTGAAGTATGAGCCTTTCCTAACGTGTTTCTCTTTGTCAAATTGATCCGCATAAGAGTCTACCAACTTGTGCATCAACTTCTAATTGGTCCCCCTCACTTGAGAAGAACTCGACCTCGAGTTCTTAAGATAACTAGCAAGGTTTTACGATGGTGCTTGTAGATGTCGATCGCATTGAACGTCTTGAAGGTATACATGGTTCTAGGAGTGAATGATAAAGGCATTATCATTTGACCTCCTAAGGATCAAGCCATACATGTTCTAAGGAAATTTGTTGTTTATTCAAATCGAAAAGCCTTACTTTTGAAGAACGATCGATCAACCCATTATTTATCTGGTATGACTATGCTTGTTTGTTATTGTTTTATATTTAGTGTTTGACTCCTCCATCTTCTGCTTTAATGCTTCATATGTTGCTTGTTTTTTCTTCCGTAAGGTTTTGAGTTTTTTTTTTCCTTGCAGGTTGAAAAAGTCTACCATATGTCATGGCTAGTGTTTCTAGACAACTCAGAAATGTGAGGCTCCTATTGAGTTATGAACCACATTGTTGTAGGCAAACTCAGGCCATACTTTTTGTTTATGATTATATAACACAATCGTATTTGTAGAATATTATGGAAATCCCTAATTAGGGTTTCTGTATATTACTCACCATTACAAAATTTTATAATTGTTTATACATATGGTATTGTATTGTACTATAAATAGTAAAATGAATATATTTATTTATTTTGTATAGGAAAAAAATCATTTTGTATTACTTTCTCAAAATAAAATAGTTATATTCATATATTATAAAAAGATGTGTGTTGAATTCTTCATGCTATTTTTTTCCTTATCACTTTGTAGAATTCCAAATCACAATCTAAAGGATTATTATTTTCCTTCTTAAGATTATAAATTACATATTTTTCTAAATCTTAAAATCAAATACATATTTTCTCTTTCTAATATATATATATATATATATATATATATATATATATATATATATATATATATATATATATATATATGGTAAGGTTATAATGAGAACCTTTAGTTTTTGTAAGAATCCATTGACCCTATATAGTCCATTGATTTATTTTACAAGAAATAAGATCATGACATGTGTTCATTTAACTTTTTTAATAACAAAGAGTAATTTGATCATTTCACCAATACAAGAAAATTCAGGTTGAATATGGTGGTGACAAGTGTCACCACCTAACTTTCTCTTTCCTCCCATATTTTTTTTTATAAAAATAACTTTACATCCAATTTTTTTATACATTTATAACTTTTTTATACTATGTTATTTTTTTATAAAAATTATATCATTAAACTCGTATCATTTTTCTCTTTAATTCCTATATAGTCTTAATATTTTTTTTTGTGATTTAATTTGGATGTCTATAGCTACATCATTGTAATTAGTATTTCCAACATTTAAAAATTATTTTACAACATTTAAAACCATATGTTACACCACTATAATAAGAATACATCACTGTAATCACACTAAAATAACAAAAATACATCTTTTGACCATGATCGCATTACACTCAAAGCTGTAAAATACGCCACTGCAAAAACATACCCTACTACATACTCTATTACAAAAACATATTATATTCACTTATTAAAAAAGTGATTATTTTATTGAATATTTACTTCACAAAAACTTCTAACTCAAAATAAGCTATTGTAATATTCATACCTAAATCTATAAACATCAGAAACATTAAAACTTGTTACAATAAACTCATATAATTACATTATATTGTAATTATTTATAGTAATTAACACCATGTTCATTTGAATGCTAATCATAATACTTACAGTAAATTACATCAGATTTGTAATTACTTATAGTGAATTACATTAAATTACTTTATAACAAACACACTTTTCACATTTGCTTTCATGTTTTACACTTTTCATATTTGGTTTCATGTTTTACAATAAATTATAGTGTTACACTGCTGTAACCTATAGCAAAACTATAATGAAAAATAATATGTAAACCAATGAAAATTAATGTAAACCAAATGTAAAATATACATCATGAAACGATGTAACTACACGAGCGTGATTTCAATAACATAACAACCAAAGGACATTAAACCACATAACAACATCAAACGACATTAAACCAATGTAAACCAAATATAAAATTTAAAGAAATATCACAGTGAATTACAACATATCTATAATTATTAACAGTAAATTACATAATATTTAATAATAACTTAAAGTGAATTACGTTAGAGTAAAAAGGTGTAACATCAACGTAAAACATATAATCATATACAACTTAACATATCTTATGGAATAAATAGATATAATTTAGAGTCTCAAGTCAAGAACCCAAATCTTGACACACCCATTTTCAGCTTAGCATTCTTTAAAACATGCACAACCAAAAGTTCATCTTAGAACACATTATTTAATAGATCAGAAGCCTAAATCTATACTCATCTTAAATTAATACAATCAAGCATATTATTTAACAGATCAAAAACTTAAATCTATACTCATCTTAGAACAAAACTTAAAAAATCTAGCAATCTTTGCTACAACTTTCTACATATAATTTCAAATTAAATTAAAACAAACAAATGAAAGCAACTCAAAACTTAAAAATACCAACAAACTTAACTCATAAACTTGCGTTGATTTCATGAAATCCACTATCAAAACAATTGCAAGAAATTTTGTTTACTGTATCAATCAGATCTGAGCAATGGGTAATCAGAATATGCTGAGATGGTTGATGAACCCAGATTTAATCGTATTGAGAACCCTTATTTGAACCCAGATCTGAAAGGTAGTAAGGTGGCGGTGGTAGTGCGATGGCGGTGGTAGTGTGGTGGTGGAGGTAGGATCTGCATTGGAGAAAGAGAACGAAGATGAGAGGTGGTGTAGGGTGATCGACTGGTGGTGGTGAGAGGTGGTACCTTCGATTGGCTTCTAACAAACCTTCAATTAGCTTGTCTCTAACCTTCGATCGGCTTGTGTGGTGGTGAGGTGGTGGAGTGACGATGGAGTAGAGGGCTGGTAAAGATGGTGGATTGGGGATCAAATGAAGATTTAAGTTTATAGAAGAAAGAAAAAAGATATTGTAGTATAAAGAAGTGGTAAAGGAGAAAGAAAGAAAGATAAGAAGAAAAGTAGATGGTGAGTGTGTCTGACACTTAAAAGTTGTACAAAATCAAAATTAAAATTTTGCCCATAATCTAATGAGAACCACTCAAATGGAATATTCCATTTTGGATGCTAAATCAAAGGATGTGATTTAGTTAAAGGGTTCTTGTAATTTCTTAGGGTTCTCAAATGAACCCAATCCTATATATATTGTAATAACTCTAGGAACCAATATGAGCCACACATTTTCAATGGCAAAATGGTAAATAATTATAACATAATAAAAAAATTTATAAAACAAAAATAATATAAAAATAAAAAAAAGTAAAATGTCAAAAATGTTTCTTTGGATTACCTCTTTCATAAAAAAAAATTATAAAAAATAAGAAAGCTTGTTTTTTTATGAACGTCACTTTACACAGATGTAATACCTAAAAATACACATGTGTAAAACAAGATTTATATATGTGTAATGACTAATTTATACATGTGTAAATAACAGATTAATATATTTTTTAAAAAGTATATCAATATGGTACGCGTTGGAAAGATAAAAATATACTGAAATTAATAGTGTAATTTTTTTGAAAAAATAATGTCGTGAAAAAAAGTTATGAATATTTAAAAAAAGGTTGATTTGGCATGTGACTAGCATTTGACTTAATTGTGTGGCTTATATTAGTTTCTAGAATTCTCACAAAAAAATATGGTTTACAAGATAACACTATCTTATATATATATATATATATATATATATATATATATATATATATATATATATATATATATATAAGGGATGGTTCAAATACTATATATATATATATATATATATATATATATATATATATATATATATAGGATGGATTCGATACAAACTCTATGCTATCTAAAAACTGTGAGAACTAATCTAAACCATTGATCAATTGAATGGAGGGCTATGATAAGTGACAACTCATTAATCCTCTATTAGTGTATTAGTTAATGTGGAAAAGGGCAAATTCGTCATTTGTCCTAATTGGATCAGATTAACATTTTCTTATAAATATGCAGTTACCAATACAAGATTGGTTTTGTTTTTGACTAATTCCACTCACTTTTTAAAATTAAAATAAGTTATTTATACTTTATTGACTTTTTAAAAAAAATATACCAAAAAATCAAATATTTATTTAGCTTTAATTTGAGTATAATATTACTATATTTTTTTTAAAACAGTTTGACATTTTCTTCTTTTACACGGTGCTACTTGCATATTTGGTGCTATTTACACATTATACACAGTCTAATTAACATAGTGCTAGTATTACTTTACATATTTTTTACTTTACACAATGATAATTTATATATTTTACACATTGCTAATTTAAATAATGCATTTCGTATAACATAGTATTATTTTACATGTTGCTACTTAGACGGTGCTACTCTACATGATGCTACTTAGACGGTGCTACTTTACATAATGCTACTTAGACGGTGCTACTTTACATGATGCTATTTACGAGAAAATAGCACATATATTCTTTTTTTGATGAAGTAGCACATAACTTCTGTAATACTTCTTAAAAATTCAACTTAATTTACTATAAATTTGTAGATAATCAAAAACGGACAAATAAGCATGAGTAGCAGATAACCATATTCAGGTTTCATGATAGCACGTAACTAAATTTTTCTTAAAAGCACAAAACTTCTCTAATGCTTCTCAAAAAATCAACTTAAATAAACATAAACTTGTTGATAAGCAAGAACAAATGAACACCCATCAGTAGCACATAAATCTTATACATTATAATAGCTAATGTGTCCTTCATCACAAGACAAACAGTAAAAAGTAGCACACAACCAAAAATCCTAAAATCGGGTAATGATTCAACCATTTATATATTACAAATATAAATTAGCACATCAAACAAAGCTTACATGTCGGAAAAATGGTTCATTCGTTCCTATAATCTTTCATTTGATCATTTCTTCTTACATGCACAGAAAAATAAAATTTAACATAAAAATAGCACACTAAATACAAACAATTGATTCATATTGTTTAATTATGAGACTGAAAATCTTGATTGAATCAAAAACGTCTTATTAATATAAGTGTTATAACAGCAAAGATTAAAAAACAAACCTTGCAAGGTATTATTATAAGAGTGATTTTGATCAATTGTATAGTGATAAAAACTTTGAATAATATTAGCGATTGATGATTCCATGATGTTTGCTCTTGGTTTAGATGTTAGAAAAAGACGAAGAGGAATATGAATTATGGGAATTTGATCGATGAAATATTCACTAGAATATCTTGGCTGATTTTATAAAGAGAGATTAGGAAATATTCAATTAGTACCCTTTCTTAAATTAAGGGGTTGTTAAAAACAAGTAATTATGTAATTCTTAAGATACCCCTCAATCTTAATAATAAACTAATCCAAATGGCACAAATGTAATGGTTCTCATAGTTTTTAGAAAAATTAGTGTTTGTATAAGATCCTACTCCTATATATATATATATATACATACATGAATACAGAAGAAAATTGCGAACATAACTGGATACAAAATAAGGGAAATAATCACATTAGATGTTATAATTATGGATATTACCCAAGTATAGAAAAAAGATCACAGTGTAATAAGTGCTTTAAAGAAATTTGCTTTAAATGCCTTAAAGAAATTTACAACCAGGATATAGCTTCGACATCTAAAACAGTCAACAAGAATAGCAAAAATGATAAAATAGAAAAGATAGAACTTTCAATAGAATTACATAGTTTAAAAATCAAAAATCTAGAAAATAAGATAGAAGAAATAGAAAGAATAGTTAAACCAGAGGAAGTAAGCAAAATGGCTACAATACAGTTAGAAGAACAAACCTATATACAAACACAGGGTTCAACAAACATGATAACTATTCAAAGCCGCTTATGGTTAGATAGTAATAAATACATAGACTTACAGGCATTAATAGACACTGGAGCCACAAAAAGTTTAATATCATACAGCTTAGCACCAGTAGAATATCACAAAAAGCTCTTGTACAAATTAAGTACAAGAACAGTAGAGGATAGATTAATAGACATTACACATTGCTTAGAACCAGTAGGAATACAGTTCCTAGACTTTGCAAATAATTACAGTATTAAGTACGATATGCCACAGATAAACATTAATCCACCAAATATAAAATCTAAAGACTTTGTTATAGGATTAAATTTTATATTAGGATTAAATGGGGCAGTAACAATTACAAAAGAAAAATATTCTTTTTAGGATTAGAAATTGGAAAGGGAAAAATAGAATTACAACCACATATTTCTACAAAAATTCTAAATTTTCCAGAAAAATTCAAAAATTTAAAACAAATACAAGCATTTTTAGGACTAGTAAATTACGCCAGAAAATTCATTCCAAATTTGTCAAAATTAGTCGGACCAATATACAGTAAGACTACAAAAAATGGTCAAAGGTATTTTAACCAAGAAGACATTAAATTGGTTAAAGAAATCAAAAAGGCAGTAAAAAATATAAAACCCCTTGAATTACCTTTAACTACAGATTATATAATCATTGAAACAGATGGATGCAAAGAAGGATGGGGAGCAGTCCTTCTATGTAAACCAAGTAAATACAGTACAAAGAAAGAAGAGAAAATTTGCGCTTATACAAGCGGTAATTTTCAAAACAAAACAAATTGGAATACAATAGATTTTGAAATACAGGCATTAATTTATGCATTAGAAAAATTCAAAATCTTTCTCAATAAAGAATTTACAGTCAGGACCGATTGTGAAGCAATCGTTAAGTTTATAAAAAATGACCAAAGTAAAAAGATGAATAGAACAAGATGGGTCAATTTACAAAATATTATACAAGGTAACGGGTACTCTATAAATTTTGAACATATAAAAGGAAAAAATAATGGGATAGCAGATATGTTATCTCGAAAAATAAACAAATGGTTTGTTGCAGATGGACAGGAAAAAAGATAAAGGCAAAGCAAAGATTATATATCCTAAACAGGATAAATCTTTAACAGAAGAAGAAGAACAGATTCAACAGATATACAAGCAGTCAATAGAAAAAATACACAGTTCATCTCAAGTCTCACTACCTCAGTTAGTGATAAGACCAGATGAAATTACACAGTTCTATAGACAGCAAAAACAGTTTACACAGACAAGGGAAAAACGCCCTTTGCATACCAGTTCTATACCCAAACCGGTATTAGAATTTGGAACATATGCTTTACAGATTTGCACAGATCCTAACAAAAAGTTTCGACCTATTATAGGAATGAAACTTACAGACAAGCAGCAATGTTTGTTAGATAACCTATGGCATATTCAAACCATGTCACAGGCATCGACTTTCAAAGTACAGGTTTTGAATGCTTTAAGCATTTACTTTCAGGAACAAAGTTTAAAAACCCCTGAAAGACAGTTTAAAACAAAACCGAATTTCACACATTATGTCATATACAGAGGTACAAAAATTGGTATTTTTAACAAATGGACCAGCATTATCCCTCATATAACAAATATCCCTGGGGGAGCAACCTGGAAAGGTTTTACAAACTTCTCTGAAGCATTGAAAGATGCAAGAGAAAAATTTGGTATACAAAACTTTTACATAGAACCTGAAGAGGTTAAAAGTTTTTCTGACATTGCAAAACAAAACCCTGAGCAATATATTCAAGCTCAGCAAGAAATGATTTCAACTCTGAAATCACAGTTAGAAGAAAAAGCAAAAGATACACAGAATATACAGATAAAAATTGAAAATAGCATGTTAAAACAGAAAAATGCTATACTCGAAGCAAAAAATACACAGTTATTACAAAGGCTCGAGAAAAAAGAAGAAAAAACATTGTATACAGAACTTATGAATCTTTTAGAACAAGGATTCTTGATACACCCTGGTGGCAAACTTTGAAACCAGTTACAGAAAGATTCCCAGAATTTGAGAATCTTGTCTCACAGAAGGTTTGTGTAGAATTCCCTTTGATTCTGTACAATTTACAGCAGCAGATTATAGACCTAGCATTCAGATTCGACAGCGAAGTGCAAGGATTCATAGTAGTAGAAAGAACAGATGAAGACGGAGAAGGAACAGGTCTCTTGTTACTTCAAATACATCACCCTACAAAACTAACAGACGAACAGATAATTCAGTTTTACCATCATGGTATGATTGATTACTTAGAAATAAAATTAGACAGAAGAACAGAAGATCTTCTAAATCAGCTTGGGGAGAAGATTATCTTAACATCAGGAAATATTGCAGCACGGTCTACGACACCATACATTGGTGTGAAGGTCATAACCTCATTTCCGTTTGCAGATGCTTATACATACAGACCAGCCAGAAAAAGGATCTTTATCGAACACAATAAACAAAAGACAGACGTTTATCTACAAAGAGCGATGACAAAACCCGGCAATAACATAGACTTTGCACATTTAACATGGATGGATGATCAACACAGCCAGCCTACAACAAGTTTCGAACAGTTTGTCAAAAGACATCAGGAAACTCCAGAAATTCCTGATTGTTTTCCTTGGCAGCAATACAGACTAATAGGCGAAGGACACTACATACAGGTTTATGCAAAAACAAATTGGAGTATGCTTCTACCATTTGCAGGGGAAGGAGACACTCTACAGTTAGACCATATCGTCAACCTAGAAGACGGCGACGACGACGAACAAGGTTGTTCGAGTCCACAGTCAATCGACAGCACACACAGACACTTCTAGAAGACATGACGAACGCAATGACGACAGATGACAGAAGACAAAAACAGTGACGTAACCGATGACGTAAATAACAATTATCGGAAGACAATCATGGCAGACAAACTTTACTTTTTCTTTTTAGACTTTTTGACTTTAGATGTATAGCCTTTTTGACTTTTAGGCTTATAGTTTTCTTTTGAATCTAGTAGAATTAGCAGATTCGTTTGCCTATATAAAGGCATTTGTAATTCATTTGTAAAAAAAACAACAATACTACCGAAGAACCATTGAAAGCAATAATACTATGACTTTCAGTGCACACTAAACTCTTCGCCGCTCTTTAACTCTCCACTCCCTTACTCTCCCTGTTATTATCTCCAGCACTTCATATTATACCCTGCATATATATATATAAATATAAAAAAAAAAAAACACAAAAAGATTTTCCCTTTCTGTACAACCTTCAACCGCTGTGCATACTCTCGTCTACACCAACCATCCGCTGTGCATACTATCAACCGTAAGTTTCTTCTTCTCACCCCTCTCTTTTTATGGCAATCGAAACCTTGCCATATACCCCCTCTGATATATTGGTATCAGAGCAAAGTCTTTCTTAAAATCTAAAAGACTAAGACAAGCTCCATTTTATGGCGTGTTATGCCTGTGTTATTGGAGAACTCTCTTAGGTGAGGATTATGGGAAAGAAGGTTGCTTTGATAACTTTATAAACGAAAGGGTTTTCTTTAAAGTTCTTAATATGTGATTATATTATTTTGTCTTTATATTACGTTATCTTTCTAATTAAGCTGGATATAAGAATATATATATGAGATAAACTGGGAATAAGGAGAGAAAGAGTTAAAGAGTAGGTATTCTTAATAATCATCGGTAGCTCACAAACCATTAAACGCTTAGAATTTCTAAACTTAGAATTCTCTGAAAAAGCTCATCAAAAAACACTTAAAACAGATAATTTCACTTTAGTCTGTAACATAAAAGACTCTTGTGAACACAGTTTACACACAAATAATTCACAGTTAAATACACTAGTAGATTTACTTATAAACCTAAGTATTAGTTTACAAAGAGAGGTAACAAATAACAAACAGATATTAGAAAACTTAATAACAGAAGTTAAGAAAATATCACAAAATCTAGATTATATAAAAAATCAATCTAACAAAATAATAAGTGAAACAAGCAAAAGTAATACAGAAAATAATACAGCTCTAGAAGTAGAGAAAATTACAGAAGCCTTACAAAAATTAAAAACAAACAAAAAACCTATACCTTATACACACTGGCAACCAAGAAAATGAATAATAACAATTTCTTAGGAAGAAGTAGAACTATACAGGAAGCTAGGAATTCTACAGGTAATATACAGGATACTATTACATCAGATAGATTTTTAAACAGAATAATTAGAAGAGGATCAGGATCCAATAGTAATAGACAGATAACACAGCTCGAAGAAGAAATAGATCTAGACAGAAATCTAGAATTATACAATCAACACCAGCTAGACATATTAAACCCAAGGGTATTATATCAAACAGGAAGATTAAACATAAACACTACTTTAATAAGAAGCAGTAGAGAAGAAAGCTTAAGAGTAGTAGACAACACAGTAACGTTAGATCTTTTTTCACCAGAAACTATAGAAAAGATCAAAAAACAGAACAAAAGCTTTGTACATACAGGATTAATAGTGATAGGAGTTAAAGCCTTAGGAAGAAAAAACCTAGGAACAAAACTCTTAGCCTTAGTACTTGATAAAAGTTGGAAAACAGAAATGAAAAAAGCTATAATCTCAGGCATGGAAGTAGATCTGAGTCAAAATATAGCAATATTTTACTGTACACCAGACATCTTAAAAGATACAAAAGACTTACAGAACATTAAAATAGCCTTAAAAACAAAAGGATACGAAGATTATGAAGGTAATAACCTAGTAGTAAGCATAGGAGTACTAGGAAAGGCTAGTAACAGTTCAGGAATGAAATACAAAGTAAACATAGAAGGAATCGTAAAAACGATTGCATCAAAATCTATACAGATGATAGAACCAATAAAAATAGACCCAGAACAGCTAACAGGATTAGAATGGGATTTAGAAGATTTACAGGATGATAAGGAAAATACAGTCTTAGTACCTAAGAAAAGTTATATATACGAAGAAATTGATGGAAAACAAAAACTAAGATTTACAGATTTTAAAGAAAAACAAACAGAAGAAAATGATAATGAAGAATATCATTTCATGAACATAGAAGAGGAAGATGAAACACTTCCAATATACGATACAGATAATGAATATCATACAGATGATGAAATATTAGATACAAATTTCTTAAAGTTTGAACAAGAGGAAACAATGGATTATACATTATTAGATTATGAAGAAGAATCCATAGATCGCTTTAAGATAGAAGAAACAAATAAAACAATAGAACAAATCATAGACAAAAAATTTATAGAATTAAACATACAACAGGAAGTAGATGATATGATAATAGAATGTATGTTAGATTTAGGAATGACATACGAAGAAAGTTATAAAAAACTACAGGAATACTATAATCTGCCATTAGTAGAAGACATTTCAAATGGAAAAACAATGATAGCAGATTTCTACAAACAAGAACAAACCTTTATGGATGCACAAATGCACAACCCGCTAAAAAGACCAAAAATAGAATGGGTAGGAGAACACAGTGGTACACATCAAGAAACTCGTGGTAGAGAACCATGGGCACAACCTACAGTTGATTATCAACAAGAATCTAGCCTAATAGGAAAAGGAAAATGATTACCCATAGGACAGATTTATAGTACAAATATGTTGTTACTCGAACAACAAAAACCACAGTTATGGATAGATGAAGTATTAACATGGGAACAGAATGTAGTAAGATTATGGGAAACAAATAAAAAAGACAGTATGGATATGTTTGCATATCTAGAAACAACATTAGGACCGATAGCCTTAGGAATATGGCAAAGTAAGAAAACACAGAATCCAGAAGAGATAAACAATCTCAAAGCATTAGGAGATAATCCTTATAATTTCACAGCACAAATTAGAACTCTAATATTAGGAGTTGATCCAGCAAAGAATAACAGTTTAATACAAGATACAGCCATAAGAAATCTAGAACAGCTAAGTATAGCAGATATGAAATATATAAATGAATTTACATTAGATTTCACTAGATTATTATCTCAGACAGGAAAAGCTATGGATGATAATCTCTGTGATAAATACTTTGTAAAACTACCAGGAGATTTAGGAAAATCTATACACGAATCTTGGAAAACAAATTACGGTACACAACATAATCTAGGAATAGGACCTAGAATAACTTATACATTTAGTATTTTAGAAGAAAAATGTAAGGAAGTAGCACTACAAGAACAGTTAAAAAGAAATGCGTATGCATTCTGTAAAATAGCATTTTATACACCACAGGCTTATGGAGTTTACAATAAAATAAAAAAGATAAGAAAGAGTATGACATACAACAAAAATTACAGAAAAAACAATACAAATAGGTATGTTAAAAAACCACAGTCAAGAAAATGTAGATGTTTTATCTGCGAAAAAACAACACATTTAGCTAACAAATGCACAAATAGAAACAAGAATGTAGAAAGAGCCAATCTAATAGAACAATTACAGGATTACGAAATAGAAACTATAAAAACAGACGATGACTCTGATAATGAGTCAGTATATAGTATATACAGTGAAGATGAAAATCCAACAGTAAAAGTAGCATATACATACATGAATACACAAGAAAATTGCGAACATAACTGGATACAAAATAAGAGAAATAATCACATTAGATGTTATAATTGTGGATATTACCCAAGTATAGAAAAAAGATCACAGTGTAATAAGTGCTTTAAAGAAATTTGCTTTAAATGCCTTAATGAAATTTACAACCAGGATATAGCTTCGACATCTAAAACAGTCAACAAGGATAGCAAAAATGATAAAATAGAAAAGATAGAACTTTCAATAGAATTACATAGTTTAAAAATCAAAAATCTAGAAAATAAGATAGAAGAAATAGAAAGAATAGTTAAACCAGAGGAAGTAAGCAAAATGGCTACAATACAGTTAGAAGAACAAACCTATATACAAACACAGGGTTCAACAAACATGATAACTATTCAAAGCCGCTTATGGTTAGATAGTAATAAATACATAGACTTACAGGCATTAATAGACACTGGAGCCACAAAAAGTTTAATATCATACAGCTTAGCACCAGTAGAATATCACAAAAAGCTCTCGTACAAATTAAGTACAAGAACAGTTGAAGATAGATTAATAGACACTACACATTGCTTAGAACCAGTAGGAATACAGTTCCTAGACTTTGCAAATAATTACAGTATTAAGTACGATATGCCATAGATAAACATTAATCCACCAAATATAAAATCTAAAGACTTTGTTATAGGATTAAATTTTATATTAGGATTAAATGGGGCAGTAACAATTACAAAAAATTTTATAACATTAAGCAAACAGTTATATACAATACCAACTCTTAGATACATAAATACAACAGAAATTGTTCAAAAAAGAGGTGATAAAGGAAATTTAGACTTCTTAAAAACACAAACAGAAAAAATCTAATAGAAAATGAATCATTAAGACTTCTCACAGATTTTTTAAGTCACGATATGGAAAAAGGACAAGATATTACAAAGAGTATAAATCATCCTATGATTTTACATTTAGAAAAAATAGGATACATTGGAGAAGATATAACAAAAGCAAGGGTAGAATACACTTGTAAAATACAATTAAAAAATCCCGAAATAGTAATCAGAACAGCTAATATAGAATACAGCCCATTAGACAAAGAGGAATTTAAAAAACAAATCCCTGAAATGATTAGTCAAGGATTAATTAGAAAATCAGAAAGTCCTTACAGATCTGCAGCCTTTTTAGTAAGAAACCATAGTGAAATAAAAAGAGGAAAGGCTAGGATAGTTTACAATTACAAAAAGTTAAACGACAATACAATAGATGACGGATACAATATCCCTAACAAAGACAGTTTACTAAATCTTATACAGAATAAAAAAGTATTTTCAAAATTTGATTTAAAATCAGGCTATAATCAGTTAAAGCTAGAAGAAAGCTTTAAACCTTGGACAGCTTTTACATGTTCTGAAGGGCAATACGAATGGAACGTCCTAAGTTTTGGACTAAAAAATGCTCCTTCAATTTTTCAAAGATTTATGGACAGTATATTTTTAAAATACGAATTTTGTTTAGTTTATATTGATGACATTTTAGTTGCAAGCAATACAGTACAGGAACACGAAAGACATCTTCAGCAGGTTTTTACAGAAATAAAGAAAAATGGTATAGTCGTTTCCAAACGAAAAATAGAATTATTTAAAAGAAAAATATCCTTTTTAGGATTAGAAATTGGAAAGGGAAAAATAGAATTACAACCACATATTTCTACAAAAATTCTAAATTTTCCAGAAAAATTCAAAAATTTAAAACAAATACAAGCATTTTTGGGACTGGTAAATTACGCCAGAAAATTCATTCCAAATTTGTCAAAATTAGTCGGACCAATATACAGTAAGACTACAAAAAATGGTCAAAGGTATTTTAACCAAGAAGACATTAAATTGGTTAAAGAAATCAAAAAGGCGGTAAAAAATATAAAACCCCTTGAATTACCTTTAACTACAGATTATATAATCATTGAAACAGATGGATGCAAAGAAGGATGGGGAGCAGTCCTTCTATGTAAACCAAGTAAATACAGTACAAAGAAAGAAGAGAAAATTTGCGCTTATACAAGCGGTAATTTTCAAAACAAAACAAATTGGAATACAATAGATTTTGAAATACAGGCATTAATTTATGCATTAGAAAAATTCAAATCTTTCTCAATAAAGAATTTACAGTCAGGACCGATTGTGAAGCAATCGTTAAGTTTATAAAAAATGACCAAAGTAAAAAGATGAATAGAACAAGATGGGTCAATTTACAAAATATTATACAAGGTAACGGGTACTCTATAAATTTTGAACATATAAAAGGAAAAAATAATGGGATAGCAGATATGTTATCTCGAAATATAAACAAATGGTTTGTTGCAGATGGACAGGAAAAAAGATAAAGGCAAAGCAAAGATTATATATCCTAAACAGGATAAATCTTTAACAGAAGAAGAAGAACAGATTCAACAGATATACAAGCAGTCAATAGAAAAAATACACAGTTCATCTCAAGTCTCACTACCTCAGTTAGTGATAAGACCAGATGAAATTACACAGTTCTATAGACAGCAAAAACAGTTTACACAGACAAGGGAAAAACGCCCTTTGCATACCAGTTCTATACCCAAACCGGTATTAGAATTTGGAACATATGCTTTACAGATTTGCACAGATCCTAACAAAAAGTTTCGACCTATTATAGGAATGAAAATTACAGACAAGCAGCAATGTTTGTTAGATAACCTATGGCATATTCAAACCATGTCACAGGCATCGACTTTCAAAGTACAGGTTTTGAATGCTTTAAGCATTTACTTTCAGGAACAAAGTTTAAAAACCCCTGAAAGACAGTTTAAAACAAAACCGAATTTTACACATTATGTCATATACAGAGGTACAAAAATTGGTATTTTTAACAAATGGACCAGCGTTATCCCTCATATAATAAATATCCCTGGGGGAGCAACCTGGAAAGGTTTTACAAACTTCTCTGAAGCATTGAAAGATGCAAGAGAAAAATTTGGTATACAAAACTTTTACATAGAACCCGAAGAGGTTAAAAGTTTTTCTGACATTGCAAAACAAAACCCTGAGCAATATATTCAAGCTCAGCAAGAAATGATTTCAACTCTGAAATCACAGTTAGAAGAAAAAGCAAAAGATACACAGAATATACAGATAAAAATTGAAAATAGCATGTTAAAACAGAAAAATGCTATACTCGAAGCAAAAAATACACAGTTATTACAAAGGCTCGAGAAAAAAAAAGAAAAAACAGTTGTATACAGAACTTATGAATCTTTTAGAACAAGGATTCTTGATACACCCTGGTGGCAAACTTTGAAACCAGTTACAGAAAGATTCCCAGAATTTGAGAATCTTGTCTCACAAAAGGTTTGTGCAGAATTCCCTTTGATTCTGTACAATCTACAGCAGCAGATTATAGACCTAGCATTCAGATTCGACAGCGAAGTGCAAGGATTCACAGTAGTAGAAAGAACAGATGAAGACGGAGAAGGAACAGGTCTCTTGTTACTTCAAATACATCACCCTACAAAACTAACAGACGAACAGATAATTCAGTTTTACCATCATGGTATGATTGATTACCTAGAAATAAAATTAGACAGAAGAACAGAAGATCTTCTAAATCAGCTTGGGGAGAAGATTATCTTAACAGCAGGAAATATTGCAGCACGGTCTATGACACCATACATTGGTGTTAAGGTCATAGCCTCATTTCCATTTGCAGATGCTTATACATACAGACCAGCGAGAAAAAGGATCTTTATCGAACACAATAAACAAAAGACAGATGTTTATCTACAAAGAGCAATGACGAAGTTCGGTAACAACATAGATTTTGTACATCTACCATGGATAAGTTACCCACACAGCCGGCCTACACTAGATTTTCAGTAGTTTGTCAAAAGACATCAGGAAACTCCAGAAATTCCTGATTGTTTTCCTTGGCAGCAATACAAACTAATAGGCGAAGGACACTACATATAGGTTTATGCAAAAACAAATTGGAGTATGCTTCTGCCATTTGCAGGGGAAGGAGACACTCTACAGTTAGACCATATCGTCAACCTAGAAGACGACGACGATGACGAACAAGGTTGTTCGAGTCCACAGTCAATCGACAGCACACACAGAGACTTCTAGAAGACATGACGAACGCAATGACGATAGATGACAGAAGACAAAAACAGTGACGTAAGCCATGACGTAAATAACAATTATCGGAAGACAATCATGGCAGACAAACTTTACTTTTCCTTTTTAGACTTTTTGACTTTAGATGAATAGCCTTTTTGACTTTTAGGCTTATAGTTTTCTTTTGAATCTAGTAGAATTAGCAGATTCGTTTGCCTATATAAAGGCATTTGTAATTCATTTGTAAAAAACAACAACAATACTACCGAAGAACCATTGAAAGCAATAATACTATGACTTTCAGTGCACACTAAACTCTTCGCCGCTCTTTAACTCTCCACTCCCTTACTCTCCCGGTTATTATCTCCAGCACTTCATATTATACCCAGCATATATATATATATAAATATAAAAAAAAAAAACACAAAAAGATTTTCCCTTTCTGTACAACCTTCAACCGCTGTGCATACTCTCGTCTACACCAACCATCCGCTGCGCATACTATCAACCGTAAGTTTCTTCTTCTCACCCCTCTCTTTTTATGGCAATCGAAACCTTGCCATATACCCCCTCTGATATATTGGTATCAGAGCCTCATTTTCATTTGCAGATGCTTATACATACAGACCAGCCAGAAAAAGGATCTTTATCGAACACAATAAACAAAAGACAGACGTTTATCTACAAAGAGCAATGACGAAGTCCGGTAACAACATAGATTTTGTACATCTACCATTGATAAGTTACCCACACAGCCGGCCTACACTAGATTTTCAGCAGTTTGTCAAAAGACATCAGGAAACTCCAGAAATTCCTGATTGTTTTCCTTGGCAGCAATACAGACTAATAGGCGAAGGACACTACATACAGGTTTATGCAAAAACAAATTAGAGTATGCTTCTACCATTTGCAGGGGAAGGAGACACTCTACAGTTAGACCATATCGTCAACCTAGAAGACGGCGACGACGACGAACAAGGTTGTTCGAGTCCACAGTCAATCGACAGCACACACAGAGACTTCTAGAAGACATGACGAACGCAATGACGATAGATGACAGAAGACAAAAACAGTGACGTAAGCCATGACGTAAATAACAATCATCGGAAGACAATCATGGCAGACAAACTTTACTTTTTCTTTTTAGACTTTTTGACTTTAGATGTATAGCCTTTTGACTTTTAGGCTTATAGTTTTCTTTTGAATCTAGTAGAATTAGCAGATTCGTTTGCCTATATAAAGGCATTTGTAATTCATTTGTAACAACAACAATACTACCGAAGAACCATTGAAAGCAATAATACTATGACTTTCAGTGCACACTAAACTCTTCGCCGCTCTTTAACTCTCCATTCCCTTACTCTCCCCGTTATTATCTCCAGCACTTCATATTATACCCAGCATATATATATATAAATATAAAAAAAAAAACACAAAAAGATTTTCCCTTTCTGTACAACCTTCAACCCCTGTGCATACTCTCGTCTACACCAACCATCCGCTGTGCATACTATCAACCGTAAGTTTCTTCTTCTCACCCCTCTCTTTTTATGGCAATCGAAACCTTGCCATATACCCCCTCTGATATATTGGTATCAGAGCAAAGTCTTTCTTAAAATCTAAAAGACTAAGACAAGCTCCATTTTATGGCGTGTTATGCCTGTGTTATTGGAGAACTCTCTTAGGTGAGGATTATGGGAAAGAAGGTTGCTTTGATAACTTTATAAACGAAAGGGTTTTCTTTAAAGTTCTTAATATGTGATTATATTATTTTGTCTTTATATTACGTTATCTTTCTAATTAAGCTGGATATAAGAATATATATATTAGATAAACTGGGAATAAGGAGAGAAAGAGTTAAAGAGTAGGTATTCTTAATAATAATCGGTAGCACACAAACCATTAAACGCTTAGAATTTCTAAACTTAGAATTCTTTGAAAAAGCTCATCAAAAAACACTTAAAACAGATAATTTCACTTTAGTCTGTAACATAAAAGACTCTTGTGAACACAGTTTACACACAAATAATTCACAGTTAAATACACTAGTAGATTTACTTATAAACCTAAGTATTAGTTTACAAAGAGAGGTAATAAATAACAAACAGATATTAGAAAACTTAATAACAGAAGTTAAGAAAATATCACAAAATCTAGATTATATAAAAAATCAATCTAACAAAATAATAAGTGAAACAAGCAAAAGTAATACAGAAAATAATACAGCTCTAGAAGTAGAGAAAATTACAGAAGCCTTACAAAAATTAAAAACAAACAAAAAACCTATACCTTATACACACTGGCAACCAAGAAAATGAATAATAACAATTTCTTAGGAAGAAGTAGAACTATACAGGAAGCTAGGAATTCTACAGGTAATATACAGGATACTATTACATCAGATAGATTTTTAAACAGAATAATTAGAAGAGGAGATTTCATGAACATAGAAGAGGAAGATGAAACACTTCCAATATACGATACAGATAATGAATATCATACAGATGATGAAATATTAGATACAAATTTCTTAAAGTTTGAACAAGAGGAAACAATGGATTATACATTATTAGATTATGAAGAAGAATCCATAGATTGCTTTAAGATAGAAGAAACAAATAAAACAATAGAACAAATCATAGACAGAAAATTTACAGAATTAAACATACAACAGGAAGTAGATGATATGATAATAGAATGTATGTTAGATTTAGGAATGACATACGAAGAAAGTTATAAAAAACTACAGGAATACTATAATCTGCCATTAGTAGAAGTAATTTCAAATGGAAAAACAATGATAGCAGATTTCTACAAACAAGAACAAACCTTTATGGATGCACAAATGCACAACCCGCTAAAAAGACCACAAATAGAATAGGTAGGAGAACACAGTGGTACACATCAAGAAACTCCTGGTAGAGAACCATGGGCACAACCTACAGTTGATTATCAACAAGAATCTAGCCTAATAGGAAAAGGAAAACGATTACCCATAGGACAGATTTACAGTACAAATATGTTGTTACTCGAACAACAAAAACCACAGTTATGGATAGATGAAGTATTAACATGGGAACAGAATGTAGTAAGATTATGGGAAACAAATAAAAAAGACAGTATGGATATGTTTGCATATCTAGAAACAACATTAGGACCGATAGCCTTAGGAATATGGCAAAGTAAAAAAACACAGAATCCAGAAGAGATAAACAATCTCAAAGCATTAGGAGATAATCCTTATAATTTCATAGCACAAATTAGAACTCTAATATTAGGAGTTGATCCAGCAAAGAATAACAGTTTAATACAAGATACAGCCATAAGAAATCTAGAACAGCTAAGTATAGCAGATATGAAATACATAAATGAATTTACATTAGAATTCACTAGATTATTATCTCAGACAGGAAAAGCTATGGATGATAATCTCTGTGATAAATACTTTGTAAAACTACCAAGAGATTTAGGAAAATCTATACATGAATCTTGGAAAACAAATTACGGTACACAACAGAATCTAGGAATAGGACCTAGAATAACTTATACATTTAGTATTTTAGAAGAAAAATGTAAGGAAGTAGCACTACAAGAACAGTTAAAAAGAAATGCGTATGCATTCTGTAAAACAGCAATTTATACACCACAGGCTTATGGAGTTTACAATAAAAGAAAAAAGATAAGAAAGAGTATGACATACAACAAAAATTACAGAAAAAACAATACAAATAGGTATGTTAAAAAACCACAGTCAAGAAAATGTAGATGTTTTATCTGCGGAGAAACAACACATTTAGCTAACAAATGCACAAATAGAAACAAGAATGTAGAAAGAGCCAATCTAATAGAACAATTATAGGATTACGAAATAGAAACTATAAAAACAGACGATGATTCTGATAATGAGTCAGTATATAGTATATACAGTGAAGATGAAAATCCAACAGTAAAAGTAGCATATACATACATGAATACAGAAGAAAATTGCGAACATAACTGGATACAAAATAAGGGAAATAATCACATTAGATGTTATAATTGTGGATATTACCAAAGTATAGAAAAAAGATCACAGTGTAATAAGTGGTTTAAAGAAATTTGCTTTAAATGCCTTAAAGAAATTTACAACCAGGATATAGCTTCGACATCTAAAACAGTCAACAAGAATAGCAAAAATGATAAAATAGAAAAGATAGAACTTTCAATAGAATTACATAGTTTAAAAATCAAAAATCTAGAAAATAAGATAGAAGAAATAGAAAGAATAGTTAAACCAGAGGAAGTAAGCAAAATGGCTACAATACAGTTAGAAGAACAAACCTATATACAAACACAGGGTTCAACAAACATGATAACTATTCAAAGCCGCTTATGGTTAGATAGTAATAAATACATAGACTTACAGGCAATAATAGACACCGGAGCCACAAAAAGTTTAATATCATACAGCTTAGCACCAGTAGAATATCACAGAAAGCTTTCGTACAAATTAAGTACAAGAACAGTTGAAGATAGATTAATAGACATTACACATTGCTTAGAACCAGTAGGAATACAGTTCCTAGACTTTGCAAATAATTACAGTATTAAGTACGATATGCCACAGATAAACATTAATCCACCAAATATAAAATCTAAAGACTTTGTTATAGGATTAAATTTTATATTAGGATTAAATGGGGCAGTAACAATTACAAAAAATTTTATAACATTAAGCAAACAGTTATATACAATACCAACTCTTAGATACATAAATACAACAGAAATTGTTCAAAAAAGAGGTGATAAAGGAAATTTAGACTTCTTAAAAACACATAACAGAAAAAATCTAATAGAAAATGAATCATTAAGACTTCTCACAGATTTTTTAAGTCACGATATGGAAAAAGGACAAGATATTACAAAGAGTATAAATCATCCTATGATTTTACATTTAGAAAAAATAGGATACATTGGAGAAGATATAACAAAAGCAAGGGTAGAATACACTTGTAAAATACAATTAAAAAATCCCGACATAGTAATCAGAACAGCTAATATAGAATACAGCCCATTAGACAAAGAGGAATTTAAAAAACAAATCCCTGAAATGATTAGTCAAGGATTAATTAGAAAATCAGAAAGTCCTCACAGATCTGCAGCCTTTTTAGTAAGAAACCATAGTGAAATAAAAAGAGGAAAGGCTAGGATAGTTTACAATTACAAAAGGTTAAACGACAATACAATAGATGACGGATACAATATCCCTAACAAAGACAGTTTACTAAATCTTATACACAATAAAAAAGTATTTTCAAAATTTGATTTAAAATCAGGCTATAATCAGTTAAAGCTAGAAGAAAGCTTTAAACCTTGGACAGCTTTTACATGTTCTGAAGGGCAATACGAATGGAACGTCCTAAGTTTTGGACTAAAAAATGCTCTTTCAATTTTTCAAAGATTTATGGATAGTATATTTTTAAAATACGAATTTTGTTTAGTTTATATTGATGACATTTTAGTTGCAAGCAATACAGTACAGGAACACGAAAGACATCTTCAGCAGGTTTTTACAGAAATAAAGAAAAATGGTATAGTCGTTTCCAAACGAAAAATAGAATTATTTAAAAGAAAAATATCCTTTTTAGGATTAGAAATTGGAAAGGGAAAAATAGAATTACAACCACATATTTCTACAAAAATTCTAAATTTTCCAGAAAAATTCAAAAATTTAAAACAAATTCAAGCATTTTTGGGACTGGTAAATTACGCCAGAAAATTCATTCCAAATTTGTCAAAATTAGTCGGACCAATATACAGTAAAACCACAAAAAATGGTCAAAGGTATTTTAACCAAGAAGACATTAAATTGGTTAAAGAAATCAAAAAGGCGGTAAAAAATATAAAACCCCTTGAATTACCTTTAACTACAGATTATATAATCATTGAAACAGATGGATGCAAAGAAGGATGGGGAGCAGTCCTTCTATGTAAACCAAGTAAATACAGTACAAAGAAAGAAGAGAAAATTTGCGCTTATACAAGCGGTAATTTTCAAAACAAAACAAATTGGAATACAATAGATTTTGAAATACAGGCATTAATTTATGCATTAGAAAAATTCAAAATCTTTCTCAATAAAGAATTTACAGTCAGGACCGATTGTGAAGCAATCGTTAAGTTTATAAAAAATGACCAAAGTAAAAAGATGAATAGAACAAGATGGGTTAATTTACAAAATATTATACAAGGTAACGGGTACTCTATAAATTTTGAACATATAAAAGGAAAAAATAATGGGATAGCAGATATGTTATCTCGAAATATAAACAAATGGTTTGTTGCAGATGGACAGGAAAAAAGATAAAGGCAAAGCAAAGATTATATATCCTAAACAAGATAAATCTTAGACAGAAGAAGAAGAACAGATTCAACAGATTATACAAGCAGTCAATAGAAAAAATACATAGTTCATCTCAAGTCTCACTACCTTAGTTAGTGATAAGACCAGATGAAATTACACAGTTCTATAGACAGCAAAAACAGTTTACACAGACAAGGGAAAAACGCCCTTTGCATACCAGTTCTATACCCAAACCGGTATTAGAATTTGGAACATATGCTTTACAGATTTGCACAGATCCTAACAAAAAGTTTCGACCTATTATAGGAATGAAACTTACAGACAAGCAGCAATGTTTGTTAGATAACCTATGGTATATTCAAACCATGTCACAGGCATCGACTTTCAAAGTACAGGTTTTGAATGCTTTAAGCATTTACTTTCAGGAACAAAGTTTAAAAACCCCTGAAAGACAGTTTAAAACAAAACCGAATTTTACACATTATGTCATATACAGAGGTACAAAAATTGGTATTTTTAACAAATGGACCAGCGTTATCCCTCATATAACAAATATCCCTGGGGGAGCAACCTGGAAAGGTTTTACAAACTTCTCTGAAGCATTGAAAGATGCAAGAGAAAAATTTGGTATACAAAACTTTTACATAGAACCCGAAGAGGTTAAAAGTTTTTCTGACATTGCAAAACAAAACCCTGAGCAATATATTCAAGCTCAGCAAGAAATGATTTCAACTCTGAAATCACAGTTAGAAGAAAAAGCAAAAGATACACAGAATATACAGATAAAAATTGAAAATAGCATGTTAAAACAGAAAAATGCTATACTCGAAGCAAAAAATACATAGTTATTACAAAGGCTCGAGAAAAAAAAAAAAAACAGTTGTATACAGAACTTATGAATCTTTTAGAACAAGGATTCTTGATACACCCTGGTGGCAAACTTTGAAACCAGTTACAGAAAGATTCCCAGAATTTAAGAATCTTGTCTCACAGAAGGTTTGTGCAGAATTCCCTTTGATTTTGTACAATCTACAGCAGCAGATTATAGATCTAGCATTCAGATTCGACAGCGAAATGCAAGGATTCACAGTAGTAGAAAGAACAGATGAAGACGGAGAAGGAACAGGTCTCTTGTTACTTCAAATACATCACCCTACAAAACTAACAGACGAACAGATAATTCAGTTTTACCATCATGGTATGATTGATTACTTAGAAATAAAATTAGACAGAAGAACAGAAGATATTCTAAATCAGCTTGGGGAGAAGATTATCTTAACAGCAGGAAATATTGCAGCACGGTCTACGACACCATACATTGGTGTTAAGGTCATAACCTCATTTCCGTTTGCAGATGCTTACACATACAGACCAGCCAGAAAAAGGATCTTTATCGAACACAATAAACAAAAGACAGACGTTTATCTACAAAGAGCGATGACAAAACCCGGCAATAACATAGACTTTGCACATTTAACATGGATGGATGATCAACACAGCCAGCCTACAACAAGTTTCGAACAGTTTGTCAAAAGACATCAGGAAACTCCAGAAATTCCTGATTGTTTTCCTTGGCAGCAATACAGACTAATAGGCGAAGGACACTACATATAGGTTTATGCGAAAACAAATTGGAGTATGCTTCTACCATTTGCAGGGGAAGGAGACACTCTACAGTTAGACCATATCGTCAACCTAGAAGACGGCGACGACGACGAACAAGGTTGTTCGAGTCCACAGTCAATCGACAGCACACACAGACACTTCTAGAAGACATGACGAACGCAATGACGACAGATGACAGAAGACAAAAACAGTGACGTAAGCCATGACGTAAATAACAATTATCGGAAGACAATCATGGCAGACAAACTTTACTTTTTCTTTTTAGACTTTTTGACTTTAGATGAATAGCCTTTTTGACTTTTAGGCTTATAGTTTTCTTTTGAATCTAGTAGAATTAGCAGATTCGTTTGCCTATATAAAGGCATTTGAAATTCATTTGTAAAAAAAACAACAATACTACCGAAGAACCATTGAAAGCAATAATACTATGACTTTCAGTGCACACTAAACTCTTCGCCACTCTTTAACTCTCCACTCCCTTACTCTCCCAGTTATTATCTGCAGCACTTCATATTATACCCAGCATATATATATATAAATATAAAAAAAAAAACACAAAAAGATTTTCCCTTTCTGTACAACCTTCAACCGCTGTGCATACTCTCGTCTACACCAACCATCCGCTGCGCATACTATCAACCGTAAGTTTCTTTTTCTCACCCCTCTCTTTTTATGGCAATCGAAACCTTGCCATATACCCCCTCTGATATATTGGTATCAGAGCAAAGTCTTTCTTAAAATCTAAAAGACTAAGACAAGCTCCATTTTATGGCGTGTTATGCCTGTGTTATTGGAGAACTCTCTTAGGTGAGGATTATGGGAAAGAAGGTTGCTTTGATAACTTTATAAACGAAAGGGTTTTCTTTAAAGTTCTTAATATGTGATTATATTATTTTGTCTTTATATTACATTATCTTTCTAATTAAGCTGGATATAAGAATATATATATGAGATAAACTGGGAATAAGGAGAGAAAGAGTTAAAGAGTAGGTATTCTTAATAATCATCGGTAGCTCACAAACCATTAAACGCTTAGAATTTCTAAACTTAGAATTCTCTGAAAAAGCTCATCAAAAAACACTTAAAACAGATAATTTCACTTTAGTCTGTAACATAAAAGACTCTTGTGAACACAGTTTACACACAAATAATTCACAGTTAAATACACTAGTAGATTTACTTATAAACCTAAGTATTAGTTTACAAAGAGAGGTAACAAATAACAAACAGATATTAGAAAACTTAATAACAGAAGTTAAGAAAATATCACAAAATCTAGATTATATAAAAAGTCAATCTAACAAAATAATAAGTGAAACAAGCAAAAGTAATACAGAAAATAATACAGCTCTAGAAGTAGAGAAAATTACAGAAGCCTTACAAAATTAAAAACAAACAAAAAACCTATACCTTATACACACTGGCAACCAAGAAAATGAATAATAACAATTTCTTAGGAAGAAGTAGAACTATACAGAAAGCTAGGAATTCTACAGGTAATATACAGGATACTATTACATCAGATAGATTTTTAAACAGAATAATTAGAAGAGGAGATTTCATGAACATAGAAGAGGAAGATGAAACACTTCCAATATACGATACAGATAATGAATATCATACAGATGATGAAATATTAGATACAAATTTCTTAAAGTTTGAACAAAAGGAAACAATGGATTATACATTATTAGATTATGAAGAAGAATCCATAGATTGCTTTAAGATAGAAGAAACAAATAAAACAATAGAACAAATCTTAGACAGAAAATTTACAGAATTAAACATACAACAGGAAGTAGATGATATGATAATAGAATGTATGTTAGATTTAGGAATGACATACGAAGAAAGTTATAAAAAACTATAGGAATACTATAATCTGCCATTAGTAGAAGACATTTCAAATGGAAAAACAATGATAGCAGATGTGACATCTGGTAATTTTCCGTTACCAAACTCCGTTAGTTCCGTTAGGTCTTGCATACACGTGTCGTGAGCATACACTAGTTGTCGTTGAACGTTGGTGACTTAATAACAATTATCTATGGTAAACAAATGATAACCTAGTGAATAATGTTGATTATTAGTTGTGGTTATGTGATTCATGCATTTTAAGTTATTGTTTGTGAATTTTACTTGATAAAGTGACAATGTGTAACTATGATCTCATATGTTTTGCTATTAGTTGAAAATGTATGTGATTATTATTGTTGATTAGTAATGTTTATATTTTGTAGTTGAAACCTATTAAAAAGTGTTGAAAAGATTAGTTTTTATAAAATATAAACAATGGGGTTTATTTTGTAATTGGATTGAAATAAAAAGTTACCATATTTAGCCCCAAACCCCCATTGCGGCCGTAACCCCCCTCCCAACACCTTCATCTTGCGATTTTGATCCAAGAACAAGCATACAAGTCGAATTTGAATTGGTTTCAAGTATTACAAGTTGTTTTCAAGTGTTAATCATCATCTAAGCACACCTAAAGGTTAGTTTTGATTAGTTTTTCATGGTTTTTAATTCTTGAAGAACCCTAATTCGAAATTGGTGATGAAAAAGTGAAATTGATGATTGTTAGATGTTAATTTGATGTTGGTTAGATTGTATGAATGTTAGATTATGTTGATTATGCAAGAATTCCATGGTTTGATCACATTGTTCACACATTGCCTTAAGAGGAAACTTTTTGTTCTTGGAATTCATGATTTGATGATTGTATGATGTTGGATACATTGCTTGGATGTTGGTTTATATGAATTGTGCAAGAAAAGTCATGAAATCTAGTGTTTGTTCATACCTTACTATAAGTGGAAACTTTTATGCATGATGATTGGGAATTTTGATGAATTAGTGATGATTATCATGTTAGGATGAATGTTATGGACTTGATTAGGTATAAAATTGATGAAACTATGAAGGAATTGGATGTTAGATTGCTTTTGGGTGTTACCTTCTAAAAAGGGAAACTTTATTTTTGAAGATCATTGGATATGATGATGTGAGCATGTTTATGTTGTAAGGGTCATGTTAAAATGCTTATGGATGATGTCTAATGTGGTGGAATGTGTTACTTGGGTTGTATGGTTGCTTGATTGATCATTTAAGGATTGTAGGTTCTTGGTGATTATACATGATGATGAATTATGGCTAGTGATTAGGAAATCATGTTTGGGATTGGAATTGATCATTATTGTGTTTGTTAGTTGGAATGAATCTTGTTGATTTATGTTATTATGATTGTCATACACGCGTGCGAATCTGAGGCCCCTACTTAGTAGGATTGGCAGGGTTTAGGGTGTGAAGTCGTGAGTGGCTTCACATGGCATGTTGTGCATGATTAGACTTCATGAATGAATTATTAGTTGTGATATATTTATGATTGTGTTGAGCATGTTGATTGTTTGAGATTCGCATAAGTTGTATGATGATCTAGATTGAACTTGGGTTGATGATGTGATATACGTGAATAGTTTGTTTGATAACCATGTATGATAAGTTGATACATTTGATTAAACGAGATTTCAATTAATATGTCACCAACGGGTCAAACGGGTCAACTAGGTTAGATGAGTCTTGTTTTCCAAAGCCTTGGGTCAATGTGTTTATTGAGCACTTAGGGTTGTTAAGTTTTCTGTGCACACGTACTTATGTACTTGCGTGTTCTAGGTAACCTTTGAAGGGTTGTCTTTTCATCCATCATCAGTTCTCTCTTGTCATTATCCTTGCACATCAGGTGAGTTCATGCCCCACTTTTAAACACTCTCTTTTGGGGGAGGTAGCATACTTGTTCACAAACGCTATATTATTATTATAAGTTGTGTATGTTTTAACATGGTGTATAATACCTTGAAAGTCCTCACACTTTCGGATCGTTAATAATGGTAACTAGCGGGAAATCTTGGGTAGTACTACTGGGTTTGACAAGCCCCACCTGTGCGACTCGAGGTCAAACGGGTGCAATATTGTCCTAAACACAAACATCGTTACGACCTGGTAAGTCGTGACGGGAGGCAACAAACGCAACACAGTCAGCTTCGATCGCGAAATAACTATTGTTATTACTTATGAATATAGACTAGCTATCTATTTCAATGCACTTCTTATGTTATGCAAATTATTGTTGTTTATGTTAAATGCAAACTCTTGAACTCACCAACCATTGTGTTGACATTTTTAGTATGCTATTCTCAGGTCGTGAATTCAGTTTGCCATTAGGAGCACAACACGGGTCCGGCATGCATTCTAAGACTTCATCTTAAGTCATGACATTTGAATTTTATTTATGAGATTTGAATAATGGGTTGGCGCGTGTTTTGCCAAATTTTACATTTACATACTTTGGGGTTTGTCTTATTTACAAAACGCTTCCGCATGGTTTTAAAACTTGAGCTTTGATTGGTTTATTTTTAAATGTGGCATATAGTGTCGTTCTGAGTAACTAGTGACTGTGATCCTGGTTTGTTCACACGCCTCGAGGTAAAACTCCGCACGTGGATTTTGAGGGTGTGACAGATTGGTATCAGAGCCATTGGTTATAGGGAACTAGGTTGCATACACACTAGTCTATAACCGTACACAGTTAGTTAGTCACTCCTTGCTTATTCTCTTACTGTATACTCATTGGCTTACGCATCACGTGCACTGCAGCATGGCATCATCATCACGGGTTTTGGGTAAAAGACCTGCGCGTTCTAAATCCCCTCCTTCTCCTCCTGTACCTCATCGAGAACCCGATTGGCCGCGGTATCCTTACCCTTCTAGAGAGATAGATTTGGACCAGCCATTTGTGTCACCCGAGCTCAATCCTCCTCGAGATTGGAGATACTATGCTACCTATGTGAACCGTATGGTTTACAGGGAGCGGGTTCCAGGCCCTGCTACTACTGGACCCAGGACCAGGTCAGCTACTGCCTCTACGGCACCTGCTCTTCCCTCACTTGATGTTCCTCTCGAGCAGGCTGTGGCAGCTTTAGTTGCGACTCTTGACACTAAGCGTCGGCGTATCAGAGTACTCACTGACGAGAACTCCACTTTAGCATATGAAGTGCGCCAGCTACGCCTACTAGTGGAGACACTCCAGGATCGACTCTCGATGGCTATTACTGGACATCATACCCTGACTGGTACTGTGATGCAGCTTGTGGAGCGTATGGACGAGCAGGAGCTTCATAATGTAGGTGTGGAGGATAGGTTGCCCGGATTGGAGGCACAGTTTGCAGCACTACAGATTGTGGACCATCCTGCACCAACAGAAGATGTTGATGAAGACCCTGAGGAAGAGCCCGAAGAAGCCCCAGACGGCGGAGATAGTGATGGATCAGATTTGTTTGATTGATTCTTTTCTATTTATATGATCTAGACTGCATAGCTTTTTTTTTTTTTAAAACCTATGTGGGAAGGGTTGTTTCCCACACAACTGAAAACTTGAAATTTGACATTGATTGGATATTTTGTGAGTTACTTACAATTTATTTATGATAAGTTATTATTTTGGTTATAAATGTTGTGGTTGTGGCAGTACATTATTTCTTATTATTTACCATACTTCAATGAGATTAATATGTTGGATGTTACTCATTATTGTGTTTGTAAATGTAAAGTGAAATATGGACGGCCGAGGCAGTGGACGTGGACGTGGCCGTGGGCGTGGCGGAGGACGTGGCGCCGGCACCGTGAACATGACCCCAGCTGAATTAGCTACTCTGATTAATCAGCATGTGCAGGCGGCATAGAACACTCAACCCGCTCAGTTTGGAGGTAAACGGTGACTTTAGTCATCGATTACGCAAATATTCCGTTAAGTGATAAATTCATTTGGTTCGATTTAAATACTCTGTCATGTGAATACAGGACCACCTGGGTGTACTTACAAGGCATTTATGGATTGCAAGCCCCATACCTACAGTGGATCTGAGGGAGCTATAGGGCTCGTGAGGTGGTTCGAGAAGACTGAATCAGTCTTCGCCAAATGCAACTGTCCAGCGGTGGACCAGGTGAAATTCGCCACGAGGACACTTGAGGGTGCAGCACTCACGTGGTGGAATGCGCAAGTGCAGATGCTTGGTCAGGCGATGGCAAACGCGCTGCCATGGGATGAATTCAAAACGATGATGACAGAGGAATACTGCCCTCGTAATGAAGTTCAGAAGCTAGAAGCCGAGTTCTGGCAATTAAAGATGGAAGGATCTGACATTGAAGCTTACACTACTAGGTCTCATGAGCTGGCTACACTCTGTCCTGGCATGGTTGACCCGCCGAGCCGACGAATTGAGCTCTACTTACGTGGGTTGGTGCCAGAAATTCAAAGTATGGTGACCGCTGCAAATCTTCCTACTATTCAACAGGTCATTCGATTGGCTCATAAACTCATCGATCAGGTAGTGGAGCAAGGGAAGTTACCTAAGCGGGGCGCTGTGACAAGCATGCCCGACAATAAACGCAAGTGGGAAAGTAATGCCAGCAAGGGATCGACATCTGGTAGTCAACCTCAGCAACAACAGCCTCAACAACAACAGCAACAAAGGAGGTTTGATAACAACCGCAACTTCAACCAATCGTCTGCCCCAACTCAAGGACCCGGTGGTTATGCGGGGAAAAGCCCCAAATGCAACCGATGCAACTATCACCACACTGGCAGGTGTGATAGCTTTCGATGCCAGCGTTGTGGGAAGGTTGGACACGCGGCAAAGGATTGTCGTGGGGAGTTGATGAAGAAGCCCCAGCAGTCCCAGCGGCCCCATGAAACGCCAAAGGGTTGCTTTGAATGTGGAAAAGAGGGGCATTACAAGAGAAATTGCCCTCAATTAAAAAGAAATGGTAATGGCAATGGAAATGGTGGTAATAACAATAATGGGGGCAGTGGTGACAATAATGGTGGCAACAATGGTGGAGCAAAAGGGAGAGCCTTTGTCATGGGATCAGGTGAGGCTCTAAACGATCCTACTACTGTTACTGGTAAATTTCCTATTAATGGTCGTTTTGCTTCTATACTGTTTGATACTGGAGCCGATAGGAGTTTTATTTCTACTAAATTCTGTAGTCTCCTAAGTGATATGCCTTCTGCGTTGGACCCTAAGTATACCATAGAATTAGCTGATGGTAAGCAAATCTCCGTTACGCATATCCTTAAGGGTTGTAAGATAGAACTCGCTGGTCATACCTTTGATATCGATCTCATGCCTATTACACTTGGGAGTTTTGACGTGGTCGTAGGTATGGATTGGCTGTCTGAGAAGCAGGCAGAAGTCATATGCCATGAGAAGGTTATTCGCATTCCTCTAAAAGAGGGAGAGATTCTCTCAGTTAAGGGCGAGAAGAGTGGTGCTGTGATAGGCATCATATCTTTTATGAAAGCGCAGAAGTGGCTACGCAAGGGTCACTTAGCCATATTAGCCCTTGTGACCGATAAACAACAAGAAAAGAAGAAGATAGAGAATATCCCGGTAGTTCGCGACTTTCCGGAGGTGTTTCCAGAGGATCTGCCTGGACTACCACCTTATCGTTAGGTTGAATTTCAGATTGATTTGACTCCCGGAGCAGCTCCAATTGCGAGAGCACCTTATCGGTTAGCACCAAACGAACTGCAGGAACTATCTGCACAACTTCAGGAGCTATTGGATAAAGGATTTATTCGACCGAGCTCATCACCGTGGGGAGCACCTGTACTTTTTGTTAAGAAGAAAGATGGTACCTTTCGTATGTGCATTGACTACAGAGAGTTGAACAAGGTCACAGTCAAGAACTGATACCCTTTGCCTCGTATTGATGACTTATTTGATCAACTTCAGGGATCAAGCTATTACTCAAAAATTGATTTGAGATCCGGTTATCATCAACTGAGAGTTCGGGAGGAAGACATCTCTAAAACCGCATTCCGCACTCGTTATGGTCATTATGAATTCTTGGTCATGCCCTTTGGGTTGACTAATGCACCAGCGGTATTCATGGATCTCATGAATCGTGTGTGCAAACCCTACCTCGATCAGTTTGTTATCGTGTTTATTGATGACATATTGATCTATTCAAAGACCAAGGAGGAGCATGAGGAGCATCTACGTGTAATCTTGGAATTGCTTAGGAAGGAACAGTTGTATGCCAAGTTTTCTAAGTGTGATTTCTGGATTCGTGAGGTGCAATTCTTGGGTCACATTGTTAACGAGAAAGGAATACATGTGGATCCTACAAAGATTGAGGCTATAAAGAACTGGTCGGTACCCAAGACGCCTAGTGAGATAAGGCAATTTCTTGGACTAGCAGGGTACTATCGACGTTTCATCGAGGGATTTTCAACAATCGCTCAACCTCTCACAGCCTTGACCCATAAAGGAACAACGTATAAATGGGGTGAGAGTCAAGAAGCCGCTTTTCAGTTGTTGAAACAGAAACTTTGTAGCGCGCCAATATTAGCATTACCAGAAGGAAGTGATGATTTTGTGGTTTACTGTGATGCTTCTATCCAAGGACTTGGTTGTGTCCTGATGCAACGTGGCAAGGTAATAGCCTATGCCTCGAGACAACTGAAGGTGCATGAAAAGAACTATACTACTCATGATTTGGAGTTAGGTGCAGTGATTTTTGCCTTGAAGATCTGGAGACATTACTTGTACGGTACCAAATGCACCATTTACACCGATCACAAGAGTCTTCAGCATATCTTTGAGCAGAAAGAGCTAAACATGAGGTAGCGACGCTGGGTGGAACTGTTAAACGATTACGATTGTGCTATCAAATATCACCCAGGAAAGGCGAATGTAGTCGCTGATGCTTTGAGTAGGAAGGAGACTGCTAAGCCCCGGCGAGTGCGTGCTTTGCAGCTTACGATTAGCACTCATTTGCCTGAACAAATCAAGGAAGCTCAGACAGAAGCTTTGAAAATGGAAAACATTGGTTCAGAATCCTTACGTGGGATGGACAAACAGTTGGAAGTCAAATCCGATGGAATCCGGTATTTCATGGATAGACTTTGGGTACCCATGTATGGAGATTTGAGAGATTTAGTCATGGGTGAAGCACATAAGTCTAAATATTCCATACACCCTGGTTCTGACAAAATGTATCATGACCTGAAAGCGCACTATTGGTGGCCTAATATGAAGGTAGACATAGCAACGTATGTGAGCAAGTGTCTGACCTGTTCCAAGGTTAAAGTGGAATATCAAAAGCCATCTGGGTTACTGCAACAACCTGAGATTCCTTTATGGAAGTGGGAACAGATCTCTATGGACTTTATTACTAAATTACCCAGAACTTCTAATGGTTGTGACACGATATGGGTGATCGTGGATCGACTGACTAAGTCAGCTCACTTCTTGGCGATCAAGGAGACGGACAAAATAGACAAATTAACCAGAATTTACCTGAAGGAGGTGGTCTCAAGACATGGTGTGCCGATCTCGATTATCTCTGATCGTGATGCTCGTTTTACGTCTCATTTCTGGCAGTCGTTACAGAAATCTCTGGGAACGCGGTTCGATATGAGTACTGCATATCATCCGCAGACCGATGGACAAACCGAGCGTACTATTCAAACTTTGGAGGACATGTTACGTGCTTGCGTAATTGATTTTGGAAATAATTAGGAAGTTCATCTACCTTTGGTTGAATTCTCGTACAATAACAGTTACCATACTAGTATTCAGGCAGCACCATTTGAGGCGTTGTATGGCCGAAAGTGTAGATCACCAGTTTGTTGGGCTGAAGTTGGTGATAGTCAGCTCACTGGCCCTGAATTGGTGCACGAGACTACCGAAAAGATTGTGCAGATACGGAACCGTATGGCTGCAGCGCGAGACACACAAAAGAGCTATGCAGACAAGCGACGGAAACCTTTGGAGTTTCAAGTCGGTGACAAAGTGTTGTTGAAGATCTCACCATGGAAAGGCATCATACGATTTGGCAAAAGAGGCAAGCTTAACCCGAGATACGTTGGACCATTTGAGATTCTTGAAAGAATAGGTCCAGTGGCGTATCGGTTAGACCTGCCTGAGTCATTAAATGGCGTTCACAACGTATTTCACGTCTCAAATCTGAAAAAGTGCTTATCTGATGAGACTTTGGTTGTACCACTCGAGGAAGTACAAGTGGATGAGCAATTGCGTTTTGTTGAGGAGCCTGTTGAAGTAATGGACCGTGAGGTCAAAACTCTTAAGCAAAGCAAAATACCTATAGTCAAGGTTCGTTGGAACTCAAAATGTGGACCGGAATTTACGTGGGAACGCGAGGATCAGATGAAGCTCAAGTATCCTCATCTGTTCGAAACGACGGTCACAGCCGGGGAAGGTACTGATTAAATTTCGGGACGAAATTTCTTTCAACATGGGGATGATGTGACAACTCACTCGATTTCGTCATGCCAATGCAGTAAACCAGTGATGTAACACAACCATGTAACGCAATTTTCGGGACGAAAATTCTTTCAACATGGGGATAATGTGACATCTGGTAATTTTCCGTTACCAAACTCCGTTAGTTCCGTTAGGTCTTGCATACACGTGTCGTGAGCACACACTAGTTGTCGTTGAACGTTGGTGACTTAATAACAATTATCTATGGTAAACAAATGATAACCTAGTGAATAATGTTGATTATTAGTTGTGGTTATGTGATTCATGCATTTTAAGTTATTGTTTGTGAATTTTACTTGATAACGTGACAATGTGTAACTATGATCTCATATGTTTTGCTATTAGTTGAAAATGTATGTGATTATTATTGTTGATTAGTAATGTTTATATTTTGTAGTTGAAACCTATTAAAAAGTGTTGAAAAGATTAGTTTTTATAAAATATAAACAATGGGGTTTATTTTGTAATTGGATTGAAATAAAAAGTTACCATATTTAAACAAAATTAAACCCAACCCTAGCCCCAAACCCCCATTGCGGCCGTAACCCCCCTCCCAACACCTTCATCTTGCGATTTTGATCCAAGAACAAGCATACAAGTCGAATTTGAATTGGTTTCAAGTATTACAAGTTGTTTTCAAGTGTTAATCATCATCTAAGCACACCTAAAGGTTAGTTTTGATTAGTTTTTCATGGTTTTTGATTCTTGAAGAACCCTAATTCGAAATTGGTGATGAAAAAGTGAAATTGATGATTGTTAGATGTTAATTTGATGTTGGTTAGATTGTATGAATGTTAGATTATGTTGATTATGCAAGAATTCCATGGTTTGATCACATTGTTCACACATTGCCTTAAGAGGAAACTTTTTGTTCTTGGAATTCATGATTTGATGATTGTATGATGTTGGATACATTGCTTGGATGTTGGTTTATATGAATTGTGCAAGAAAAGTCGTGAAATCTAGTGTTTGTTCATACCTTACTATAAGTGGAAACTTTTATGCATGATGATTGGGAATTTTGATGAATTAGTGATGATTATCATGTTAGGATGAATGTTATGGACTTGATTAGGTATAAAATTGATGAAACTATGAAGGAATTGGATGTTAGATTGCTTTTGGGTGTTACCTTCTAAAAAGGGAAACTTTATTTTTGAAGATCATTGGATATGATGATGTGAGCATGTTTATGTTGTAAGGGTCATGTTAAAATGCTTATGGATGATGTCTAATGTGGTGGAATGTGTTACTTGGGTTGTATGGTTGCTTGATTGATCATTTAAGGATTGTAGGTTCTTGGTGATTATACATGATGATGAATTATGGCTAGTGATTAGGAAATCATGTTTGGGATTGGAATTGATCATTATTGTGTTTGTTAGTTGGAATGAATCTTGTTGATTTATGTTATTATGATTGTCATACACGCGTGCGAATCTGAGGCCCCTACTTAGTAGGATTGGCAGGGTTTAGGGTGTGAAGTCGTGAGTGGCTTCACATGGCATGTTGTGCATGATTAGACTTCATGAATGAATTATTAGTTGTGATATATTTATGATTGTGTTGAGCATGTTGATTGTTTGAGATTCGCATAAGTTGTATGATGATCTAGATTGAACTTGGGTTGATGATGTGATATACGTGAATAGTTTGTTTGATAACCATGTATGATAAGTTGATACATTTGATTAAACGAGATTTCAATTAATATGTCACCAACGGGTCAAACGGGTCAACTAGGTTAGATGAGTCTTGTTTTCCAAAGCCTTGGGTCAATGTGTTTATTGAGCACTTAGGGTTGTTAAGTTTTCTGTGCACACGTACTTATGTACTTGCGTGTTCTAGGTAACCTTTGAAGGGTTGTCTTTTCATCCATCATCAGTTCTCTCTTGTCATTATCCTTGCACATCAGGTGAGTTCATGCCCCACTTTTAAACACTCTCTTTTGGGGGAGGTAGCATACTTGTTCACAAACGCTATATTATTATTATAAGTTGTGTATGTTTTAACATGGTGTATAATACCTTGAAAGTCCTCACACTTTCGGATCGTTAATAATGGTAACTAGCGGGAAATCTTGGGTAGTACTACTGGGTTTGACAAGCCCCACCTGTGCGACTCGAGGTCAAACGGGTGCAATATTGTCCTAAACACAAACATCGTTACGACCTGGTAAGTCGTGACGGGAGGCAACAAACGCAACACAGTCAGCTTCGATCGCGAAATCACTATTGTTATTACTTATGAATATAGACTAGCTATCTATTTCAATGCACTTCTTATGTTATGCAAATTATTGTTGTTTATGTTAAATGCAAACTCTTGAACTCACCAACCATTGTGTTGACATTTTTAGTATGCTATTCTCAGGTCGTTAATTCAGTTTGCCATTAGGAGCACAACACGGGTCCGGCATGCATTCTAAGACTTCATCTTAAGTCATGACATTTGAATTTTATTTATGAGATTTGAATAATGGGTTGGCGTGTGTTTTGCCAAATTTTACATTTACATACTTTGGGGTTTGTCTTATTTACAAAACGCTTCCGCATGGTTTTAAAACTTGAGCTTTGATTGGTTTATTTTTAAATGTGGCATATAGTGTCATTCTGAGTAACTAGTGACTGTGATCCTGGTTTGTTCACACGCCTCGCGGTAAAACTCCGCACGTGGATTTTGAGGGTGTGACAGCAGATTTCTACAAACAAGAACAAACATTTATGGATGCACAAATGCACAACCCGCTAAAAAGACCACAAATAGAATGGGTAGGAGAACACAGTGGTACACATCAAGAAACTCATGGTAGAGAACCATGGGCACAACCTACAGTTGATTATCAACAAGAATCTAGCCTAATAGGAAAAGGAAAACGATTACCCATAGGACAGATTTACAGTACAAATATGTTGTTACTCGAACAACAAAAACCACAGTTATGGATAGATGAAATATTAACATGGGAACAGAATGTAGTAAGATTATGGGAAACAAATAAAAAAGACAGTATGGATATGTTTGCATATCTAGAAACAACATTAGGACCGATAGCCTTAGGAATATGGCAAAGTAAGAAAACACAGAATACAGAAGAGATAAACAATCTCAAAGCATTAGGAGATAATCCTTATAATTTCACAGCACAAATTAGAACTCTAATATTAGGAGTTGATCCAGCAAAGAATAACAGTTTAATACAAGATACAGCCATAAGAAATCTAGAACAGCTAAGTATAGCAGATATGAAATACATAAATGAATTTACATTAGATTTCACTAGATTATTATCTCAGACAGGAAAAGCTATGGATGATAATCTCTGTGATAAATACTTTGTAAAACTACCAGGAGATTTAGGAAAATCTATACATGAATCTTGGAAAACAAATTACGGTACACAACAGAATCTAGGAATAGGACCTAGAATAACTTATACATTTAGTATTTTAGAAGAAAAATGTAAGGAAGTAGCACTACAAGAACAGTTAAAAAGAAATGCGTATGCATTCTATAAAACAGCAATTTATACACCACAGGCTTATGGAGTTTACAATAAAAGAAAAAAGATAAGAAAGAGTATGACATACAACAAAAATTACAGAAAAAACAATACAAATAGGTATGTTAAAAACCACAGTCAAGAAAATGTAGATGTTTTATCTGCAGAGAAACAACACATTTAGCTAACAAATGCACAAATAGAAACAAGAATGTAGAAAGAGCCAATCTAATAGAACAATTACAGGATTACGAAATAGAAACTATAAAAACAGACGATGATTCTGATAATGAGTCAGTATATAGTATATACAGTGAAGATGAAAATCCAACAGTAAAAGTAGCATATACATACATGAATACAGAAGAAAATTGCGAACATAACTGGATACAAAATAAGAGAAATAATCACATTAGATGTTATATTTGTGGATATTACCCAAGTATAGAAAAAAGATCACAGTGTAATAAGTGCTTTAAAGAAATTTACTTTAAATGCCTTAAAGAAATTTACAACCACGATATAGCTTCGACATCTAAAACAGTCAACAAGAATAGCAAAAATGATAAAATAGAAAAGATAGAACTTTCAATAGAATTACATAGTTTAAAAATCAAAAATCTAGAAAATAAGATAGAAGAAATAGAAAGAATAGTTAAACCAGAGGAAGTAAGCAAAATGGCTACAATACAGTTAGAAGAACAAACCTATATACAAACACAGGGTTCAACAAACATGATAACTATTCAAAGCCACTTATGGTTAGATAGTAATAAATACATATACTTACAGGCATTAATAGACACTGGAGCCCTAAAAAGTTTAATATCATACAGCTTAGCACCAGTAGAATATCACAGAAAGCTTTCGTACAAATTAAGTACAAGAACAGTTGAAGATAGATTAATAGACATTACACATTGCTTAGAACCAGTAGGAATACAGTTCCTAGACTTTGCAAATAATTACAGTATTAAGTACGATATGCCACAGATAAACATTAATCCACCAAATATAAAATCTAAAGACTTTGTTATAGGATTAAATTTTATATTAGGATTAAATGGGGCAGTAACAATTACAAAAAATTTTATAACATTAAGCAAACAGTTATATACAATACCAACTCTTAGATACATAAATACAACAGAAATTGTTCAAAAAAGAGGTGATAAAGGAAATTTAGACTTCTTAAAAACACATAACAGAAAAAATCTAATAGAAAATGAATCATTAAGACTTCTCACAGATTTTTTAAGTCACGATATGGAAAAAGGACAAGATATAACAAAGAGTATCAATCATCCTATGATTTTACATTTAGAAAAAATAGGATACATTGGAGAAGATATAACAAAAGCGAGGGTAGAATACACTTGTAAATACAATTAAAAAATCCCGACATAGTAATCAGAACAGCTAATATAGAATACAGCCCATTAGACAAAGAGGAATTTAAAAAACAAATCCCTGAAATGATTAGTCAAGAATTAATTAGAAAATCAGAAAGTCCTCACAGATCTGCAGCCTTTTTAGTAAGAAACCATAGTGAAATAAAAAGAGGAAAGGCTAGGATAGTTTACAATTACAAAAGGTTAAACGACAATACAATAGATGACGGATACAATATCCCTAACAAAGACAGTTTACTAAATCTTATACAGAATAAAAAAGTATTTTCAAAATTTGATTTAAAATCAGGCTATAATCAGTTAAAGCTAGAAGAAAGCTTTAAACCTTGGACAGCTTTTACATGTTCTGAAGGGCAATACGAATGGAACGTCCTAAGTTTTGGACTAAAAAATGCTCCTTCAATTTTTCAAAGATTTATGGACAGTATATTTTTAAAATACGAATTTTGTTTAGTTTATATTGATGACATTTTAGTTGCAAGCAATACAGTACAGGAACACGAAAGACATCTTCAGCAGGTTTTTACAGAAATAAAGAAAAATGGTATAGTCGTTTCCAAACGAAAAATGGAATTATTTAAAAGAAAAATATCCTTTTTAGGATTAGAAATTGGAAAGGGAAAAATAGAATTACAACCACATATTTCTACAAAAATTCTAAATTTTCCAGAAAAATTCGAAAATCTAAAACAAATACAAGCATTTTTGGGACTGGTAAATTACGCCAGAAAATTCATTCCAAATTTGTCAAAATTAGTCGGACCAATATACAGTAAGACTACAAAAATGGTCAAAGGTATTTTAACCAAGAAGACATTAAATTGGTTAAAGAAATCAAAAAGGCGGTAAAAAATATAAAACCCCTTGAATTACCTTTAACTACAGATTATATAATCATTGAAACAGATGGATGCAAAGAAGGATGGGGAGCAGTCCTTCTATGTAAACCAAGTAAATACAGTACAAAGAAAGAAGAGAAAATTTGCGCTTATACAAGCGGTAATTTTCAAAACAAAACAAATTGGAATACAATAGATTTTGAAATACAGGCATTAATTTATGCATTAGAAAAATTCAAAATCTTTCTCAATAAAGAATTTACAGTCAGGACCGATTGTGAAGCAATCGTTAAGTTTATAAAAAATGACCAAAGTAAAAAGATGAATAGAACAAGATGGGTCAATTTACAAAATATTATACAAGGTAACGGGTACTCTATAAATTTTGAACATATAAAGGAAAAAATAATGGGATAGCAGATATGTTATCTCGAAATATAAACAAGTGGTTTGTTGCAGATGGACAGGAAAAAAGATAAAGGCAAAGCAAAGATTATATATCCTAAACAGGATAAATCTTTGACAGAAGAAGAAGAACAGATTCAACAGATATACAAGCAGTCAATAGAAAAAATACACATTTCATCTCAAGTCTCACTACCTCAGTTAGTGATAAGACCAGATGAAATTACACAGTTCTATAGACAGCAAAAACAGTTTACACAGACAAGGGAAAAACGCCCTTTGCATACCAGTTATATACCCAAACCGGTATTAGAATTTGGAACATATGCTTTACAGATTTGCACAGATCCTAACAAAAAGTTTCGACCTATTATAGGAATGAAACTTACAGACAAGCAGCAATGTTTGTTAGATAACCTATGGCATATTCAAACCATGTCACAGGCATCGACTTTCAAAGTACAGGTTTTGATTGCTTTAAGCATTTACTTTCAGGAACAAAGTTTAAAAACCCCTGAAAGACAGTTTAAAACAAAACCGAATTTTACACATTATGTCATATACAGAGGTACAAAAATTGGTATTTTTAACAAATGGACCAGCGTTATCCCTCATATAACAAATATCCCTGGGGGAGCAACCTGGAAAGGTTTTACAAACTTCTCTGAAGCATTGAAAGATGCAAGAGAAAAATTTGGTATACAAAACTTTTACATAGAACCCGAAGAGGTTAAAAGTTTTTCTGATATTGCAAAACAAAACCCTGAGCAATATATTCAAGCTCAGCAAGAAATGATTTCAACTCTGAAATCATAGTTAGAAGAAAAAGCAAAAGATACACAGAATATACAGATAAAAATTGAAAATAGCATGTTAAAACAGAAAAATGCTATACTCGAAGCAAAAAATACACAGTTATTACAAAGGCTCGAGAAAAAAGAAGAAAAAACAGTTGTATACAGAACTTATGAATCTTTTAGAACAAGGATTCTTGATACACCCTGGTGGCAAACTTTGAAACCAGTTACAGAAAGATTCCCAGAATTTGAGAATCTTGTCTCACAGAAGGTTTGTGCAGAATTCCCTTTGATTCTGTACAATCTACAGCAGCAGATTATAGACCTAGCATTCAGATTTGACAGCGAAGTGCAACGATTCACAGTAGTAGAAAGAACAGATGAAGATGGAGAAGGAACAGGTCTCTTGTTACTTCAAATACATCACCCTACAAAACTAACAGACGAACAGATAATTCAGTTTTACCATCATGGTATGATTGATTACTTAGAAATAAAATTAGACAGATGAACAGAAGATCTTCTAAATCAGCTTGGGGAGAAGATTATCTTAACAGCGGGAAATATTGCAGCACGGTCTACGACACCATACATTGGTGTTAAGGTCATAGCCTCATTTCCGTTTGCAGATGCTTATACATACAGACCAGCCAGAAAAAGGATCTTTATCGAACACAATAAACAAAAGACAGACGTTTATCTACAAAGAGCGATGACAAAACCCGGCAATAACATAGACTTTGCACATTTAACATGGATGGATGATCAACACAGCCAGCCTACAACAAGTTTCGAACAGTTTGTCAAAAGACATCAGGAAACTCCAGAAATTATTGATTGTTTTCCTTGGCAGCAATACAGACTAATAGGAATTTCTGCCAAGGAAAACAATCAGGAATTTCTGGAGTTTCTTGATGTCTTTTGACAAACTGCTGAAAATCTAGTGTAGGCCGGCTGTGTGGGTAACTTATCCATGGTAGATGTACAAAATCTATGTTGTTACCGGACTTCGTCATCGCTCTTTGTAGATAAACGTCTGTCTTTTGTTTATTGTGTTCGATAAAGATCCTTTTTCTGGCTGGTCTGTATGTATAAGCATCTGCAAACGGAAATGAGGCTATGACCTTAACACCAATGTATGGTGTCGTAGACCGTGCTGCAATATTTCCTGCTGTTAAGATAATCTTCTCCCCAAGCTGATTTAGAAGATCTTCTGTTCATCTGTCTAATTTTATTTCTAAGTAATCAATCATACCATGATGGTAAAACTGAATTATCTGTTCGTCTGTTAGTTTTGTAGGGTGATGTATTTGAAGTAACAAGAGACCTATTCCTTCTCCGTCTTCATCTGTTCTTTCTACTACTGTGAATCGTTGCACTTCGCTGTCGAATCTGAATGCTAGGTCTATAATCTGCTGCTGTAGATTGTACAGAATCAAAGGGAATTCTGCACAAACCTTCTGTGAGACAAGATTCTCAAATTCTGGGAATCTTTCTGTAACTGGTTTCAAAGTTTGCCACCAGGGTGTATCAAGAATCCTTGTTCTAAAAGATTCATAAGTTCTATATACAACTATTTTTTCTTCTTTTTTCTCGAGCCTTTGTAATAACTGTGTATTTTTTGCTTCGAGTATAGCATTTTTCTGTTTTAACATGCTATTTTCAATTTTTATCTGTATATTCTGTGTATCTTTTGCTTTTTCTTCTAACTGTGATTTCAGAGTTGAAATCATTTCTTGCTGAGCTTGAATATATTGCTCAGGGTTTTGTTTTGCAATGTCAGAAAAACTTTTAACCTCTTCGGGTTCTATGTAAAAGTTTTGTATACCAAATTTTTCTCTTGCATCTTTCAATGCTTCAGAGAAGTTTGTAAAACCTTTCCAGGTTGCTCCCCCAGGGATATTTGTTATATGAGGGATAACGCTGGTCCATTTGTTAAAAATACCAATTTTTGTACCTCTGTATATGACATAATGTGTAAAATTCGGTTTTGTTTTAAACTGTCTTTCAAGGGTTTTTAAACTTTGTTCGTGAAAGTAAATGCTTAAAGCATTCAAAACCTGTACTTTGAAAGTCGATGCCTGTGACATGGTTTGAATATGCCATAGGTTATCTAACAAACATTGCTGCTTGTCTGTAAGTTTCATTCCTATAATAGGTCGAAACTTTTTGTTAGGATCTGTGTAAATCTGTAAAGCATATGTTCCAAATTCTAATACCGGTTTGGGTATAGAACTGGTATGCAAAGGGCGTTTTTCCCTTGTCTGTGTAAACTGTTTTTGCTGTCTATAGAACTGTGTAATTTCATCTGGTCTTATCACTAACTGAGGTAGTGAGACTTGAGATGAACTGTGTATTTTTTCTATTGACTGCTTGTATATCTGTTGAATCTGTTCTTCTTCTTCTGTCAAAGATTTATACTGTTTAGGATATATAATCTTTGCTTTGCCTTTATCTTTTTTCCTGTCCATCTGCAACAAACCATTTGTTTATATTTCGAGATAACATATCTGCTATCCTATTATTTTTTCCTTTTATATGTTCAAAATTTATAGAGTACCCGTTACCTTGTATAATATTTTGTAAATTGACCCATCTTGTTCTATTCATCTTTTTACTTTGGTCATTTTTTATAAACTTAACGATTGCTTCCCAATCAGTCCTGACTGTAAATTCTTTATTGAGAAAGATTTTGAATTTTTCTAATGCATAAATTAATGCCTGTATTTCAAAATCTATTGTATTCCAATTTGTTTTGTTTTGAAAATTACTGCTTGTATAAGCGCAAATTTTCTCTTCTTTCTTTGTACTGTATTTACTTGGTTTACATAGAAGGACTGCTCCCCATCCTTCTTTGCATCCATCTGTTTCAATGATTATATAATGTGTAGTTAAAGGTAATTCAAGGGGTTTTATATTTTTTACCGCCTTTTTGATTTCTTTAACCAATTTAATGTCTTCTTGGTTAAAATACCTTTGACCATTTTTTGTAGTCTTACTGTATATTGGTCTGACTAATTTTGACAAATTTGGAATGAATTTTCTGGCGTAATTTACCAGTCCCAAAAATGCTTGTATTTGTTTTAAATTTTCGAATTTTTCTGGAAAATTTAGAATTTTTGTAGAAATATGTGGTTCTAATTCTATTTTTCCCTTTCCAATTTCTAATCCTAAAAAGGATATTTTTCTTTTAAATAATTCCATTTTTCATTTGGAAACGACTATACCATTTTTCTTTATTTCTGTAAAAACCTGCTGAAGATGTCTTTCGTGTTCCTGTACTGTATTGCTTGCAACTAAAATGTCATCAATATAAACTAAACAAAATTCGTATTTTAAAAATATACTGTCCATAAATCTTTGAAAAATTGAAGGAGCATTTTTTAGTCCAAAACTTAGGACGTTCCATTCGTATTGCCCTTCAGAACATGTAAAAGCTGTCCAAGGTTTAAAGCTTTCTTCTAGCTTTAACTGATTATAGCCTGATTTTAAATCAAATTTTGAAAATACTTTTTTATTCTGTATAAGATTTAGTAAACTGTCTTTGTTAGGGATATTGTATCCGTCATCTATTGTATTGTCGTTTAACCTTTTGTAATTGTAAACTATCCTAGCCTTTCCTCTTTTTATTTCACTATGGTTTCTTACTAAAAAGGCTGCAGATCTATGAGGACTTTTTGATTTTCTAATTAATCCTTGACTAATCATTTCAGGGATTTGTTTTTTAAATTCCTCTTTGTCTAATGGGCTGTATTCTATATTAGCTGTTCTGATTACTATGTCGGGATTTTTTAATTGTATTTTACAAGTGTATTCTACCCTTGCTTTTGTTATATCTTCTCCAATGTATCCTATTTTTTCTAAATGTAAAATCATAGGATGATTTATACTCTTTGTAATATCTTGTCCTTTTTCCATATCGTAACTTAAAAAATCTGTGAGAAGTCTTAATGATTCATTTTCTATTAGATTTTTTCTGTTATGTGTTTTTAAGAAGTCTAAATTTCCTTTATCACCTCTTTTTTGAACAATTTCTGTTGTATTTATGTATCTAAGAGTTGGTATTGTATATAACTGTTTGCTTAATGTTATAAAATTTTTTGTAATTGTTACTGCCCCATTTAATCCTAATATAAAATTTAATCCTATAACAAAGTCTTTAGATTTTGTATTTGGTGGATTAATGTTTATCTGTGGCATATCGTACTTAATACTGTAATTATTTGCAAAGTCTAGGAACTGTATTCCTACTGGTTCTAAGCAATGTGTAATGTCTATTAATCTATCTTCAACTGTTCTTGTACTTAATTTGTACTAGAGCTTTTTGTGATATTCTACTGGTGCTAAGCTGTATGATATTAAACTTTTTGTGGCTCCAGTGTCTATTAATGCCTGTAAGTCTATGTATTTATTACTATCTAACCATAAGCGGCTTTGAATAGTTATCATGTTTGTTGAACCTGTGTTTGTATATAGGTTTGTTCTTCTAACTGTATTGTAGCCATTTTGCTTACTTCCTCTGGTTTAACTATTCTTTCTATTTCTTCTATCTTATTTTCTAGATTTTTGATTTTAAACTATGTAATTCTATTGAAAGTTCTATCTTTTCTATTTTATCATTTTTGCTATTCTTGTTGACTGTTTTAGATGTCGAAGCTATATCCTGGTTGTAAATTTCTTTAAGGCATTTAAAGCAAATTTCTTTAAAGCACTTATTACACTGTGATCTTTTTTCTATACTTGGGTAATATCCACAATTATAACATCTAATGTGATTATTTCCCTTATTTTGTATCCAGTTATGTTCGCAATTTTCTTCTGTATTCATGTATGTATATGCTACTTTTATTGTTGGATTTTCATCTTCACTGTATATACTATATACTGACTCATTAGCAGAATCATCGTCTGTTTTTATAGTTTTTATTTCGTATTCCTGTAATTGTTCTATTAGATTGGCTCTTCTACATTCTTGTTTCTATTTGTGCATTTGTTAGCTAAATGTGTTGTTTCTCCGCAGATAAAACATCTACATTTTCTTGACTGTGGTTTTTTAACATACCTATTTGTATTGTTTTTTCTGTAATTTTTGTTGTATGTCATACTCTTTCTTATCTTTTTCTTTTTGTAAACTCCATAAGCCTGTGGTGTATAAATTGCTATTTTACAGAATGCATACGCATTTCTTTTTAACTGTTCTTGTAGTGCTACTTCCTTACATTTTTCTTCTAAAATACTAAATGTATAAGTTATTCTAGGTCCTATTCCTAGATTCTGTTGTGTACCGTAATTTGTTTTCCAAGATTCGTGTATAGATTTTCCTAAATCTCCTGATAGTTTTACAAAGTATTTATCACAGAGATTATCATCCATAGCTTTTCCTGTCTGAGATAATAATCTAGTGAAATCTAATGTAAATTCATTTATGTATTTCATATCTGCTATACTTAGCTGTTCTAGATTTCTTATGGCTGTATCTTGTATTAAACTGTTATTCTTTGCTGGATCAACTCCTAATATTAGAGTTCTAATTTGTGCTGTGAAATTATAAGGATTATCTCCTAATGCTTTGAGATTGTTTATCTCTTCTGGATTCTGTGTTTTCTTACTTTGTCATATTTCTAAGGCTATCGGTCCTAATATTGTTTCTAGATATGTAAACATATCCATACTGTCTTTTTTATTTGTTTCCCATAATCTTACTACATTCTGTTCCCATGTTAATACTTCATCTATCCATAACTGTGGTTTTTGTTGTTCGAGTAACAACATATTTGTACTGTAAATCTGTCCTATGGGTAATCGTTTTCCTTTTTCTATTAGGCTAGATTCTTGTTGATAATCAACTGTAGGTTGTGCCCATGGTTCTCTACCATGAGTTTCTTGATGTGTACCACTGTGTTCTCCTACCCATTCTACTTTTGGTATGCACAGCGGTTGAAGGTTGTACAGAAAGGGAAAATCTTTTTGTGTTTTTTTTTTCTAATATTTATATATATATATGCTGGGTATAATATGAAGTACTGGAGATAATAACTGGGAGAGTAAGGGAGTGGAGAGTTAAAGAGCGGCGAAGAGTTTAGTGTGCATTGAAAGTCATAGTATTATTGCTTTCAATGGTTCTTCGGTAGTATTGTTATTGTTGTTACAAATGAATTACAAATGCCTTTATATAGGCAAACGAATCTGCTAATTCTACTAGATTCAAAAGAAAACTATAAGCCTAAAAGTCAAAAAGGCTATACATCTAAAGTCAAAAAGTCTAAAAAGGAAAAGTAAAGTTTGTCTGCCATGATTGTCTTCCGATAATTGTTATTTACGACATGGCTTACGTCACTGTTTTTGTCTTCTGACATATGTCGTCATTGCGTTCGTCATGTCTTCTAGAAGTCTCTGTGTGTGCTGTCGATTGACTGTGGACTCGAACAACCTTGTTCGTCGTCGTCGCCGTCTTTTAGGTTGACGATATGGTCTAACTGTAGAGTGTCTCCTTCCCCTGTAAATGGTAGAAGCATACTCCAATTTGTTTTTGCATATACCTGTATGTAGTGTCCTTCGCCTATTAGTCTGTATTGCTGCCAAGGAAAACAATCAGGAATTTCTGGAGTTTCCTGATGTCTTTTGACAAACTGTTTGAAACTTGTTGTAGGCTGGCTGTGTTGATCATCCATCCATGTTAAATGTGCAAAGTCTATGTTATTGCCGGGTTTTGTCATCGCTCTTTGTAGATAGACATCTGTCTTTTGTTTATTGTGTTCGATAAAGATCCTTTTTCTCGCTGGTCTGTATGTATAAGCATCTGCAAACGGAAATGAGGCTATGACCTTAACACCAATGTATGGTGTCGTAGACCGTGCTGCAATATTTCCTGCTGTTAAGATAATCTTCTCCCCAAGCTGATTTAGAAGATCTTCTGTTCTTCTGTCTAATTTTATTTCTAAGTAATCAATCATACCATGATGGTAAAACTGAATTATCTGTTCGTCTGTTAGTTTTGTAGGGTGATGTATTTAAAGTAACAAGAGACCTGTTCCTTCTCCGTCTTCATCTGTTCTTTCTACTACTGTGAATCCTTGCACTTCGCTGTCGAATCTGAATGCTAGGTCTATAATCTGCTGCTGTAGATTGTACAGAATCAAAGGGAATTCTGCACAAACCTTCTGTGAGACAAGATTCTCAAATTCTAGGAATCTTTCTGTAACTGGTTTCAAAGTTTACAACCAGGGTGTATCAAGAATCCTTGTTCTAAAAGATTCATAAGTTCTGTATACAACTTGTTTTTTCTTCTTTTTTCTAGAGCCTTTGTAATAACTGTGTATTTTTTGCTTCGAGTATAGCATTTTTCTGTTTTAACATGCTATTTTCAATTTTTATCTGTATATTCTATGTATCTTTTGCTTTTTCTTCTAACTGTGATTTCAGAGTTGAAATCATTTCTTGCTGAGCTTGAATATATTGCTCAGGGTTTTGTTTTGCAATGTCAGAAAAACTTTTAACCTCTTCGGGTTCTATGTAAAAGTTTTGTATACCAAATTTTTCTCTAGCATCTTTCAATGCTTCAGAGAAGTTTGTAAAACCTTTCCAGGTTGCTCCCCCAGGGATATTTGTTATATGAGGGATAACGCTGGTCCATTTGTTAAAAATACCAATTTTTGTACCTCTGTATATGACATAATGTGTGAAATTCGGTTTTGTTTTAAACTGTCTTTCAGGGGTTTTTAAACTTTGTTCCTGAAAGTAAATGCTTAAAGCATTCAAAACTTGTACTTTGAAAGTCGATGCCTGTGACATGGTTTGAATATGCCATAGGTTATCTAACAAACATTGCTGCTTGTCTGTAAGTTTCATTCCTATAATAGGTCGAAACTTTTTGTTAGGATCTGTGTAAATCTGTAAAGCATATGTTCCAAATTCTAATACCGGTTTGGGTATAGAACTGGTATGCAAAGGGCGTTTTTCCCTTGTCTGTGTAAACTGTTTTTGCTGTCTATAGAACTGTGTAATTTCATCTGGTCTTATCACTAACTGAGGTAGTGAGACTTGAGATGAACTGTGTATTTTTTCTATTGACTGCTTGTATATCTGTTGAATCTGTTCTTCTTCTTCTGTCAAAGATTTATCCTGTTTAGGATATATAATCTTTGCTTTGCCTTTATCTTTTTTCCTGTCCATCTGCAACAAACCATTTGTTTATATTTCGAGATAACATATCTGCTATCCCATTATTTTTTCCTTTTATATGTTCAAAATTTATAGAGTACCCGTTACCTTGTATAATATTTGTAAATTGACCCATCTTGTTCTATTCATCTTTTTACTTTGGTCATTTTTATAAACTTAACGATTGCTTCACAATCGGTCCTGACTGTAAATTCTTTATTGAGAAAGATTTTGAATTTTTCTAATGCATAAATTAATGCCTGTATTTCAAAATCTATTGTATTCCAATTTGTTTTGTTTTGAAAATTACCGCTTGTATAAGCGCAAATTTTCTCTTCTTTCTTTGTACTGTATTTACTTGGTTTACATAGAAGGACTGCTCCCCATCCTTCTTTGCATCCATCTGTTTCAATGATTATATAATCTGTAGTTAAAGGTAATTCAAGGGGTTTTATATTTTTTACCGCCTTTTTAATTTCCTTAACCAATTTAATGTCTTCTTGGTTAAAATACCTTTGACCATTTTTTGTAGTCTTACTGTATATTGGTCCGACTAATTTTGACAAATTTGGAATGAATTTTCTGGCGTAATTTACCAGTCCCAAAAATGCTTGTATTTGTTTTAAATTTTCGAATTTTTCTGGAAAATTTAGAATTTTTGTAGAAATATGTGGTTGTAATTCTATTTTTCCCTTTCCAATTTCTAATCCTAAAAAGGATATTTTTCTTTTAAATAAGTCCATTTTTCGTTTGGAAACGACTATACCATTTTTTTTTATTTCTGTAAAAACCTGCTGAAGATGTCTTTCGTGTTCCTGTACTGTATTGCTTGCAACTAAAATGTCATCAATATAAACTAAACAAAATTCGTATTTTAAAAATATACTGTCCATAAATCTTTGAAAAATTGAAGGAGCATTTTTAGTCCAAAACTTAGGACGTTCCATTCGTATTGCCCTTCAGAACATGTAAAAGCTGTCCAAGGTTTAAAGCTTTCTTCTAGCTTTAACTGATTATAGCCTGATTTTAAATCAAATTTTGAAAATACTTTTTATTCTGTATAAGATTTAGTAAACTGTCTTTGTTAGGGATATTGTATCCGTCATCTATTGTATTGTCGTTTAACCTTTTGTAATTGTAAACTATCCTAGCCTTTCCTCTTTTTTTCACTATGGTTTCTTACTAAAAAGGCTGCAGATCTGTGAGGACTTTCTGATTTTCTAATTAATCCTTGACTAATCATTTCAGGGATTTGTTTTTTAAATTCCTCTTTGTCTAATGGGCTGTATTCTATATTAGCTGTTCTGATTACTATGTCGGGATTTTTTAATTGTATTTTACAAGTGTATTCTACCCTTGCTTTTGTTATATCTTCTCCAATGTATCCTATTTTTTCTAAATGTAAAATCATAGGATGATTTATACTTTTTGTAATATCTTGTCCTTTTTCCATATCGTGACTTAAAAAATCTGTGAGAAGTCTTAATGATTCATTTTCTATTAGATTTTTTCTGTTATGTGTTTTTAAGAAGTCTAAGTTTCCTTTATCACCTCTTTTTTGAATAATTTCTGTTGTATTTATATATCTAAGAGTTGGTATTGTATATAACTGTTTGCTTAATGTTATAAAATTTTTTGTAATTGTTACTGCCCCATTTAATCCTAATATAAAATTTAATCCTATAACAAAGTCTTTAGATTTTATATTTGGTGGATTAATGTTTATCTGTGGCATATCATACTTAATACTGTAATTATTTGCAAAGTCTAGGAACTGTATTCCTACTGGTTCTAAGCAATGTGTAATGTCTATTAATCTATCCTCTACTGTTCTTGTACTTAATTTGTACGAGAGCTTTTTGTGATATTCTACTGGTGCTAAGCTGTATGATATTAAACTTTTTATGGCTCCAGTGTCTATTAATGCCTGTAAGTCTATGTATTTATTACTATCTAACCATAAGCGGCTTTGAATAGTTATCATGTTTGTTGAACCCTGTGTTTGTATATAGGTTTGTTCTTCTAACTGTATTGTAGCCATTTTTCTTACTTCCTCTGGTTTAACTATTCTTTCTATTTCTTCTATCTTATTTTCTAGATTTTTGATTTTTAAACTATGTAATTCTATTGAAAGTTCTATCTTTTCTATTTTATCATTTTTGCTATCCTTGTTGACTGTTTTAGATGTCGAAGCTATATCCTGGTTGTAAATTTCTTTAAGGCATTTAAAGCAAATTTCTTTAAAGCACTTATTACACTGTGATCTTTTTTCTATACTTGGGTAATATCCACAATTATAACATCTAATGTGATTATTTCCCTTATTTTGTATCCAGTTATGTTCGCAATTTTCTTCTGTATTCATGTATGTATATGCTACTTTTACTGTTGGATTTTCATCTTCACTGTATATACTATATACTGACTCATTATCAGAATCATTGTCTGTTGTTATAGTTTCTATTTCGTAATCCTGTAATTGTTCTATTAGATTGGCTCTTTCTACATTCTTGTTTCTATTTGTGCATTTGTTAGCTAAATGTGTTGTTTCTCCGCAGATAAAACATCTACATTTTCTTGACTGTGATTTTTTAACATACCTATTTGTATTGTTTTTTCTGTAATTTTTGTTGTATGTCATACTCTTTCTTATCTTTTTTCTTTTATTGTAAACTCCATAAGCCTGTGGTGTATAAATTGCTGTTTTACAGAATGCATACGCATTTCTTTTTAACTGTTCTTGTAGTGCTACTTCCTTACATTTTTCTTCTAAAATACTAAATGTATAAGTTATTCTAGGTCCTATTCCTAGATTCTGTTGTGTACCGTAATTTGTTTTCCAAGATTCGTGTATAGATTTTCCAAAATCTCCTGGTAGTTTTACAAAGTATTTATCACAGAGATTATCATCCATAGCTTTTCCTATCTGAGATAATAATCTAGTGAAATCTAATGTAAATTCATTTATGTATTTCGTATCTGCTATACTTAGCTGTTCTAGATTTCTTATGGTTGTATCTTGTATTAAACTGTTATTCTTTGCTGGATCAACTCCTAATATTAGAGTTCTAATTTGTGCTGTGAAATTATAAGGATTATCTCCTAATGCTTTGAGATTGTTTATCTCTTCTGGATTCTGTGTTTTCTTACTTGGCCATATTCCTAAGGCTATCGGTCCTAATGTTGTTTCTAGATATGCAAACATATCCATACTGTCTTTTTTATTTGTTTCCCATAATCTTACTACATTCTGTTCCCATGTTAATACTTCATCTATCCATAACTGTGGTTTTGTTGTTCGAGTAACAACATATTTGTACTGTAAATCTGTCCTATGGGTAATCGTTTTCCTTTTCCTATTAGGCTAGATTCTTGTTGATAATCAACTGTAGGTTGTGCCCATGGTTCTCTACCATGAGTTCTTGATGTGTACCACTGTGTTCTCCTACCCATTTTATTTGTGGTCTTTTTAGCGGGTTGTGCATTTGTGCATCCATAAAGGTTTGTTCTTGTTTGTAGAAATCTGCTATCATTGTTTTTCCATTTGAAATGTCTTCTACTAATGGCAGATTATAGTATTCCTGTAGTTTTTTATAACTTTCTTCGTATGTCATTCCTAAATCTAACATACATTCTATTATCATATCATCTACTTCCTGTTGTATGTTTAATTCTGTAAATTTTCTGTCTATGATTTGTTCTATTGTTTTATTTATTTCTTCTATCTTAAAGCAATCTATGGATTCTTCTTCATAATCTAATAATGTATAATCCATTGTTTCCTCTTGTTCAAACTTTAAGAAATTTGTATCTAATATTTCATCATCTGTATGATATTCATTATCTGTATTGTATATTGGAAGTGTTTCATCTTCCTCTTCTATGTTCATGAAATGATATTCTTCATTATCATTTTCTTCTGTTTGTTTTTCTTTAAAATCTGTAAATCTTAGTTTTTGTTTTCCATCAATTTCTTCATATATATAACTTTTCTTAGGTACTAAGACTGTATTTTCCTTATCATCCTGTAAATCTTCTAAATCCCATTCTAATCCTGTTAGCTGTTCTGGGTCTATTTTTATTGGTTCTATCATCTGTATAGATTTTGATGCAATCGTTTTTACGATTCCTTCTATGTTTACTTTGTATTTCATTCCTGAACTGTTACTAGCCTTTCCTAGTATTCCTATGCTTACTACTAGGTTATTACCTTCATAATCTTCGTATCCTTTTGTTTTTAAGGCTATTTTAATGTTCTGTAAGTCTTTTGTATCTTTTAAGATGTCTGGTGTACAGTAAAATATTGCTATATTTTGACTCAGATCTACTTCCATGCCTGAGATTATAGCTTTTTTCATTTCTGTTTTCCAACTTTTATCAAGTATTAAGGCTAAGAGTTTTGTTCCTAGGTTTTTTCTTCCTAAGGCTTTAACTCCTATCACTATTAATCCTGTATGTACAAAGCTTTTGTTCTGTTTTTTGATCTTTTCTATAGTTTCTGGTGAAAAAAGATCTAACGTTACTGTGTTGTCTACTACTCTTAAGCTTTCTTCTCTACTGCTTCTTATTAAAGTAGTGTTTATGTTTAATCTTCCTGTTTGATATAATACCCTTGGGTTTAATATGTCTAGCTGGTGTTGATTGTATAATTCTAGATTTGTGTCTAGATCTATTTCTTCTTCGAGCTGTGTTATCTGTCTATTACTATTAGATCCTGATCCTCTTCTAATTATTCTGTTTTAAAATCTATCTGATGTAATAGTATCCTGTATATTACCTGTAGAATTCCTAGCTTCCTGTATAGTTCTACTTCTTCCTAAGAAATTGTTATTATTCATTTTCTTGGTTGCCAGTGTGTATAAGGTATAGGTTTTTTGTTTGTTTTTAATTTTTGTAAGGCTTCTGTAATTTCTCTACTTCTAGAGCTGTATTATTTTCTGTATTACTTTTGCTTGTTTCACTTATTATTTTGTTAGATTGATTTTTTATATAATCTAGATTTTGTGATATTTTCTTAACTTCTGTTATTAAGTTTTCTAATATCTATTTGTTATTTGTTACCTCTCTTTGTAAACTAATACTTAGGTTTATAAGTAAATCTACTAGTGTATTTAACTGTGAATTATTTTGTGTAAACTGTGTTCACAAGAGTCTTTTATGTTACAGACTAAAGTGAAATTATCTGTTTTAAGTGTTTTTTGATGAGCTTTTTCAGAGAATTCTAAGTTTAGAAATTCTAAGCGTTTAATGGTTTGTGAGCTACCGATGATTATTAAGAATACCTACTCTTTAACTCTTTCTCTCCTTATTCCCAGTTTATCTCATATATATATTCTTATATCCAGCTTAATTAGAAAGATAACGTAATATAAAGACAAAATAATATAATCACATATTAAGAACTAACAATTACACTAAAAGAAACCCTTTCGTTTATAAAGTTATCAAAGCAACCTTCTTTCCCATAATCCTCACCTAAGAGAGTTCTCCAATAACACAAGCATAACACGCCATAAAATGGAGCTTGTCTTAGTCTTTTAGATTTTAAGAAAGACTTTGCTCTGATACCAATATATCAGAGGGGGTATATGGCAAGGTTTCGATTGCCATAAAAAGAGAGGGGTGAGAAGAAGAAACTTACGGTTGATAGTATGCACAGCGGATGGTTGGTGTAGACGAGAGTATGCACAGCGGTTGAAGGTTGTACAGAAAGGGAAAATCTTTTTGTGTTTTCTTTTTATATATATATATATATATGCTGGGTATAATATGAAGTGCTGGAGATAATAACTGGGAGAGTAAGGGAGTGGAGAGTTAAAGAGCGGCGAAGAGTTTAGTGTGCACTGAAAGTCATAGTATTATTGCTTTCAATGGTTCTTCGGTAGTATTGTTGTTGTTTTTTACAAATGAATTACAAATGCCTTTATATAGGCAAACGAATCTGCTAATTCTACTAGATTCAAAAGAAAACTATAAGCCTAAAAGTCAAAAAGGCTATACATCTAAAGTCAAAAAGTCTAAAAAGGAAAAGTAAAGTTTGTCTGCCATGATTGTCTTCCGATAATTGTTATTTACGTCATGGCTTACGTCACTGTTTTTGTCTTCTGTCATCTGTCGTCATTGCGTTCGTCATGTCTTCTAGAAGTCTCTGTGTGTGCTGTCGATTGACTGTGGACTCGAACAACCTTGTTCGTCGTCGTCGCCGTCTTCTAGGTTGACGATATGGTCTAACTGTAGAGTGTCTCCTTCCCCTGCAAATGGTAGAAGCATACTCCAATTTGTTTTTGCATAAACCTGTATGTAGTGTCATTCGCCTATTAGTCTGTATTGCTGCCAAGGAAAACAATCAGGAATTTCTGGAGTTTCCTGATGTCTTTTGACAAACTGTTCGAAACTTGTTGTAGGCTGGCTGTGTTGATCATCCATCCATGTTAAATGTGCAAAGTCTATGTTATTGCCGGGTTTTGTCATCGCTCTTTGTAGATAAACGTCTGTCTTTTGTTTATTGTGTTCGATAAAGATCCTTTTTCTGGCTGGTCTGTATGTATAAGCATCTGCAAACGGAAATGAGGTTATGACCTTAACACCAATGTATGGTGTCGTAGACCGTGCTGCAATATTTCCTGCTGTTAAGATAATCTTCTCCCCAAGCTGATTTAGAAGATCTTCTGTTCTTCTGTCTAATTTTATTTCTAAATAATCAATCATACCATGATGGTAAAACTGAATTATCTGTTCGTCTGTTAGTTTTGTAGGGTGATGTATTTGAAGTAACAAGAGACCTGTTCCTTCTCCGTCTTCATCTGTTCTTTCTACTACTGTGAATCCTTGCACTTCGCTGTCGAATCTGAATGCTAGGTCTATAATCTGCAGCTGTAGATTGTACAGAATCAAAGGGAATTCTGCACAAACCTTCTGTGAGACAAGATTCTCAAATTCTGGAAATCTTTCTGTAACTGGTTTCAAAGTTTGCCACCAGGGTGTATCAAGAATCCTTGTTCTAAAAGATTCATAAGTTCTGTATACAACTGTTTTTTCTTCTTTTTTCTCGAGCCTTTGTAATAACTGTGTATTTTTTGCTTCGAGTATAGCATTTTTCTGTTTTAACATGCTATTTTCAATTTTTATCTGTATATTCTGTGTATCTTTTGCTTTTTCTTCTAACTGTGATTTCAGAGTTGAAATCATTTCTTGCTGAGCTTGAATATATTGCTCAGGGTTTTGTTTTGCAATGTCAGAAAAACTTTTAACCTCTTCGGGTTCTATGTAAAAGTTTTGTATACCAAATTTTTCTCTAGCATCTTTCAATGCTTCAGAGAAGTTTGTAAAACCTTTCCAGGTTGCTCCCCGAGGGATATTTGTTATATGAGAGATAACGCTGGTCCATTTGTTAAAAATACCAATTTTTGTACCTCTGTATATGACATAATGTGTGAAATTCGGTTTTGTTTTAAACTGTCTTTCAGGGGTTTTTAAACTTTGTTCCTGAAAGTAAATGCTTAAAGCATTCAAAACCTGTACTTTGAAAGTCGATGCCTGTGACATGGTTTGAATATGCCATAGGTTATCTAACAAACATTGCTGCTTGTCTGTAAGTTTCATTCCTATAATAGGTCGAAACTTTTTGTTAGGATCTGTGCAAATCTGTAAAGCATATGTTCCAAATTCTAATACCGGTTTGGGTATAGAACTGGTATGCAAAGGGCGTTTTTCCCTTGTCTGTGTAAACTGTTTTTGCTGTCTATAGAACTGTGTAATTTCATCTGGTCTTATCACTAACTGAGGTAGTGAGACTTGAGATGAACTGTGTATTTTTTCTATTGACTGCTTGTATATCTGTTGAATCTGTTCTTCTTCTTATGTCAAAGATTTATCCTGTTTAGGATATATAATCTGTGCTTTGCCTTTATCTTTTTTCCTGTCCATCTGCAACAAACCATTCGTTTATATTTCGAGATAACATATCTGCTATCCCATTATTTTTTCCTTTTATATGTTCAAATTTATAGAGTACCCGTTACCTTGTATAATATTTTGTAAATTGACCCATCTTGTTCTATTCATCTTTTTACTTTGGTCATTTTTATAAACTTAACGATTGCTTCACAATCGGTCCTGACTGTAAATTCTTTATTGAGAAAGATTTTGAATTTTTCTAATGCATAAATTAATGCCTGTATTTCAAAATCTATTGTATTCCAATTTGTTTTGTTTTGAAATTACCGCTTGTATAAGCGCAAATTTTCTCTTCTTTCTTTGTACTGTATTTACTTGGTTTACATAGAAGGACTGCTCCCCATCCTTCTTTGCATCCATCTGTTTTAATGATTATATAATCTGTAGTTAAAGGTAATTCAAGGGGTTTTATATTTTTTACCGCCTTTTTGATTTCTTTAACCAATTTAATGTCTTCTTGGTTAAAATACCTTTGACCATTTTTTGTAGTCTTACTGTATATTGGTCCGACTAATTTTGACAAATATGGAATGAATTTTCTGGCGTAATTTACCAGTCTCAAAAATGCTTGTATTTATTTTAAATTTTTGAATTTTTCTGGAAAATTTAGAATTTTTGTAGAAATATGTGGTTGTAATTCTATTTTTCCCTTTCCAATTTCTAATCCTAAAAAGGATATTTTTCTTTTAAATAATTCCATTTTTCGTTTGGAAACGACTATACCATTTTTCTTTATTTCTGTAAAAACCTGCTGAAGATGTCTTTCGTGTTCCTGTACTGTATTGCTTGCAACTAAAATGTCATCAATATAAACTAAACAAAATTCGTATTTTAAAAATATATGTCGTGACTTAAAAAATCTGTGAGAAGTCTTAATGATTCATTTTCTATTAGATTTTTTCTGTTATGTGTTTTTAAGAAGTCTAAATTTCCTTTATCACCTCTTTTTTGAACAATTTCTGTTGTATTTATGTATATAACTGTTTGCTTAATGTTATAAAATTTTTTGTAATTGTTACTGCCCCATTTAATCCTAATATAAAATTTAATCCTATAACAAAGTATTTATCATAGAGATTATCATCCATAGCTTGTCAGAGCAAAGTCTTTCTTAAAATCTAAAAGACTAAGACAAGCTCCATTTTATGGCGTGTTATGCCTGTGTTATTGGAAAACTCTCTTAGGTGAGGATTATGGGAAAGAAGGTTGCTTTGATAACTTTATAAACGAAAGGGTTTTCTTTAAAGTTCTTAATATGTGATTATATTATTTTGTCTTTATATTACGTTATTTTTCTAATTAAGCTGGATATAAGAATATATATATGAGATAAACTGGGAATAAGGAGAGAAAGAGTTAAAGAGTAGGTATTCTTAATAATCATCGGTAGCTCACAAACCATTAAACGCTTAGAATTTCTAAACTTAGAATTCTCTGAAAAAGCTCATCAAAAAACACTTAAAACAGATAATTTCACTTTAGTCTGTAACATAAAAGACTCTTGTGAACACAGTTTACACACAAATAATTCACAGTTAAATACACTAGTAGATTTACTTATAAACCTAAGTATTAGTTTACAAAGAGAGGTAACAAATAACAAACAGATATTAGAAAACTTAATAACAGAAGTTAAGAAAATATCACAAAATCTAGATTATATAAAAAATCAATCTAACAAAATAATAAGTGAAACAAGCAAAAGTAATACAGAAAATAATACAACTCTAGAAGTAGAGAAAATTACAGAAGCCTTACAAAAATTAAAAACAAACAAAAAACCTATACCTTATACACACTGGCAACCAAGAAAATGAATAATAACAATTTCTTAGGAAGAAGTAGAACTATACAGGAAGCTAGGAATTCTACAGGTAATATACAGGATACTATTACATCAGATAGATTTTTAAACAGAATAATTAGAAGAGGAGATTTCATGAACATAGAAGAGGAAGATGAAACACTTCCAATATACGATACAGATAATGAATATCATACAGATGATGAAATATTAGATACAAATTTCTTAAAGTTTGAACAAGAGGAAACAATGGATTATACATTATTAGATTATGAAGAAGAATCCATAGATTGCTTTAAGATAGAAGAAACAAATAAAACAATAGAACAAATCATAGACAGAAAATTTACAGAATTAAACATACAACAGGAAGTAGATGATATGATAATAGAATGTATGTTAGATTTAGGAATGACATACGAAGAAAGTTATAAAAAACTACAGGAATACTATAATCTGCCATTAGTAGAAGACATTTCAAATGGAAAAACAATGATAGCAGATTTCTACAAACAAGAACAAACCTTTATGGATGCACAAATGCACAACCCGCTAAAAAGACCACAAATAGAATGGGTAGGAGAAACACAGTGGTACACATCAAGAAACTCATGGTAGAGAACCATGGGCACAACCTACAGTTGATTATCAACAAGAATCTAGCCTAATAGGAAAAGGAAAACGATTACCAATAGGACAGATTTACAGTACAAATATGTTGTTACTCGAACAACAAAAACCACAGTTATGGATAGATGAAGTATTAACATGGGAACAGAATGTAGTAAGATTATGGGAAACAAATAAAAAAGACAGTATGGATATGTTTGCATATCTAGAAACAACATTAGGACCGATAGCCTTAGGAATATGGCAAAGTAAGAAAACACAGAATCCAGAAGAGATAAACAATCTCAAAGCATTAGAAGATAATCCTTATAATTTCACAGCACAAATTAGAACTCTAATATTAGGAGTTGATCCAGCAAAGAATAACAGTTTAATACAAGATACAGCCATAAGAAATCTAGAACAGCTAAGTATAGCAGATATGAAATACATAAATGAATTTACATTAGATTTCACTAGATTATTATCTCAGACAGGAAAAGCTATGGATGATAATCTCTGTGATAAATACTTTGTAAAACTACGAGGAGATTTAGGAAAATCTATACATGAATCTTGGAAAACAAATTACGGTACACAACAGAATCTAGGAATAGGACCTAGAATAACTTATACATTTAGTATTTTAGAAGAAAAATGTAAGGAAGTAGCACTACAAGAACAGTTAAAAAGAAATGCGTATGCATTCTGTAAAACAGCAATTTATACACCACAGGCTTATGGAGTTTACAATAAAAGAAAAAAGATAAGAAAGAGTATGACATATAACAAAAATTACAGAAAAAACAATACAAATAGGTATGTTAAAAAACCACAGTCAAGAAAATGTAGATGTTTTATCTGCGGAGAAACAACACATTTAGCTAACAAATGCACAAATAGAAACAAGAATGTAGAAAGAGCCAATCTAATAGAACAATTACAGGATTACGAAATAGAAACTATAAAAACAGACGATGATTCTGATAATGAGTCAGTATATAGTATATACAGTGAAGATGAAAATCCAACAGTAAAAGTAGCATATACATACATGAATACAGAAGAAAATTGCGAACATAACTGGATACAAAATAAGGGAAATAATCACATTAGATGTTATAATTATGGATATTACCCAAGTATAGAAAAAAGATCACAGTGTAATAAGTGCTTTAAAGAAATTTCCTTTAAATGCCTTAAAGAAATTTACAACCAGGATATAGCTTCGACATCTAAAACAGTCAACAAGAATAGCAAAAATGATAAAATAGAAAAGATAGAACTTTCAATAGAATTACATAGTTTAAAAATCAAAAATCTAGAAAATAAGATAGAAGAAATAGAAAGAATAGTTAAACCAGAGGAAGTAAGCAAAATGGCTACAATACAGTTAGAAGAACAAACCTATATACAAACACAGGGTTCAACAAACATGATAACTATTCAAAGCCGCTTATGGTTAGATAGTAATAAATACATAGACTTACAGGCATTAATAGACACTGGAGCCACAAAAAGTTTAATATCATACAGCTTAGCACCAGTAGAATATCACAGAAAGCTTTCGTACAAATTAAGTACAAGAACAGTTGAAGATAGATTAATAGACATTACACATTGCTTAGAACTAGTAGGAATACAGTTCCTAGACTTTGCAAATAATTACAGTATTAAGTACGATATACCACAGATAAACATTAATCCACCAAATATAAAATCTAAAGACTTTGTTATAGGATTAAATTTTATATTAGGATTAAATGGGGCAGTAACAATTACAAAAAATTTTATAACATTAAGCAAACAGTTATATACAATACCAACTCTTAGATACATAAATACAACAGAAATTGTTCAAAAAAGAGGTGATAAAGGAAATTTAGACTTCTTAAAAACACATAACAGAAATAGAAAATGAATCATTAAGACTTCTCACAGATTTTTAAGTCACGATATGGAAAAAGGACAAGATATTACAAAGAGTATAAATCATCCTATGATTTTACATTTAGAAAAAATAGGATACATTGGGGAAGATATAACAAAAGCAAGGGTAGAATACACTTGTAAATTATAATTAAAAAATCCCGACATAGTAATCAGAACAGCTAATATAGAATACAGCCCATTAGACAAAGAGGAATTTAAAAAACAAATCCCTGAAATGATTAGTCAAGGATTAATTAAAAAATCAGAAAGTCCTCACAGATCTGCAGCCTTTTTTGGAAGAAACCATAGTGAAATAAAAAGAGGAAAGGCTAGGATAGTTTACAATTACAAAAGGTTAAACGACAATACAATAGACGACGGATACAATATCCCTAACAAAGACAGTTTACTAAATCTTATACAGAATAAAAAAGTATTTTCAAAATTTGATTTAAAATCAGGCTATAATCAGTTAAAGCTAGAAGAAAGCTTTAAACCTTGGACAGCTTTTACATGTTCTGAAGGGCAATACGAATGGAACGTCCTAAGTTTTGGACTAAAAAATGCTCCTTCAATTTTTCAAAGATTTATGGACAGTATATTTTTAAAATACGAATTTTGTTAGTTTATATTGATGACATTTTAGTTGCAAGCAATACAGTACAGGAACACGAAAGACATCTTCAGCAGGTTTTTACAGAAATAAAGAAAAATGGTATAGTCGTTTCCAAACGAAAAATGGAATTATTTAAAAAAAAATATCCTTTTTAGGATTAGAAATGGAAAGGGAAAAATAGAATTACAACCACATATTTCTACAAAAATTCTAAATTTTCCAGAAAAATTCGAAAATTTAAAACAAATACAAGCATTTTTGGGACTGGTAAATTACGCCAGAAAATTCATTCCAAATTTGTCAAAATTAGTCGGACCAATATACAGTAAGACTACAAAAAATGGTCAAAGGTATTTTAACCAAGAAGACATTAAATTGGTTAAAGAAATCAAAAGGCGGTAAAAAATATAAAACCCCTTGAATTACCTTTAACTACAGATTATATAATCATTGAAATAGATGGATGCAAAGAAGGATGGGGAGCAGTCCTTCTATGTAAACCAAGTAAATACAGTACAAAGAAAGAAGAGAAAATTTGCGCTTATACAAGCGGTAATTTTCAAAACAAAACAAATTGGAATACAATAGATTTTGAAATACAGGCATTAATTTATGCATTAGAAAAATTCAAAATCTTTCTCAATAAAGAATTTACAGTCAGGACCGATTGTGAAGCAATCGTTAAGTTTATAAAAAATGACCAAAGTAAAAAGATGAATAGAACAAGATGGGTCAATTTACAAAATATTATACAAGGTAACGGGTACTCTATAAATTTTGAACATATAAAAGGAAAAAATAATGGGATAGCAGATATGTTATCTCGAAATATAAACAAATGGTTTGTTGCAGATGGACAGGAAAAAAGATAAAGGCAAAGCAAAGATTATATATCCTAAACAGGATAAATCTTTGACAGAAGAAGAAGAACAGATTTAACAGATATACAAGCAGTCAATAGAAAAAATACACAGTTCATCTCAAGTCTCACTACCTCAGTTAGTGATAAGACCAGATGAAATTACACAGTTCTATAGACAGCAAAAACAGTTTACACAGACAACGGAAAAACGCCCTTTGCATACCAGTTCTATACCCAAACCGGTATTAGAATTTGGAACATATGCTTTACAGATTTGCACAGATCCTAACAAAAAGTTTTGACCTATTATAGGAATGAAACTTACAGACAAGCAGCAATGTTTGTTAGATAACCTATGGCATATTCAAACCATGTCACAGGCATCGACTTTCAAAGTACAGGTTTTGAATGCTTTAAGCATTTACTTTCAGGAACAAAGTTTAAAAACCCCGGAAAGACAGTTTAAAACAAAACTGAATTTTACACATTATGTCATATACAGAGGTACAAAAATTGGTATTTTTAACAAATGGACCAGCGTTATCCCTCATATAACAAATATCCCTGGGGGAGCAACCTGGAAAGGTTTTACAAACTTCTCTGAAGCATTGAAAGATGCAAGAGAAAAATTTGGTATACAAAACTTTTACATAGAACCCGAAGAGGTTAAAAGTTTTTCTGACATTGCAAAACAAAACCCTGAGCAATATATTCAAGCTCAGCAAGAAATGATTTCAACTCTGAAATCATAGTTAGAAGAAAAAGCAAAAGATACACAGAATATACAGATAAAAATTGAAAATAGCATGTTAAAACAGAAAAATGCTATACTCGAAGCAAAAAATACACAGTTATTACAAAGGCTCGAGAAAAAAGAAGAAAAAACAGTTGTATACAGAACTTATGAATCTTTTAGAACAAGGATTCTTGATACACCCTGGTGGCAAACTTTGAAACCAGTTACAGAAAGATTCCCAGAATTTGAGAATCTTGTCTCACAGAAGGTTTGTCAGAATTCCCTTTGATTCTGTACAATCTACAGCAGCAGATTATAGACCTAGCATTCAGATTCGACAGCGAAGTGCAAGGATTCACAGTAGTAGAAAGAACAGATGAAGACGGAGAAGGAACAGGTCTCTTGTTACTTCAAATACATCACCCTACAAAACTAACAGACGAACAGATAATTCAGTTTTACCATCATGGTATGATTGATTACTTAGAAATAAAATTAGACAGAAGAACAGAAGATCTTCTAAATCAGCTTGGGGAGAAGATTATCTTAACAGCAGGAAATATTGCAGCACGGTCTACGACACCATACATTGGTGTTAAGGTCATAGCCTCATTTCCATTTGCAGATGCTTATACATACAGACCAGCTAGAAAAAGGATCTTTATCGAACACAATAAACAAAAGACAGACATTTATCTACAAAGAGCAATGACGAAGTCCGGTAACAACATAGATTTTGTACATCTACCATGGATAAGTTACCCACACAGCCGGCCTACACTAGATTTTCAGCAGTTTGTCAAAAGACATCAGGAAACTCCAGAAATTCCTGCTTGTTTTCCTTGGCAGCAATACAGACTAATAGGCGAAGGACACTACATACAGGTCTATGCAAAAACAAATTGGAGTATGCTTCTACCATTTGCAGGGGAAGGAGACACTCTACAGTTAGACCATATCGTCAACCTAGAAGACGGCGACGACGACGAACAAGGTAGTTCGAGTCCACAGTCAATCGACAGCACACACAAAGACTTCTAGAAGACATGACGAACGCAATGACGACAGATGACAGAAGACAAAAACAGTGACGTAAGCCATGACGTAAATAACAATTATCGGAAGACAATCATGGCAGACAAACTTTACTTTTTCTTTTTAAACTTTTTGACTTTAGATGTATAGCCTTTTTGACTTTTAGGCTTATAGTTTTCTTTTGAATCTAGTAGAATTAGCAGATTCGTTTGCCTATATAAAGGCATTTGTAATTCATTTGTAACAACAACAATACTACCGAAGAACCATTGAAAGCAATAATACTATGACTTTCAGTGCACACTAAACTCTTCGTCGCTCTTTAACTCTCCACTCCCTTACTCTCCCGGTTATTATCTCCAGCACTTCATATTATACCCAACATATATATATATAAATATAAAAAAAAAAAAAAAACACAAAAAGATTTTCCCTTTCTGTACAACCTTCAACCGCTGTGCATACTCTCGTCTACACCAACCATCCGATGTGCATACTATCAACCGTAAGTTTCTTCTTCTCACCCCTCTCTTTTTATGGCAATCGAAACCTTGCCATATACCCCCTCTGATATATCAATCGAAACCTTGCCATATACCCCCTCTGATATATTGCTATCAGAGCAAAGTCTTTCTTAAAATCTAAAAGACTAAGACAAGCTCCATTTTATGGCGTGTTATGCCTGCGTTATTGGAGAACTCTCTTAGGTGAGGATTATGGGAAAGAAGGTTGCTTTGACAACTTTATAAACGAAAGGGTTTTCTTTAAAGTTCTTAATATGTGATTATATTATTTTGTCTTTATATTACGTTATCTTTCTAATTAAGCTGGATATAAGAATATATATATGAGATAAACTGGGAATAAGGAGAGATAGAGTTAAAGAGTAGGTATTCTTAATAATCATCGGTAGCTCACAAACCATTAAACGCTTAGAATTTCTAAACTTACAATTCTCTGAAAAAGCTCATCAAAAAACACTTAAAACAGATAATTTCACTTTAGTCTGTAACATAAAAGACTCTTGTGAACACAGTTTACACACAAATAATTCATAGTTAAATACACTAGTAGATTTACTTATAAACCTAAGTATTAGTTTACAAAGAGAGGTAACAAATAACAAACAGATATTAGAAAACTTAATAACAGAAGTTAAGAAAATATCACAAAATCTAGATTATATAAAAAATCAATCTAACAAAATAATAAGTGAAACAAGCAAAAGTAATACAGAAAATAATACAGCTCTAGAAGTAGAGAAAATTACAGAAGCCTTACAAAAATTAAAAACAAACAAAAACCTATACCTTATACACACTGGTAACCAAGAAAATGAATAATAACAATTTCTTAGGAAGAAGTAGAACTATACAGGAAGCTAGGAATTCTACAGGTAATATACAGGATACTATTACATCAGATAGATTTTTAAACAGAATAATTAGAAGAGGATCAGGATCCAATAGTAATAGACAGATAACACAGCTCGAAGAAGAAATAGATCTAGACAGAAATCTAGAATTATACAATCAACACCAGCTAGACATATTAAGCCCAAGGGTATTATATCAAACAGGAAGATTAAACATAAACACTACTTTAATAAGAAGCAGTAGAGAAGAAAGCTTAAGAGTAGTAGACAACACAGTAACGTTAGATCTTTTTTCACCAGAAACTATAGAAAAGATCAAAAAACAGAACAAAAGCTTTGTACATACAGGATTAATAGTGATAGGAGTTAAAGCCTTAGGAAGAAAAAACCTAGGAACAAAACTCTTAGCCTTAATACTTGATAAAAGTTGGAAAACAAAAATGAAAAAAGCTATAATCTCAGTCATGGAAGTAGATCTGAGTCAAAATATAGCAATATTTTACTATACACCAGACATCTTAAAAGATACAAAAGACTTACAGAACATTAAAATAGCCTTAAAAACAAAAGGATACGAAGATTATGAAGGTAATAACCTAGTAGTAAGCATAGAAGTACTAGGAAAGGCTAGTAACAGTTCAGGAATGAAATACAAAGTAAACATAGAAGGAATCGTAAAAACGATTGCATCAAAATCTATACAGATGATAGAACCAATAAAAATAGACCCAGAACAGCTAACAGGATTAGAATGGGATTTAGAAGATTTACAGGATGATAAGAAAAATACAGTCTTAGTACTTAAGAAAACTTATATATACGAAGAAATTGATGGAAAACAAAAACTAAGATTTACAGATTTTAAAGAAAAACAAACAGAAGAAAATGATAATGAAGAATATCATTTCATGAACATAGAAGAGGAAGATGAAACACTTCCAATATACGATACAGATAATGAATATCATACAGATGATGAAATATTAGATACAAATTTCTTAAAGTTTGAACAAGAGGAAACAATGGATTATACATTATTAGATTATGAAGAAGAATCCATAGATTGCTTTAAGATAGAAGAAACAAATAAAACAATAGAACAAATCATAGACCGAAAATTTACAGAATTAAACATACAACAGGAAGTAGATGATATGATAATAGAATGTATGTTAGATTTAGGAATGACATACGAAGAAAGTTATAAAAAACTACAGGAATACTATAATCTGCCATTAGTAGAAGACATTTCAAATGGAAAAACAATGATAGCAGATTTCTACAAACAAGAACAAACCTTTATGGATGCACAAATGCACAACCCGCTAAAAAGACCAAAAATAGAATGGGTAGGAGAACACAGTGGTACACATCAAGAAACTCATGGTAGAGAACCATGGGCACAACCTACAGTTGATTATCAACAAGAATCTAGCCTAATATGAAAAGGAAAACGATTACCCATAGGACAGATTTACAGTACAAATATGTTGTTACTCGAACAACAAAAACAACAGTTATGGATAGATGAAGTATTAACATGGGAACAGAATGTAGTAAGATTATGGGAAACAAATAAATAAGATAGTATGGATATGTTTGCATATCTAGAAACAACATTAGGACCGATAGCCTTAGGAATATGGCAAAGTAAGAAAACACAGAATCCAGAAGAGATAAACAATCTCAAAGCATTAGGAGATAATCCTTATAATTTCACAGCACAAATTAGAACTCTAATATTAGGAGTTGATCCAGCAAAGAATAAGAGTTTAATACAAGATACAGCCATTAGAAATCTAGAACAGCTAAGTATAGCAGATATGAAATACATAAATGAATTTACATTAGATTTCACTAGATTATTATCTCAGACAGGAAAAGCTATGGATGATAATCTCTGTGATAAATACTTTGTAAAACTACCAGGAGATTTAGGAAAATCTATACATGAATCTTGGAAATCAAATTACGGTACACAACAGAATCTAGGAATAGGACCTAGAATAACTTATACATTTAGTATTTTAGAAGAAAAATGTAAGGAAGTAGCACTACAAGAACAGTTAAAAAGAAATGCGTATGCATTCTGTAAAACAGCAATTTATACACCACAGGCTTATGGAGTTTACAATAAAAGAAAAAAGATAAGAAGAGTATGACATACAACAAAAATTACAGAAAAAACAATACAAATAGGTATGTTAAAAAACCACAGTCAAGAAAATGTAGATGTTTTATCTGCGGAGAAACAACACATTTAGCTAACAAATGCACAAATAGAAACAAGAATGTAGAAAGAGCCAATCTAATAGAACAATTACAGGATTACGAAATAGAAACTATAAAAACAGACGATGATTCTGATAATGAGTCAGTATATAGTATATACAGTGAAGATGAAAATCCAACAGTAAAAGTAGCATATATATATATAAATATAAAAAAAAAAAAAACACAAAAAGATTTTCCCTTTCTGTACAACCTTCAACCGTTGTGCATACTCTCGTCTACACCAACCATCCGCTGTGCATACTATCAACCGTAAGTTTCTTCTTCTCACCCCTCTCTTTTTATGGCAATCGAAACCTTGCCATGTACCCCCTCTGATATATTGGTATCAATATATCAGAGGGGGTATATGGCAAGGTTTCGATTGCCATAAAAAGAGAGGGGTGAGAAGAAGAAACTTACGGTTGATAGTATGCACAGCGGATGGTTGGTGTAGACGAGAGTATGCACAGCGGTTGAAGGTTGTACAGAAAGGGAAAATCTTTCTGTGTTTTTTTTTTTATATTTATATATATATATGCTGGGTATAATATGAAGTGCTGGAGATAATAACTGTGAGAGTAAGGGAGTGGAGAGTTAAAGAGCGGCAAAGAGTTTAGTGTGCACTGAAAGTCATAGTATTATTGCTTTCAATGGTTCTTCGGTAGTATTGTTGTTGTTACAAATGAATTACAAATGCCTTTATATAGGCAAACGAATCTGCTAATTCTACTAGATTCAAAAGAAAACTATAAGCCTAAAAGTCAAAAAGGCTATACATCTAAAGTCAAAAAGTCTAAAAAGAAAAAGTAAAGTTTGTCTGCCATGATTGTCTTCCCATAATTGTTATTTACGTCATGGCTTACGTCACTGTTTTTGTCTTCTGTCATCTGTCGTCATTGCGTTCGTCATGTCTTCTAGAAGTCTCTGTGTGTGCTGTCGATTGACTGTGGACTCGAACTTGTTCATCGTCGTCGCCGTCTTCTAGGTTGACGATATGGTCTAACTGTAGAGTGTCTCCTTCCCCTGCAAATGGTAGAAGCATACTCCAATTTGTTTTTGCATAGACCTGTATGTAGTGTCCTTCGCCTATTAGTCTGTATTGCTGCCAAGGAAAACAATCAGGAATTTCAGGAGTTTCCTGATGTCTTTTGACAAACTGTTCGAAACTTGTTGTAGGCTGGCTGTGTTGATCATCCATCCATGTTAAATGTGCAAAGTCTATGTTATTGCCGGGTTTTGTCATCGCTCTTTGTAGATAGACATCTGTCTTTTGTTTATTGTGTTCGATAAAGATCCTTTTTCTGGCTGGTCTGTATGTATAAGCATCTGCAAACGGAAATGAGGCTATGACCTTAACACCAATGTATGGTGTCGTAGACCGTGCTGCATTATTTCCTGCTGTTAAGATAATCTTCTCCCCAAGCTGATTTAGAAGATCTTCTGTTCTTCTGTCTAATTTTATTTCTAAGTAATCAATCATACCATGATGGTAAAACTGAATTATCTGTTCGTCTGTTAGTTTTGTAGGGTGATGTATTTGAAGTAACAAGAGACCTGTTCCTTCTCCGTCTTCATCTGTTCTTTCTATTACTGTGAATCCTTGCACTTCGCTGTCGAATCTGAATGCTAGGTCTATAATCTGCTGCTGTAGATTGTACAGAATCAAAGGGAATTCTGCACAAACCTTCTGTGAGATAAGATTCTCAAATTCTGGGAATCTTTCTGTAACTGGTTTCAAAGTTTGCCACAGGGTGTATCAAGAATCCTTGTTCTAAAAGATTCATAAGTTCTGTATACAACTGTTTTTTCTACTTTTTTCTCGAGCCTTTGTAATAACTGTGTATTTTTTGCTTCGAGTATAGCATTTTTCTGTTTTAACATGCTATTTTCAATTTTTATCTGTATATTCTGTGTATCTTTTGCTTTTTCTTCTAACTGTGATTTCAGAGTTGAAATCATTTCTTGCTGAGCTTGAATATATTGCTCAGGGTTTTGTTTTGCAATGTCAGAAAAACTTTTAACCTCTTCGGGTTCTATGTAAAAGTTTTATATACCAAATTTTTCTCTTGCATCTTTCAATGCTTCAGAGAAGTTTGTAAAACCTTTCCAGGTTGCTCCCTCGGGGATATTTGTTATATGAGGGATAACGCTGGTCCATTTGTTAAAAATACCAATTTTTGTACCTCTGTATATGACATAATGTGTGAAATTCGGTTTTGTTTTAAACTGTCTTTCAGGGGTTTTTAAACTTTGTTCCTGAAAGTAAATGCTTAAAGCATTCAAAACCTGTACTTTGAAAGTCGATGCCTGTGACATGGTTTGAATATGCCATAGGTTATCTAACAAACATTGCTGCTTGTCTGTAAGTTTCATTCCTATAATAGGTCGAAACTTTTTGTTAGGATCTGTGCAAATCTGTAAAGCATATGTTCCAAATTCTAATACCGGTTTGGGTATAGAACTGGTATGCAAAGGGCTTTTTCCCTTGTCTGTGTAAACTGTTTTTGCTGTCTATAGAACTGTGTAATTTCATCTGGTCTTATCACTAACTGAGGTAGTGAGACTTGAGATGAACTGTGTATTTTTTCTATTGACTGCTTGTATATCTGTTGAATCTGTTCTTCTTCTTCTGTCAAAGATTTATCCTGTTTAGGATATATAATCTTTGCTTTGCCTTTATCTTTTTTCCTTGTCCATCTGCAACAAACCACTTGTTTATATTTCGAGATAACATATCTGCTATCCTATTATTTTTTCCTTTTATACGTTCAAAATTTATAGAGTACCCGTTACCTTGTATAATATTTTGTAAATTGACCCATCTTGTTCTATTCATCTTTTTACTTTGGTCATTTTTTATAAACTTAACGATTGCTTCACAATCGGTCCTGACTGTAAATTCTTTATTGAGAAAGATTTTGAATTTTTCTAATGCATAAATTAATGCCTGTATTTCAAAATCTATTGTATTCCAATTTGTTTTGTTTTGAAAATTACCGCTTGTATAAGCGCAAATTTTCTCTTCTTTCTTTGTACTTTATTTACTTGGTTTACATAGAAGGACTGCTCCCCATCCTTCTTTGCATCCATCTGTTTCAATGATTATATAATCTGTAGTTAAAGGTAATTCAAGGGGTTTTATATTTTTTACCGCCTTTTTGATTTCTTTAACCAATTTAATGTCTTCTTGGTTAAAATACCTTTGACCATTTTTTGTAGTCTTACTGTATATTGGTCCGACTAATTTTGACAAATTTGGAATGAATTTTCTGGCGTAATTTACCAGTCCCAAAAATGCTTGTATTTGTTTTAAATTTTCGAATTTTTCTGGAAAATTTAGAATTTTTGTAGAAATATGTGGTTGTAATTTTATTTTTCCCTTTCCAATTTCTAATCCTAAAAAGGATATTTTTCTTTTAAATAATTCCATTTTTCGTTTGGAAACGACTATACCATTTTTCTTTATTTCTGTAAAAACCTGCTGAAGATGTCTTTCGTGTTCCTGTACTGTATTGCTTGCAACTAAAATGTCATCAATATAAACTAAACAAAATTCGTATTTTAAAAATATACTGTCCATAAATCTTTGAAAAATTGAAGGAGCATTTTGTAGTCCAAAACTTAGGACGTTCCATTCGTATTGCCCTTCAGAACATGTAAAAGCTGTCCAAGGTTTAAAGCTTTCTTCTAGCTTTAACTGATTATAACCTGATTTTAAATCAAATTTTGAAAATACTTTTTTATTCTGTATAAGATTTAGTAAACTGTCTTTGTTAGGGATATTGTATCCGTCATCTATTGTATTGTCGTTTAACCTTTTGTAATTGTAAACTATCCTAGCCTTTCCTCTTTTTATTTCACTATGGTTTCTTACTAAAAAGGCTGCAGATCTGTGAGGACTTTCTGATTTTCTAATTAATCCTTGACTAATCATTTCAGGGATTTGTTTTTTAAATTCCTCTTTGTCTAATGGGCTGTATTCTATATTAGCTGTTCTGATTACTATGTCGGGATTTTTTAATTGTATTTTACAAGTGTATTCTACCCTTGCTTTTGTTATATCTTCTCCAATGTATCCTATTTTTTCTAAATGTAAAATCATAGGATGATTTATACTCTTTGTAATATCTTGTCCTTTTTCCATATCGTGACTTAAAAAATCTATGAGAAGTCTTAATGATTCATTTTCTATTAGATTTTTTCTGTTATGTGTTTTTAAGAAGTCTAAATTTCCTTTATCACCTCTTTTTTGAACAATTTCTGTTGTATTTATGTATCTAAGAGTTGGTATTGTATATAACTGTTTGCTTAATGTTATAAAATTTTTTGTAATTGTTACTGCCCTATTTAATCCTAATATAAAATTTAATCCAATAACAAAGTCTTTAGATTTTATATTTGGTGGATTAATGTTTATCTATGGCATATCGTACTTAATACTGTAATTATTTGCAAAGTCTAGGAACTGTATTCCTACTGGTTCTAAGCAATGTGTAATGTCTATTAATCTATCTTCAACTGTTCTTGTACTTAATTTGTACGAAAGCTTTCTGTGATATTCTACTGGTGCTAAGCTGTATGATATTAAACTTTTTGTGGCTCCAGTGTCTATTAATGCTTGTAAGTCTATGTATTTATTACTATCTAACCATAAGCGGCTTTGAATAGTTATCATGTTTGTTGAACCCTGTGTTTGTATATAGGTTTGTTCTTCTAACTGTATTGTAGCCATTTTGTTTACTTCCTCTGGTTTAACTATTCTTTCTATTTCTTCTATCTTATTTTCTAGATTTTTGATTTTTAAACTATGTAATTCTATTGAAAGTTCTATCTTTTCTATTTTATCATTTTTGCTATTCTTGTTGACTGTTTTAGATGTCGAAGCTATATCCTGGTTGTAAATTTCTTTAAGGCATTTAAAGCAAATTTCTTTAAAGCACTTATTACACTGTGATCTTTTTTCTATACTTGGGTAATATCCACAATTATAACATCTAATGTGATTAAGAGCAAAGTCTTTCTTAAAATCTAAAAGACTAAGACAAGCTCCATTTTATGGCGTGTTATGCCTGTGTTATTGGAGAACTCTCTTAGGTGAGGATTATGGGAAAGAAGGTTGCTTTGATAACTTTATAAACGAAAGGGTTTTCTTTAAAGTTCTTAATATGTGATTATATTATTTTGTCTTTATATTACGTTATCTTTCTAATTAAGCTGGATATAAGAATATATATATGAGATAAACTGGGAATAAGGAGAGAAAGAGTTAAAGAGTAGATATTCTTAATAATCATCGGTAGCTCACAAACCATTAAACGCTTAGAATTTCTAAACTTAGAATTCTCTGAAAAAGCTCATCAAAAAACACTTAAAACAGATAATTTCACTTTAGTCTGTAACATAAAAGACTCTTGTGAACACAGTTTACACACAAATAATTCACAGTTAAATACACTAGTAGATTTACTTATAAACCTAAGAATTAGTTTACAAAAAGAGGTAACAAATAACAAACAGATATTAGAAAACTTAATAACAGAAGTTAAGAAATATCACAAAATCTAGATTATATAAAAAATCAATCTAACAAAATAATAAGTGAAACAAGCAAAAGTAATACAGAAAATAATACAGCTCTAGAAGTAGAGAAAATTACAGAAGCCTTACAAAAATTAAAAACAAACAAAAACCTATACCTTATACACACTGGCAACCAAGAAAATGAATAATAACAATTTCTTAGGAAGAAGTAGAACTATACAGGAAGCTAGGAATTCTACAGGTAATATACAGGATACTATTACATCAGATAGATTTTTAAACAGAATAATTAGAAGAGGATCAGGATCCAATAGTAATAGACAGATAACACAGCTCGAAGAAGAAATAGATCTAGACAGAAATCTAGAATTATACAATCAACACCAGCTAGACATATTAAACCCAAGGGTATTATATCAAACAGGAAGATTAAACATAAACACTACTTTAATAAGAAGCAGTAGAGAAGAAAGCTTAAGAGTAGTAGACAACACAGTAACGTTAGATCTTTTTTCACCAGAAACTATAGAAAAGATCAAAAAACAGAACAAAAGCTTTGTACATACAGGATTAATAGTGATAGGAGTTAAAGCCTTAGGAAGAAAAAACCTAGGAACAAAACTCTTAGCCTTAATACTTGATAAAAGTTGGAAAACAGAAATGAAAAAAGCTATAATCTCAGGCATGGAAGTAGATCTGAGTCAAAATATAGCAATATTTACTGTACACCAGACATCTTAAAAGATACAAAAGACTTACAGAACATTAAAATAGCCTTAAAAACAAAAGGATACGAAGATTATGAAGGTAATAACCTAGTAGTAAGCATAGGAGTACTAGGAAAGGCTAGTAACAGTTCAGGAATGAAATACAAAGTAAACATAGAAGGAATCGTAAAAACGATTGCATCAAAATCTATACAGATGATAGAACCAATAAAAATAGACCCAGAACAGCTAACAGGATTAGAATGGGATTTAGAAGATTTACAGGATGATAAGGAAAATACAGTCTTAGTACCTAAGAAAAGTTATATATACGAAGAAATTGATGGAAAACAAAAACAAAGATTTACAGATTTTAAAGAAAAACAAACAGAAGAAAATGATAATGAAGAATATCATTTCATGAACATAGAAGAGGAAGATGAAACACTTCCAATATACGATACAGATAATGAATATCATACAGATGATGAAATATTAGATACAAATTTCTTAAAGTTTGAACAAGAGGAAACAATGGATTATACATTATTAGATTATGAAGAAGAATCCATAGATTGCTTTAAGATAGAAGAAACAAATAAAACAATAGAACAAATCATAGACAGAAAATTTACAGAATTAAACATACAACAGGAAGTAGATGATATGATAATAGAATGTATGTTAGATTTAGGAATGACATACGAAGAAAGTTATAAAAAACTACAGGAATACTATAATCTACCATTACTAGAAGACATTTCAAATGGAAAAACAATGATAGCAGATTTCTACAAACAAGAACAAACCTTTATGGATGCACAAATGCACAACCCGCTAAAAAGACCACAAATAGAATGGGTAGGAGAACACAGTGGTACACATCAAGAAACTCATGGTAGAGAACCATGGGCACAACCTACAGTTGATTATCAACAAGAATCTAGCCTAATAGGAAAAGGAAAACGATTACCCATAGGACAAGATATTACAAAGAGTATAAATCATCCTATGATTTTACATTTAGAAAAAATAGGATACATTGGAGAAGATATAACAAAAGCAAGGGTAGAATACACTTGTAAAATACAATTAAAAAATCCCGACATAGTAATCAGAACAACTAATATAGAATACAGCCCATTAGACAAAGAGGAATTTAAAAAACAAATCCCTGAAATGATTAGTCAAGGATTAATTAGAAAATCAGAAAGTCCTCACAGATCTGCAGCCTTTTTAGTAAGAAACCATAGTGAAATAAAAAGAGGAAAGGCTAGGATAGTTTACAATTACAAAAGGTTAAACGACAATACAATAGATGACGGATACAATATCCCTAACAAAGACAGTTTACTAAATCTTATACAGAATAAAAAAGTATTTTCAAAATTTGATTTAAAATCAGGCTATAATCAGTTAAAGCTAGAAGAAAGCTTTAAACCTTGGACAGCTTTTACATGTTCTGAAGGGCAATACGAATGGAACGTCCTAAGTTTTGGACTAAAAAATGCTCCTTCAATTTTTCAAAGATTTATGGACAGTATATTTTTAAAATACGAATTTTGTTTAGTTTATATTGATGACATTTTAGTTGCAAGCAATACAGTACAGGAACACGAAAGACATCTTCAGCAGGTTTTTACAGAAATAAAGAAAAATGGTATAGTCGTTTCCAAACGAAAAATGGAATTATTTAAAAGAAAAATATCCTTTTTAGGATTAGAAATTGGAAAGGGAAAAATAGAATTACAACCACATATTTCTACAAAAATTCTAAATTTTCCAGAAAAATTCGAAAATTTAAAACAAATACAAGCATTTTTGGGACCGGTAAATTACGCCAGAAAATTCATTCCAAATTTGTCAAAATTAGTCGGACCAATATACAGTAAGACTACAAAAAATGGTCAAAGGTATTTTAACCAAGAAGACATTAAATTGGTTAAAGAAATCAAAAAGGCGGTAAAAAATATAAAACCCCTTGAATTACCTTTAACTACAGATTATATAATCATTGAAACAGATGGATGCAAAGAAGGATGGAGAGTAGTCCTTCTATGTAAACCAAGTAAATACAGTACAAAGAAAGAAGAGAAAATTTGCGCTTATACAAGCGGTAATTTTCAAAACAAAACAAATTGGAATACAATAGATTTTGAAATACAGGCATTAATTTATGCATTAGAAAAATTCAAAACCTTTCTCAATAAAGAATTTACAGTCAGGACCGATTGTGAAGCAATCGTTAAGTTTATAAAAAATGACCAAAGTAAAAAGATGAATAGAACAAGATGGGTCAATTTACAAAATATTATACAAGGTAACGGGTACTCTATAAATTTTGAACATTTAAAAGGAAAAAATAATGGGATAGCAGATATGTTATCTTGAAATATAAACAAATGGTTTGTTGCAGATGGACAGGAAAAAGATAAAGGCAAAGCAAAGATTATATATCCTAAACAGGATAAATCTTTGACAGAAGAAGAAGAACAGATTCAACAGATATACAAGCAGTCAATAGAAAAATACACAGTTCATCTCAAGTCTCACTACCTCAGTTAGTGATAAGACCAGATGAAATTACACAGTTCTATAGACAGCAAAAACAGTTTACACAGACAAGGGAAAAACGCCCTTTGCATACCAGTTCTATACCCAAACCGGTATTAGAATTTGGAACATATGCTTTACAGATTTGCACAGATCCTAACAAAAAGTTTCGACCTATTATAGGAATAAAACTTACAGACAAGCAGCAATGTTTGTTAGATAACCTATGGCATATTCAAACCATGTCACAGGCATCGACTTTCAAAGTACAGGTTTTGAATGCTTTAAGCATTTACTTTCAGGAACAAAGTTTAAAAACCCCTGAAAGACAGTTTAAAACAAAACCGAATTTCACACATTATGTCATATATAGAGGTACAAAAATTGGTATTTTTAACAAATGGACCAGCGTTATCCCTCATACAACAAATATCCCTGGGGGAGCAACCTGGAAAGGTTTTACAAACTTCTCTGAAGCATTGAAAGATGCAAGAGAAAATTTTGGTATACAAAACTTTTACATAGAACCCGAAGAGGTTAAAAGTTTTTCTGACATTGCAAAACAAAACCCTGAGCAATATATTCAAGCTCAGCAAGAAATGATTTCAACTCTGAAATCACAGTTAGAAGAAAAAGCAAAAGATACACAGAATATACAGATAAAAATTGAAAATAGCATGTTAAAACAGAAAAATGCTATACTCGAAGCAAAAAATACATAGTTATTACAAAGGCTCGAGAAAAAAGAAGAAAAAACAGTTGTATACAGAACTTATGAATCTTTTAGAATAAGGATTCTTGATACACCCTGGTGGCAAACTTTGAAACCAGTTACAGAAAGATTCCCAGAATTTGAGAATCTTGTCTCACAGAAGGTTTGTGCAGAATTCCCTTTGATTCTGTACAATCTACAGCAGCAGATTATAGACCTAGCATTCAGATTCGACAGCGAAGTGCAAGGATTCACAATAGTAGAAAGAACAGATGAAGACGGAGAAGGAACAGGTCTCTTGTTACTTCAAATACATCACCCTACAAAACTAACAGACGAACAGATAATTCAGTTTTACCATCATGGTATGATTGATTACTTAGAAATAAAATTAGACAGAAGAACAGAAGATCTTCTAAATCAGCTTGGGGAGAAGATTATCTTAACAGCAGGAAATATTGCAGCATGGTCTACGACACCATACATTGGTGTTAAGGTCATAGCCTCATTTCCGTTTGCAGATGCTTATACATACAAACCAGCCAGAAAAAGGATCTTTATCGAACACAATAAACAAAAGACAGACGTTTATCTACAAAGAGCGATGACAAAACCCGGCAATAACATAGACTTTGCACATTTAACATGGATGGATGATCAACACAGCCAGCCTACAACAAGTTTCGAACAGTTTGTCAAAAGACATCAGGAAACTCCAGAAATTCCTGATTGTTTTCCTTGGCAGCAATACAGACTAATAGGCGAAGGACACTGCATACAGGTTTATGCAAAAACAAATTGGAGTATGCTTCTACCATTTGCAGGGGAAGGAGACACTCTACAGTTAGACCATATCGTCAACCTAGAAGACGGCGACGACGACGAATAAGGTTGTTCGAGTCCACAGTCAATCGACAGCACACACAGAGACTTCTAGAAGACATGACGAACGCAATGACGACAGATGACAGAAGACAAAAACAGTGACGTAAGCCATGACGTAAATAACAATTATCGGAGGACAATCATGGCAGACAAACTTTACTTTTTCTTTTTAGACTTTTTGACTTTAGATGTATAGCCTTTTTTGACTTTTAGGCTTATAGTTTTCTTTTGAATCTAGTAGAATTAGCAGATTCGTTTGCCTATATAAAGGCATTTGTAATTCATTTGTAACAACAACAACAATACTATCGAAGAACCATTGAAAGCAATAATATTATGACTTTCAGTGCACACTAAACTCTTCGCCGCTCTTTAACTCTCGACTCCCTTACTCTCCCAGTTATTATCTCCAGCACTTCATATTATACCCAGCATATATATATATAAATATAAAAAAAACACAAAAAGATTTTCCCTTTCTGTACAACCTTCAACCGCTGTGCATACTCTCGTCTACACCAACCATCCGCTGTGCATACTATCAACCGTAAGTTTCTTCTTCTCACCCCTCTCTTTTTATGGCAATCGAAACCTTGCCATATACCCCCTCTTATCTGTTTTAAGTGTTTTTTGATGAGCTTTTTCAGAGAATTCTAAGTTTAGAAATTCTAAGCGTTTAATGGTTTGTGAGCTACCGATGATTATTAAGAATACCTACTCTTTAACTCTTTCTCTCCTTATTCCCAGTTTATCTCTTATATATATTCTTATATCCAGCTTAATTAGAAAGATAACGTAATATAAAGACAAAATAATATAATCACATATTAAGAACTTTAAAGAAAACCCTTTCGTTTATAAAGTTATCAAAGCAACCTTCTTTCCCATAATCCTCACCTAAGAGAGTTCTCCAATAACACAGGCATAACACGCCATAAAATGGAGCTTGTCTTAGTCTTTTAGATTTTAAGAAAGACTTTGCTCTGATACCAATATATCAGAGGGGGTATATGGCAAGGTTTCGATTGCCATAAAAAGAGAGGGGTGAGAAGAAGAAACTTACGGTTGATAGTATGCACAGCGGATGGTTGGTGTAGACGAGAGTATGCATAGCGGTTGAAGATTGTACAGAAAGGGAAAATCTTTTTGTGTTTTTTTTTTTATATTTATATATATATATGCTGGGTATAATATGAAGTGCTGGAGATAATAACTGGGAGAGTAAGGGAGTGGAGAGTTAAAGAGCGGCGAAGAGTTTAGTGTGCACTGAAAGTCATAGTATTATTGCTTTCAATGGTTCTTCGGTAGTATTGTTGTTGTTACAAATGAATTACAAATGCCTTTATATAGGCAAACGAATCTGCTAATTCTACTAGATTCAAAAGAAAACTATAAGCCTAAAAGTCAAAAAGGCTATACATCTAAAGTCAAAAAGTCTAAAAAGAAAAAGTAAAGTTTGTCTGCCATGATTGTCTTCCGATAATTGTTATTTACGTCATGGCTTACGTCACTGTTTTTGTCTTCTGTCATCTGTCGTCATTGCGTTCGTCATGTCTTCTAGAAGTCTCTGTGTGTGCTGTCGATTGACTGTGGACTCGAACAACCTTGTTCGTCGTCGTCGCCGTCTTCTAGGTTGACGATATGGTCTAACTGTAGAGTGTCTCCTTCCCCTGCAAATGGTAGAAGCATACTCCAATTTGTTTTTGCATAAACCTGTATGTAGTGTCCTTCGCCTATTAGTCTGTATTGCTGCCAAGGAAAACAATCAGGAATTTCTGGAGTTTCCTGATGTCTTTTGACAAACTGCTAAAAATCTAGTGTAGGCCGGCTGTGTGGGTAACTTATCCATGGTAGATGTGCAAAATCTATGTTGTTACCGAACTTCGTCATTGCTCTTTGTAGATAAACGTCTGTCTTTTGTTTATTGTGTTCGATAAAGATCCTTTTTCTGGCTGGTCTGTATGTATAAGCATCTGCAAACGGAAATGAGGCTATGACCTTAACACCAATGTATGGTGTCGTAGACCGTGCTGCAATATTTCCTGCTGTTAAGATAATCTTCTCCCCAAGCTGATTTAGAAGATCTTCTGTTCTTCTGTCTAATTTTATTTCTAAGTAATCAATCATACCATGATGGTAAAACTGAATTATCTGTTCGTCTGTTAGTTTTGTAGGGTGATGTATTTGAAGTAACAAGAGACCTGTTCCTTCTCCGTCTTCATCTGTTCTTTCTACTACTGTGAATCCTTGCACTTCGCTGTCGAATCTGAATGCTAGGTCTATAATCTGCTGCTGTAGATTGTACAGAATCAAAGGGAATTCTGCACAAACCTTCTGTGAGACAAGATTCTCAAATTCTGGGAATCTTTCTGTAACTGGTTTCAAAGTTTGCCACCAGGGTGTATCAAAAATCCTTATTCTACAAGATTCATAAGTTCTGTATACAACTGTTTTTTCTTCTTTTTTCTCGAGCCTTTGTAATAACTGTGTATTTTTTGCTTCGAGTATAGCATTTTTCTGTTTTAACATGCTATTTTCAATTTTTATCTGTATATTCTGTGTATCTTTTGCTTTTTCTTCTAACTGTGATTTCAGAGTTGAAATCATTTCTTGCTGAGCTTGAATATATTGCTCAGGGTTTTGTTTTACAATGTCAGAAAAACTTTTAACCTCTTCGGGTTCTATGTAAAAGTTTTGTATACCAAATTTTTCTCTTGCATCTTTCAATGCTTCAGAGAAGTTTGTAAAACCTTTCCAGGTTGCTCGCCCAGGGATATTTGTTATATGAGGGATAACGCTGGTCCATTTGTTAAAAATACCAATTTTTGTACCTCTGTATATGACATAATGTGTAAAATTCGGTTTTGTTTTAAACTGTCTTTCAGGGGTTTTTAAACTTTGTTCCTGAAAGTAAATGCTTAAAGCATTCAAAACCTGTACTTTGAAAGTCGATGCCTGTGACATGGTTTGAATATGCCATAGGTTATCTAACAAACATTGCTGCTTGTCTGTAAGTTTCATTCCTATAATAGGTCGAAACTTTTTGTTAGGATCTGTGCAAATCTGTAAAGCATATGTTCCAAATTCTAATACCGGTTTGGGTATAGAACTGGTATGCAAAGGGCGTTTTTCCCTTGTCTGTGTAAACTGTTTTTGCTGTCTATAGAACTGTGTAATTTCATCTGGTCTTATCACTAACTGAGGTAGTGAGACTTGAGATGAACTGTGAATTTTTTCTATTGACTGCTTGTATATCTGTTGAATCTGTTCTTCTTCTTCTGTCAAAGATTTATCCTGTTTAGGATATATAATCTTTGCTTTGCCTTTATCTTTTTTCCTGTCCATCTGCAACAAACCATTTGTTTATATTTCGAGATAACATATCTGCTATCCCATTATTTTTTCCTTTTATATGTTCAAAATTTATAGAGTACCCGTTACCTTGTATAATATTTTGTAAATTGACCCATCTTGTTCTATTCATCTTTTTACTTTGGTCATTTTTTATAAACTTAACGATTGCTTCACAATCGGTCCTGACTGTAAATTCTTTATTGAGAAAGATTTTGAATTTTTCTAATGCATAAATTAATGCCTGTATTTCAAAATCTATTGTATTCCAATTTGTTTTGTTTTGAAAATTACCGCTTGTATAAGCGCAAATTTTCTCTTCTTTCTTTGTACTGTATTTACTTGGTTTACATAGAAGGACTGCTCCCCATCCTTCTTTGCATCCATCTGTTTCAATGATTATATAATCTGTAGTTAAAGGTAATTCAAGGGGTTTTATATTTTTTACCGCCTTTTTGATTTCTTTAACCAATTTAATGTCTTCTTGGTTAAAATACCTTTGACCATTTTTTGTAGTCTTACTGTATATTGGTCCGACTAATTTTGACAAATTTGGAATGAATTTTCTGGCGTAATTTACCAGTCCCAAAAATGCTTGTATTTGTTTTAAGTTTTCAAATTTTTCTGGAAAATTTAGAATTTTTGTAGAAATATGTGGTTGTAATTCTATTTTCCCTTTTCAATTTCTAATCCTAAAAAGGATATAATTCCATTTTTCGTTTGGAAACGACTATACCATTTTTCTTTATTTCTGTAAAAACCTGCTGAAGATGTCTTTCGTGTTCCTGTACTGTATTGCTTGCAACTAAAATGTCATCAATATAAACTAAACAAAATTCGTATTTTAAAAATATACTGTCCATAAATCTTTGAAAAATTGAAGGAGCCTTTTTTAGTCCAAAACTTTGGACGTTCCATTCGTATTGCCCTTCAGAATATGTAAAAGTTGTCCAAGGTTTAAAGCTTTCTTCTAGCTTTTACTGATTATAGCCTGATTTTAAATCAAATTTTGAAAATACTTTTTTATTCTGTATAAGATTTAGTAAACTGTCTTTGTTAGGGATATTGTATCCGTCATCTATTGTATTGTTGTTTAACCTTTTGTAATTGTAAACTATCCTAGCCTTTCCTCTTTTTATTTCACTATGGTTTCTTACTAAAAAGGCTGCAGATCTGTGAGGACTTTCTGATTTTCTAATTAATCCTTGACTAATCATTTCAGGGATTTGTTTTTTAAATTCCTCTTTGTCTAATGGGCTGTATTCTATATTAGCTGTTCTGATTACTATGTCGGGATTTTTTAATTGTATTTTACAAGTGTATTCTACCCTTGCTTTTGTTATATCTTCTCCAATGTATCCTATTTTTTCTAAATGTAAAATCATAGGATGATTTATACTCTTTGTAATATCTTGTCCTTTTTCCATATCGTGACTTAAAAAATCTGTGAGAAGTCTTAATGATTCATTTTCTATTAGATTTTTTCTATTATGTGTTTTTAAGAAGTCTAAATTTCCTTTATCACCTCTTTTTTGAACAATTTCTGTTGTATTTATGTATCTAAGAGTTGGTATTGTATATAACTGTTTGCTTAATGTTATAAAATTTTTTGTAATTGTTACTGCCCCATTTAATCCTAATATAAAATTTAATCCTATAACAAAGTCTTTAGATTTTATATTTGGTGGATTAATGTTTATCTGTGGCATATCGTACTTAATACTGTAATTATTTGCAAAGTCTAGGAACTGTATTCCTACTGGTTCTAAGCAATGTGTAATGTCTATTAATCTATCCTCTACTGTTCTTGTACTTAATTTGTACGAGAGCTTTTTGTGATATTCTACTGGTGCTAAGCTGTATGATATTAAACTTTTTGTGGCTCCGGTGTCTATTAATGCCTGTAAGTCTATGTATTTATTACTATCTAACCATAAGCGGCTTTGAATAGTTATCATGTTTGTTGAACCCTGTGTTTGTATATAGGTTTGTTCTTCTAACTGTATTGTAGCCATTTTGCTTACTTCCTCTGGTTTAACTATTCTTTCTATTTCTTCTATCTTATTTTCTAGATTTTTGATTTTTAAACTATGTAATTCTATTGAAAGTTCTATCTTTTCTATTTTATCATTTTTGCTATCCTTGTTGACTGTTTTAGATGTCGAAGCTATATCCTGGTTGTAAATTTCTTTAAGGCATTTAAAGCAAATTTCTTTAAAGCACTTATTACACTGTGATCTTTTTTCTATACTTGGGTAATATCCACAATTATAACATCTAATGTGATTATTTCCCTTATTTTGTATCCAGTTATGTTCGCAATTTTCTTCTGTATTCATGTATGTATATGCTACTTTTACTGTTGGATTTTCATCTTCACTGTATATACTATATACTGACTCATTATCAGAATCATCGTCTGTTTTTATAGTTTCTATTTCGTAATCCTGTAATTGTTCTATTAGATTGGCTCTTTCTACATTCTTGTTTCTATTTGTGCATTTGTTAGCTAAATGTGTTGTTTCTTCGCAGATAAAACATCTACATTTTCTTGACTGTGGTTTTTTAACATACCTATTTGTATTGTTTTTTCTGTAATTTTTGTTGTATGTCATACTCTTTCTTATCTTTTTTCTTTTATTGTAAACTCCATAAGCCTGTGGTATATAAATTGCTGTTTTACAGAATGCATCATATATATACATATATATATATATGTATATATATGTATATATATTATAATAATAAAAAAAGGTTTAAAGCGGGCACTTGGCAATTTCTGGTTAACACTAAAATTATGTTTCTCGCTTCTCTCTCCTACTAAATGAGAATTAATTTAAATATGTAAACTATACTATAAAATATTAAAATTATAAATGATTTTATTCTAATAATTTATTAAAACCTACTAAACCATATGATTTATATAAAAATATAATATTAAAATTTTTGCTTTTTATTATTTTTATTTATAATTTCTTAGATATTTATTATTTTTAATTTCAACAATGACTAATAAGCAATAAAATGTAAGATACAAAACTTTTATAAAAATTAATAATATAAAATGTTAAATTTTATTTCACACATGTATTACATGAGTTTTTAACCTAGTATATATATATATATATATATATATATATATATATATATTATATAGGAGGGATCAAATAAAAACTACGATTATAAATGAAAACCTTAAAAACCTTCATCTATCAATCATATTTTATAAAATTAATCTTTTTTGTTTAAAAGCAAAGGTTTTTTTTGTAATTTTGCCCCATTTTAAATTTGGTAATAGTATTCTGTATTAATTTGAAACATTATTATCTCTAATTTGAAATTTAATTTTCCTAATTATTTGCGTAATACGTATCTTCATTTTTTCATAGAATTTCATTTTTTTCAGCATATTAAGAATCAACCTTCTCGTAAATGTTCTTAATTACAAGTTTCGATTTCTTTTGCGCAATTATAATCAAACGATTGGGATGGCAAACAATCAGATGAGATGAATCCAATATCCGAATCCCTTGAAGCAAACAATGCAATTGCTAATGTTGAAAGTCCTCACACTTTCGGATCATTAATAATGGTAACTAGCAGAAAATCTTGAGTAGTACTACTGGGTTTGACAAGCCCCACCTGTGCGACTCGAGGTCAAACGGGTGCAATATTGTCCTAAACACAAACATCATCACGACCTGGTAAGTCGTGACGGGAGGCAACAAACGCAACACAGTCAACTTTGATCGCGAAATAACTATGGTTATTGCTTGTGAATATAGAGTATTATCTATTTCAATGCACTTCTTATGTTATACAAATTGTTATTGTTTATGTTAAATGCAAACTCTTAAACTCACCAACCATTGTGTTGATATTTTTAGTATACTATTCTCAGATCGTTAACTCGGGTTGCCATTAGGAGCACATCACGGGTCCAGCATGCATTCTAAGACTTCATCTTAAGTCATAACACTTGGATTTTATTTATGAGATTTAAATAATGGGTTGGCGCGTGTTTTGCCAAATTTTGCATTTATATACTTTGGGTTTGTCTTATTTACAAAACGCTTCCGCATAGTTTTAAAGTTTGAACTTTGATTGGTTTTATTTTAAATGTGATATATAGTGTCGTTCTGAATAACTAGTGACTGTGATCCTAGTTTGTTCACACGCCTCAAGTTAAAACTCCGCACGTGGATTTTGTGGGTGTGACACTAATAGTCTAGTAGCATTGGTGATTGGATTTCATAAATTTGATATGAGTTACAATCCTTGTAATTACAAGGTTAGGTTGTATTTAAGAGTTAAAAAAGTTACAGTTATAAAAGAATAGGTTGCATAAAGGGCCGCATATGAGTTGATTTTGAGTCAAGATAGGGTCAATTCGGGCTTGAGAGCTTAGACCTATACAAGTTAGCTATGCTCACTATTAAGTTGAATTTGAGCTAAAACTCGGTTTGTTTACAACTCAAGCTAACTCATGGCTCGAAGAACCATATTATTTTAAAAAAGAGAAAACAATTAGTATTTGATAATCATCAGAAAAGAATGAAGAATGATCGAAAACTAGTAGCAACGAGAATACGAGATGCGTGGTGATTGAAGCAAACTAAAAGATTCACTTAGAAGATAATTGTTAATGATTATTAGGATTAAATAAAATACTGCTTGAAACCTAAAAAGTGTCACCAAATACACAATAATCTCAATCTAACCAACCAAGTGAGTAAAGAGTAATTAGATCATGATTTGCAGCATATTTATCTTAACTAGCTTTATTAAACCCATGTATTACATGGATTGAATAAATAAAATATTAATATAATAAAATTTTATTAATTTAAAATGATATTTTAATATATGATAGAAATTACAAATGAATATGATTATGAGTAATAAAACGATAATACCATCTTTTAAAAAAATTTCATGAAGAAAAATAAAACATTTTGTTCTAAAATAAATCTCTTAAAAATATCATTTATAAAAATCTCTAATTACAACTCCCAGTTTTAGTTATTGTTTGTTTATAAAAAATTTACTTTTTAAAAACACCAATTTTAAAATATTTTATATTTTTAAAAAATTTGATGTTTAAAAAAATTTCTTATTTTATAAAAGTTTATTTCTTTAAAAATAACATTAATAAAAAGATCTCTTTATTAATTTATTAAAATACTATTCTTAATCTAAAAAATATTCAATAATATTATTAGTAATTAAAGTGATTATTTAATATTTAATAGAAAAGAAAAGCAAGAAAATTTTGTTTAGAAAGAATGTGGTGTTGCCATATGTCTTGCCTAGTTACTTTTTTATTAAAGTAAAAAGATAATAGGCTAGTAACGATATAAAGGAAAGACATGAAATCCATTAAAAATAATGAATAGGCCAAGAGTGGTATCGTCAAGGTGGCCTAGACCATAAGTTTGTTGGTTCTAAGTTCTATTTGAGACAACAGTTGTATTAAGGGTGTGTGTCGTCAGCATTCCAAAAAATGAGTGGGACAAGATCGTCCTCATGTCTATGAGTAAAATGTAATATTTGTGACTTGATCCGTTACATATAATATTCACAACACAAATCAAGAAGAATGCAAACTTGCATCTAACGTCCAACCTGTGTAAAAAATTTCAAGATCAAGTTTCATACATCAAATCAATATTCTGGCAAATGATAAAATATAAATCGATATTAATGTTAGAGGTTTCTATAAAACTAAATTAGAGTTATGTATAAATTTCTTAACGAGATTCGCACATAAGTATTTCTTTTCAAATGCAAAACATAAGTTAAAAATGGTTTACTTAAATGAAGCAGTTGCCAACATTTTAAAATTCATACAAATGCTCTTTCCTGCTTGCAAGGAAATATCCTTTGGAAATCTAGCTATGACTTTCTTACTTTTATCAAGTCACAATCGCTTTTAATACCATCTTGACTTATCGTAAGTAATAAAAATCAAGTACACAAGTCATGATCGATATTGTGGCCAAACCTTAAATAGGTCATCATGTCCGTAATAAATTTCTTGAATTGTATCTCTCATATGTCTATTTAAAGATATCTCCTTCCAAATTTTTTGACAAACCCTTGCAAAAAAAGTTAAAAATTATTAGACATATTCTTTAAAAATTATTAGACATATTCTTAAGTGAGTGACTCTTAGATATTTTGTGATTTAAATCTCAAAAGACAACACTAGATATGTGAAGATCAAGTGAGAACAAAAATCCAAACATCATTCTTGAGAAATATGTTTAATAGTTGATCACTGACGAAAAATGGAATAACAAGAATAAACCGACTAGAATCTAAAAGAAACTAAAATGAAACTAACTACTTCAACCATTACAAGAAGTGCCCTTACATAGGGGGATTATTTTGATGGGTATGATCAAAATTTTAATTTACAAACCGATTCATAATTAGTAAATTTGACATATATATATATAAGTACGTAACTTAAAGGAATCAATTGTTTTACACTAAAAAAGAAAGATATTAAATTAGTTAAAATTTTGGAAAATGGTTAAATGATGAAATCAGAGCCCTTGTTGAAGGATTATGGGTATGAATCTTGGCCAAACTACCATATACCATATATCATATGATCTGGCTTGTCGGGACCTTCCCATTAGGGGGGTTATGGGTTTCATAAGCCCACTCCGAGCCAAGTTAAACTCGTTTGAAGTATGGGCCTTTCCTGACGTGTTTCTCTTTGCCGAATTGATCCACATAAGAGTCTACCAACTTATGCATCAACTTCTACATTGCCTCCCACACTTGAGAAGAACTCGACCTCGAGTTATTAAGACAACTAGTAAGGTTTGGTGATGGTGCTTGTAGATGTCAGTCGCATTCAACGTCTTAGAGGTATACTTGGTTTCCAGGAATGAACGATATAGGCATTATCATTTGTCCTCCTAAGGTTCAAGTACGTGCCATACTTCTTCTAGGGCAATTTGTTGTTTATTCTCATCTAAAAGCCTTCCTTTTGAAGAAAGATCGATCATGACATTATCACCAACTTCAAAAGTCCTAGTATGAATATACCTATTTGTTATTGTTTTATATTTAGTGTTTGACTCCATCTTCTGCTTCAATGTTTCATATGTAGCTTGTTTTATCTACTGCAAGATTTTGAGCTTTTTTTAATTTTTTTCTTGCAGACCGACAAAATCTACCATATGTCATGGTGAGTGTTTATAGAAAACTTAGAAATATGAGGCTCCTATTGACTTATGAACCACACTGTTGTAGGCAAACTCAACTTGGGCCATTAATGCTGCATCCCACACTTTTTTGTTTCTATTTATAGCACATCTGATTTTGCACGTACGTACTATAAAAATGAGAAAAAATCATCCAAAAATAAGACATAATATTTAAAACCACTAAAACTAATAAAAAAAAGTCCAAATATCAGGATGAATAAGTTCAAACAAATGACTAAATTTGGTTGTGGATATATTAAAAGAAAAACGACAATATTTACGAAGTTGACAAGCATGAAAAATAGGTAAAGAATTACTAGAACATAAAATAAGTTTACGTGAAATTAAAAACTACAAAATTAAAGAAATGCTCCGGGATGATTTAAGCGTTGGTGCCATGTATGGGAGGACACTATGTCTAGAGAGACGGCTAAAGCAGATAATACGGATGGTAAAACTTGATAAAAAGATCGTCGACGTTGTCACTTTGTTAGAGAAGTGTACCCGTTTTAAGATCCTTCACAAAAAAACCAAAGAGATCAAACTCAATATATACTGAATTGTCAGTTGTACAATGACGAACAAAAATAAGATTTTTGACCATTTGACTCGAAACAAAATATTTTTAGTGCCAACTTATTGTGTGAAAATGGGGAAAATAAGTGACCAGTGTAATTGACTAATAGTAAAGCATCATTCCAACCATAATGGCTCTAGATGTATCATCAAGAATAAGGGAATGTAGATTACCTTGATTAATTGCATATGATTACTAGCCCCTGAGTCCATGTAAAAGTTGTTATCTTGAGTAGATGGTTGAATAGACATGGAGCCAAAGAATGAAGCTAAGTCGGTGAGTTGAGATTGTGGACCACTATAAACAAGCAACTGACAGAAAGCAAAGCCACCAAACGGTTGTTGGTTGTAGACTTGTGGTGGCGGCTGAGGAGCAGCCGATGACGATGGCTGGTTTTCGTGTGGCAGCTGGTACAATGATGATGTATACTGAGCTGGAACATGTGGTATGAGACCATAGGATCACTATATAGTTGTGGACCATAAGTGAATTAATATTGATATGGGTATTGCTGATTCCCAAACATAGGTGATGCAAAATGTGAGCGAGCACAGTGTTGTAAAACTCGGCCTAGGCGGCCGAGTACTCGGCGAGTACTCGGAACTCGCCAAGGCGCCGAGGCGCTTTTCACCAACTCGTTTATATTACTTGAAATCGGTCAAACTCGGCCCTACTCGGTCCAACTCGGCTCAACTCGGCCCAACTCGGCCCTACTCGGCCCATCTCGGCCCTACTCGGCCAACTCGGCCCAACTCGGATTTTCATCATTTCTCACAGATTTTCGTTTTTTTTCACCAATTTTTTTTGAATTTTTATTGTTTTTCATGAAGATACCTTGGAAAATAATCATAAAATGATTATTACGTCTATAATATTAAATAATTGATATTACGTTTTGTAATATATTTGTGTGTGAACATGTATTTTTTTATTTATAATTGATATTCACATATTTTTCTATAAATATTAGTAAGCTTATAATATTTGACATATATATAATTTCCCAAAGACTAATTTATATATAATTTATCATGTCCGAGTACTCCCCGCCTAGGCCGAGTACTCGCAACTCCCTAGTTGACCGGCTTGGTAGCGCCTAGCGAGTTTTGCATCCATGAGTGGGCACCGCATTGTTGACTTCCACCTATAAAACATGAAACATGAAAAGCCTCAACATAAACATTAGTAGCATTGCCCACCCCCTTAGGAGCACCCCGCCTATTGGGTCTTCTATTATTTTTACACTTTCTCTTCCTATTATTATTAGCTATCTGGTGTGTAAAGGGTGATGGAGGAGTCTGACGGGGGGCTTAAGAATGGATTCGAAAAGACCTTTACGAGACTCATGGAGAAGCAATATATTTTTGGATTTTAAAAAGGAGGGAAACAAGGTTTTATTAGTAATAACATCAATAATACTATCATACGAGGGACGCAATCGGCGTAAAATTTGCATAAGAAGTTTAGTATCAGTAATGGAATCAACATCAACAAGATTTTTAAGGTGATGACAATAAACAGTATAGACACTTTACGTTTCTTGGTGTTACAAAAGATATCTTGTAACTAAAGCATACGAGGCATTTTATTGTTAAAAAATAATTGACTAATATTATCCCATAGAGTTGTTAAGGTACATTTAGGAGTGGTTATGATTTGTAAAAGATCAGGATCACAAGTGTTGTAAAACCAACTTTTGATTTTGGCATCCATAGAATATCAGTCATCATCGTTGTCATCTTTTGGAACACTTGTGCGCTTAAGATGACCTAGGACTTTAACACCAATACAAAGATTTTGAAAAATTGTTCTCCGTAGTTTGTACCGAGTGCCATCAACGTTTATTTTGAAACCAAATCATTGATAGACATTAATAATGGAGTAAACCAGGGTTGGGGTTGAGGGAAACATAACATTAGAAACAGTTCCAATGGTAGACATAATAATAATGAGAAAAACAAAGAATTAAAAATAAACAAAAATCAGAGAACAAGAACGAGCTCACCGTGGGTAGAAGGTTTTGCTAAAAATAAAACTAAAACTAAAGCACACGACCAAATGAGTATACAGACATAGAGAGTACGATAGATGCAAAGTCTATGTCGACAACCAATATTCCTCTTGTTCTCTTGTGATTTACGGCAGCGGAGAAACAACCCAAAAAAATATACAAAAAATAGTTTATCTTTGTGGATTATGTATGATAGCAGGCAACAAATTAATCACCACTTTTGGTGATTTGTGTTGTTTTACGGCAGGAACATAAAATTAATTTTTCAATTGCTATTTCAATGAATGGTGAAGGAAGCAAAAATAAAAAAATCAACACAATACTTAAGGTGAGTAGAGAATGACGTTAACATCATAACAAAAAGAGAACGGATGGGCTATACATACCCCCTCTATTACTTTTCATACCCCGACCCTTAAAAAAATATTTTAAAATTGTTCATATTACCCCCTTAAAAGTTAAAAAAATATTCACATTTACTCTTTTTTATCATTTCTCTCCTTAATTTTCATACACTATGTAAAAAAATCGAATTTGTGTTTTCAAAAGTTAAATAAAAATGGTTTTTTCTAAAAAAAAATTAAAAGCGTATATACTTGTTAAAACGTATATACACTTTCTAAATGTAAATTGTTTGCTTCTTTTTTTATTAGTGTTGTTTATTATTACTATAGATTAAAAATGTTTTATAAAAATAAAAAAATAATTTTAAAAAGTATAAAAATGCATTTTTAGAAAACTTTCAGTAAAATTAAAAGAATACGTTTTTAAAAAAACTTTCAGTGCAAATTAAAAGAATAATAGTATCTTTTCAAAAAGCTATATAAATGAATATATATTAAAATTGAAAAGGTTTTAATCCCACTTAAATTATTTACATTTAGACTTTTTTTTATTTTCGTGTTTAAAAAAATCTAAGAAAAATTCTAATTAAAATTAATATATTTTATTGACTTGCATTTCAAAAGTTATTATAAAAGATACGATTATGATATAATTAAATAATTTTATTTTAAAATAATAAAAAATAAAAGGTTTAAATTGTATCTATTTAAAAACTAAAAGGGGGAGTGTAACAAGTAAAAATAAATATAAAAGGGTACATATAGCAACACCCACCGAGAATGGGTGGTGCGTGGGGGCTACAAGTTTGACGGGAAGAAGTTAACTACATCAAAAAAAAAATTATCACAGTGGAGATGGTTGGCTCGATACCATGTAGAATATTGTGAAAATCTCTAATTAGAAATAATTATAAGAGACACCCTATATTGATACACAATACTATAATACCACCATAGGCTTTTTGAATATTATCTAACACTATTTACTAGTGTGCGATTAACCAACTCTATTTGATGTTAGATTGTGGATGGGCGGTGCTGCTACAGTTAAGCTTCGTTCCAAAACTTCTTCATAATGTTAGTTCGAAATGAGCAAGAAGTTTGCTAATGCTAACATAAGTTATGGATTTTGGCACTCTATGTAAACAAACAATCTCTTTAAAGAATAATTCTTTTCATCACCATCTCCTATAAACGAGCTAAGCAATAAGCAATACAATGTTCTGCAGCTTCCACCTTCTATCACCACCATATATTCTATGGTCAACAGACCCCCACAACCCACCCATTTGGTTCCGCAAATGTATATCATGAAACATTTTGTTTTGTGTATCTTACAAAATTTTATATTTGTATTGTATACATGATATTGTATTGTACTATAAAAAGTAAAAAATATATATATTTATTTATGCTGTATAGAAAAAAAATCATATTACATTACTTCCTCAAAATAAAATAGTTATCTTCGTATATTATAAAAAGATGTGTGTTGAATTCTTCATGCTATTTTTTATTATCATTTTGTAAAATTCCGAATTACAATGTAAAAGATTATTATATGTTTCCCCTTCTTAAAATTATAAATTATATATTTTTTCAAGTCATAAAATCAATTACATATTTTCTCTTCTTATAAAAATTAACCTATCAAATGACTACTTTATCATGTTTTCACTAATAAATTTTTACGTATTAATATTTTATTAATATAATTGTTTAAATTTTTGACAATATAATTGTGTTTTGTATTTGAAAATATAATGTTTATTATCGGTGATTTTTGCTTTAAAATATAGTTTTAAACTTTTGTATTTGAAGTTATAATTTTATTGTTTTTATTTAAATAAAGAGTTAATTTTTGTTTTGCTACTTGTGGGTTGATCATTTTAACGGTTTTGCTCAAATTGTTTAAAAATAGCCAAAACCCTCCCTGAATTAACTATTTTTTCTCCAAATTACTCCCCGCCCCTAACTAACTATTTTTTTCTCCAAATTGCTCCCCGCCCCTAACTTCGTTTAATTCTCACGTTAAATGGGACCTACGCGCCCCTCACATGAGGGACAATTATGTCTTTTTGTGGGTCCTATTTAACGTGATAATTAAACGAATTTAGGGGCTGGGAGCAATTCGGAGAAAAAAGTGACTTCTGGGAGAGTTTTGGCTATTTTTAAACTATTGGGGCAAAACCGTTAAAATGATCAAACCACAAGGAACAAAACAGAAATTAACTTATAAATAAAAGACTCGAATTTTAAAAAATATGCGATTGAGGTTCTTAAAAAAATGTAATATGTAAAAATAACTTAGTAAAAATACGAATGCAATATCATTTAATATATAAATTTAAAAAAAAAAATATGTAATTAATTTTTTAACTTAAGTAAATATGTAAATGCCTCCAATTGTAAAATATAAAAGGTAACGGTACAAAATGTAATAACGAACAAACTTCAAGGACCTTTTTGAAAGTTCAAGCACGTCATCTCCTTCACGTCACCGGGAATCCGATCCGCAGCCGCACGCGGTTAAGAAAAACGAAACCACCACCGCACGCGCCACCGTCCAATTGCTTAAACACTACGCAGAAATTTCTCCTTTTTCTCACTGCAATATACAATTATGAATTATACATACCACTGAAGAAACTAGATAGAGAGATATTAAACCCTCTGTTGAATTTTCACATCAAGGAGGTGATCAATGGAGGTTGACACGAATTCCCAATCTGAAATTGTTGCCAGAGATCGGAGACCTGATGCTCTTGGAGATTTCAATGTTCTTCCGGATGAAACTGTTTGTTCGATACTCACTTTGCTCTCGCCTCGTGATGTTGCTCGTCTTGCTTGTGCTAGCAGGTGTTAGATTTTCTTGTGTTTCGTGTTTTTCAACTTACAGTAAGAGATTATGTGAAGTTTTACCAATTTCGAGAGTTTTGAGAGATTGATAGTGTAATACATATGAATTCGATAGAGTGATTAGGTTAATATTTGTGCATAGTTCTGTTTGGAAGGAAGTCTCTCTTGTTATGGCATGTGGTTCTTGACTTTCAGTTGTTATAACAGAACTTAGAACGCTAGGTTAGGTTAGGTACACTGTTTGATTGTTTGTAGAAGTAAGAAATCATGTGAAGTTTTACTAATTTGGGGATTTTTGAGAGATTATGTATACATATGAATTTGATTAGAATAATTGGGTGAATGTTTGAGCTTAGATCGGCTTAGATTAATACGGCTTGTGGTTCTTGACTTGCGATTGTTGCTACAGAACTTAGGACTCTAGGTTAGGTGTACTGTTTTATTGTTTGGGTGTCCCCTGAAGCTGGTTTATGGTGTGCAGTGTAATGTATATACTGTGCAATGAAGAGCCTTTGTGGATGAATTTATGCCTGAATAAAGAAAATCGTGAGCTTCAGTATAAAGGGTCCTGGAAGAAGACAACATTGCATGGGTATGTTTCAGATTTGTTTTGCTTCCTTTTAATTCAAGTTATGTGTATGTTTTAGAAGTGTAATCCTTTTTCTTATGTGGCTATAGACTGCAAGTGCTGAATAAATGTGATGACTCCAGCAAAAAACCTCTACACTTTGATGGTAATAATCGTAGTTTTTGATTGTACACTTTTGTCGTCCTACTTGCAGTAAAGAATATGCTGCTTCTATTTACAGGGTTCAACTCGTTATTTCTATACAAACGATTTTACCGCTGCTTTACGCGGTTGGATGGATTTGCTTTTGATCAAGGAAATGTGGAAAGAAAATCTGACCTTTCACTAGATGCGTTTCTTCAGCAGTATGATGCCCAAAAACCTGTATGTCATTAGTTTTGTATAACATTTTATTTTAGCTTAAATTTCCTTTGTATGTTAGTTTTTTCATAACTTATAATGCTGAATGTTTCATGCAGGTTTTAGTTTCAGGATTAGCTGATACTTGGGCAGCAAAGAAGACATGGACTCCTGAGCAATTAGTGACTAAATATGGAGATACACCTTTCAGAATCTCTCAAAGAAGTGCAAATAAAGTAACCATGAAACTTAAAGATTACGTCTCATACATACAAGAACAGCATGATGAGGATCCCCTCTACATTTTTGATGATAAGGTTCAGTTATATCCATTATCCTACTTTCTATAAGCACTTTATAAGTGATAGAATTTATATATAAATAACTAATAATTGCAGTTTGGGGAAGTTGCACCAGATTTGCTAAAAGATTACAGTGTACCTCATCTATTCCCAGATGACTATTTTGATGTATTAGATTGTGATCAAAGACCCCCTTATAGATGGCTCATTATTGGGCCTGAGAGATCTGGTGCATCCTGGCATGTTGATCCAGCTCTTACCAGTGCATGGAATACTCTTTTATGTGGCCGTAAACGGTAAATAAATTATAAATTCGTAACAAAACTTGACATATGAAATTTTTTTAGTAATATTTATTTTACTTTTATATGAATAGGTGGGCCCTGTATCCTCCTGGAAGAGTCCCTTTAGGTGTGACGGTACATGTAAATGATGAAGATGGTGATGTTGACATTGAAACTCCTTCTTCATTGCAGGTAATAAACATTGCATACAAATGCTTACATCAGTTTACAGATAGTTGATTTTTTTTTCAATTTCTAGTGGTGGTTGGATTTCTATCCACTTCTTGCTGATGAAGATAAGCCAATAGAATGTACACAGCTACCTGGTGAGACTATTTATGTCCCAACTGGATGGTGGCATTGTGTTCTAAATCTGGAGACAACTGTTGCTGTAACTCAGAATTATGTAAATTCAAAAAATTTTGAATATGTATGTTTGGATTTGGCTCCTGGTTATCAACATAAAGGAGTTTGTCGTGCTGGGTTGCTTGCCCTTGAAGAACACGGGAAATTATTCATGGAAGACGATATGAGCTCCTCAGAATTGACTAGAAAGAAGAAGAAAGTCAAAATTGATGAACACATGGATGATTTGAGCTTTGCTAAAAACGGGTCTGATTTAGAATTCTCTTATGACATAAATTTCTTGAAAATGTTTCTGGACAAAAATAGAGACCATTATAACTCGTTATGGAGCACAAGTAATTGCATTGGACAGAGAGAATTGAGAGACTGGTTATGGAAGCTTTGGATCAGGAAATCTGGATTAAGAGACCTTATTTGGAAGGTAGTGTGACTTTTGTTATTTTATTATTTATTTTTTTTTCTTTTCATTACATATTGTGATGAAATTTCAGGGAGCTTGTATTGCAATAAATACCAATAAGTGGTCTAAGTGCATGGAAGAATTATGTTCCTTCCATAACATATTTTTGCCCGCGGATGATGAAAAATTTCCAGTCGGTACGGGTAGCAATCCTGTAAGTGATTCAAAAGTTTGATGTCATGTGATATGGTTTCTGTTCCTAGGCTCATTGCACGAATAAGTAACCAGTTTGATCCAATTTCTACTCTGGAATCTCAAAGTACTCAAAAAAATTCTCACATTTTTAGAAGGTTTTTATTTAGGGTAAGCTTGTAAGGGTGGAGGGAGTTGTCCCTGCCTTTCCACTCTTCTTACACTGCCACATCAGATTCCTCAACTTCTCCTTTCCCTTTCCTAAACCTATGCTGTGATTTCCCACTCTTCCCACACTTCCTTATTTTTTCAATAAAAAGTTAAATGACTAATATAAATAAAATGTTCCACTTAGAAAATGAAAATATAAACTAGAAATAAAATAGATACACATGGTTAAAAATTAATAAAACTATGAAACTAAAAACATGACATGGTTTAAAATAATAATAAATCGTTTACAACGGCTTGAGCGGCAAGCCCTCACCGTTTTACCCTTTCCGGTTAATAGGTGGGGCGGTGTAGTCGCTCGGCACCTCACCTTCTCGTTGCCAAAGCCGTTTCCATTCCTTGCACCCTAAGGTAGAAGCTTTTTGTCAAGATTTTGAAAGTTTGTGCCATTTTGTGATTAATAGAGTGTGTTACCCAAAAGAGAAATTGGTCTAAGGGTGGTCGCCATATAATAGTGTTAACATGTGTTCCTTTACCAGCCTATGGTAAAGTACATTATAACTAGCAAGTTCAACTTGAAATTTTTTGGTGAAAGGGTATTTACACATGATTAATTCACACTTCCAACAGGTTTATCTGGTTCATGACAATGTGGTCAAAATCTTTGTGGAGGACGGCTTGCAAGCTAGCCTCCATGCACTAGGAACAGAGGTATGTTTGATAATGTGAATAAATTCTTATGTTTATTGAAGTGAGTAAACTCTTATGGAATATGGTTTGCATCCCTACAGCTTGAGTTCTACAATATAATGCAGAAATCAGAATCTAGTTTGAAAAACCACGTTCCTAATATTTTAGCAAGTGGGCTCATTTTCCTTGAAAATGGATCATATAAAATAATCCCCTGGGATGGTAAAGGTGTGCCTGATGTAATTACCAAACATAGTATAATTGATGATATTTTCCCCAACATTGAGTACCCGTTTGGCATCTGGAGCAAAAAGCTATTTGAGTATAAAAAAGCTGGTATGACCTTAGAGGAATTGGTTTGTTCCGGTGGACGCGCAAACATTTGGCCCTACATTATAACAAAAAGATGTAAAGGAAAAATATTTGCTGAGCTGTAAGTTACCTTAATTCTTTTTTCTGTTTAAACCATGAAATTTAATAGATTTGGCAAAGGGGTCCTTTTATAGTATGTGTTGACCCGTACCACTTTCGTTTAGAAAATTCAATTTTTGATAATCAATTAGTCTGCGAAATATGACTACATAAATTAGATTATTTTAATAATTATCTAATTTCTTGTATAAATGTTTTTGAACTGTCTGACGCAGTTCATTTTTTGTTAGTATTGATTTATTTGTTTGATCAGTTTGAGATAAAATATAATCCAAGCGAACCCATTAATAATTCAAACCCCCTTAGTAATTATTTAGTTGCTGATTTTGCAGAAGAGATGTGCTATCACAGGAAGAAGTTTCCAATTTAGCTTCCTTTTTAGGGAAGCAATTGCATGACCTTCATGTTTTACCTGTCACTCCTTTGAATGATTTGTCATATCTGCACATGGAGAAGAAACTTGAGATGGGTCATGAAGCCCATGACAACGGTACCATGGATGATCTCATCAAAAATATTAGTCTCCCAGCAGCATCAAAAGTTTTCTTCAAGATACTAAATAGAAAAAAAAAGGGTGTGTCCAGTCGCTTGACTAAATGGTAAGTCATATTTTATGTACAAAATTTTATTATTTAAATAACATTGTATAATCATCAGTTTTTGCTAACTGTGTAACTTTGTGCATAAACTGAATCTTATTAAACTTTCACAGAGGAGTCCTTGTTTTTTTTTTTTTTTTTTTTTTTTGATGTATTGCTATTTTCTTAAAGAGAAGGACATTAATGAAATATTAAATTTCTGCTTTATATTTGTAGGGGTTATCCAATTCCAAGCACACTGATTGAAAAAGTAAATGAATATCTCCCAAATGACTTTGTAGAGTTGCATAGTCTGTTTAAGGTTAGTTAATATTGGCATATTATATCCAAAGTGATATTTATTTATTTATTATTGTTTTTTTGTCCTTTTTATAAAAAACACATTACCTTATTGCAATTTTTATAACCTGTTCTGTTTTATGTTTTAGAATGAAAATGGGAAGTTAGAAGTGCACAATTGTTGCTCATGGGTACACACAGATATAATGGATGACAATATTCACATGGAGCAAATGAAAGAATCTAGCAATGGGAGGGAGATGTCATGGCGTCCTAGTTATATTTATGATTTCAGCAACATGTCTCTAGGTAAGAGAATTGACTTGAAAAGAAATAATATCGGTATTACATTATTCCAGCATTTATGCCTTAGCTCCTGAAAGCCACCTACCTAGCTCATTTTGCAATTTACCAGATCCCACTAGTGTTAGTAGGGTATTGGTGAGGTTCCAGGAGTTTTCCATTCATAACTTCATAAGCACTTAGGTGGCCCTGGCAGGATCTCACAGTTACTATAACAAACTAAATATTACACACAAACACACATATATACACATGTATATATGTATATGCATATGAATATATTAGAAGCCTGGTTTTGAGTTGGATATCTAAATACTCACTTGTTAATGACAAAAATAATGATCTTAGTGTTGTAGTATCAAGATCCTAATGATGGTTAAAATAACTTGGTATAATGATTTTGAACTGGCCATCAACTTTTCCTACATGGCTGCTTGATATTTGTTGTAAACATACCATCATTTGTTCTTGTGAATATATAAAATGAGTGCTAAGTTGAATATCTTTGAACTTTTTAGGAGATCCAATATTGGATTTGATCCCCATCCATCTAGACATTTTTCGTGGAGACGTGCAGCTCCTGAAGAAGCTTCTAGAAAGCTATAGACTTCCTTTTGGTAGAAGATCTTCATCAGCTAATGGCTGCAAAGTTAGGCGGATATCATATCTAGCAATGTGAGTCCTTTCTGTTGAATTACTGATCTGATATATTCATCATAATACACTAATACAGAAGCAATGATTTAGGAAAAACATATATATTGACTATTAAAAGGAATATTTGCTCCAAATTTAATAATTTTGTTTTCTTGTAGACATAAAATTGCCAAATATTATTTACATTTGTTATGATTGATTTGTACACAGGTGCTATTGTATCATACATGAAGAGAATATACTGGGAGCAATTTTTGGTATGTCGAAGGAACTGAGGACGGCAAAATCATGGGAGGAGGTTGAGGAAGCCGTGTGGGGCGATCTGAATAAATACTTTTAGATTATAGGGGCGCTTGTTTGTAACAGAAAAATAAAAGATCCTGTATTCAGATCTTCCAAAATGCTAGTAATTTGCTATATTTATACATGTATGTAGGTCAAGTATCGATGCAGTTTGTAATTTTTTACTTGATTCTGGCCAAATGGTGAAAGTACAATTGTTATGATATACAGGCATCAAATCGGCATGTTCTAATAAAATCGGACCGATCTTTACAATTTTAAACTTGGTTGAATGAACCTGAAAAAAGGTCAGATTTTGGTATTGAGCTTTACGGTTCTAGTCTCGTATGATGGTTAACTGAGAATTCGACATCAGTTTTCTGGTTTTGTCCCTATTATCACCTTTCTGAATGGAGGAATTCATAAATTAAAAGATTTATTCTCTGTTAAAATAGTTGGTATGGAAATAATTTTGGACAGCAGCCGGAATCAGAATCTAAAAGGGGGCAACGTGCATTTATACATGAAATTATGTTTGTACTTTTTTGTTATTTACTAAATGTATGTTAATATATTAAACATGTATTCATCAATGAAAAATGGTAACTGCATTTTGAAAACCCACAGGCTGTTGAACTGTTTAACCTAACAAAGCATCTCTGCACCAGTCTAGGATGCGTTTATTGGAGCGCTACGGGCCGCACCAGCTGGCTATGGTTCAAATTTGGTTGAACCATATCATCTTTTCTGACGTCAACAGCATGTTGTTAAACCTCAACATTTCTGGTTGCATTTCGGGGTTAGATAAGAGAAAACAGTGCAAAGAAGCTTTGATAGTGGTTAATAGGTGTGTATGGCTTGAGACTCGCAAACATCTCTAGACAATGTCATCTGTTTACTAAGAACGGTAAAAACCAACAAGCCAATAGTGACAGATACTTCAAAGCTTTTATTAATCTTGAAAGCCTAAACACATGTGAAACCATCTCAAAACCCCCCAAAGCATGCCATGCAAATCACTTCCGTCACTCTGAGACTAAAAATACAGGGATTTTAGGCTTATGTATAAGCCAAAATGTTTCACTGAAGCATCTAATAAGGTTATGTCAAAGTTCCATTCATAGTTTATAATGAGCTTGCAGCAATAAGTGCAAGAGAACTGTTTCGAAGAGAAGCAATCAAGATTCTAGATTTTGAAGTCAGCGTCAACCATCAAAACAAAGTGAACCAGAGAACAGACAATAATCCTACAATCAAAGTGTATTTCAACCCAAAATCGTCACAAAACAAAACATGCAAGAACAGGAACCCTTCATCATAACAAATAAAGATCTGTGTTAAATATCACTAATAAGATCATTAAGCTGCAATAGACGGTTTAGATGCAGCAGAAAGCCGCGATCTCTTCTTGGCCAAGCTCTCACTTCGCCTCTCTCTCTGCTCCTTCAATCTTGATGCTAGAAGCTTCTGATATTCAGCAGCCTCTGATTTAGCCTTTGCAATTCTCTTCTTCTTTTCTGCGATTCTTGCCCTTTTCCTTTGCAAAGTTAATGGTGTTACCAATCTCTGTATTTTTGGAGCTTTACTCACCTCTTTCCCTGAAATTGTTATTATCATCATCATCATCATCAATCAAACTTTATTATTTTTCTTTTTATTTTTAAATGAAAGATACACATACTTACCAGCTTTGTTGGTGAAGGTTCTGCGGTATGTATTGACATACTTTCTGACATCGTCTTCTTTAGAAAGATTAAAAAGTTTGCGGATTTTCGACGCCCTTTTGGGACCTCTCATCCTTGGTTTCTCCACATCAGTCAAACCCGGAAGATCATTTTCACCCTTTTTCACAATAACCAGATTTAGAACCGAGAGGTCTTGGCTCACAATGCATCCACGAACAGACTTCCTCCTCCTCTCTCCATTCCTCCTTCCGTACCCACGAAAGCAAGGTGTTCCTGTTCATACCACAATTAAAGATAACATAAATAGGCAATTCATCTTTGAATTTGTCTTGAAAAATATTACAATATTAGAAAGATTAATTACCTCTTACGAGAAGAAGACGAACACGCCCTGGAGTCAAAACTCCTTGTTTCATTGGGAAACCTTGTTTGTCACAGCCTCCCATGATTTTGAAGACATACCCTTTAAATTCCTGTTAATTTTTTATATGAATCAAAAAATTTTATAAAAAATATGAAGCATATGAGGATTAAGAACGTATATGTTGGATGAAGAGAAGTAATGTACTACCTCTCCCAGGGCATCTCCACTAACTTCTTGTGAGATCCTCTTGTCAAAGAATGCTCGGCTAGACAGCACAGAAAACAGATTTTAACATATTGACAAAAATAAGCATAAGAAAATTAACTAGACAAAAACTTGTACAAATTCTGGCAAATCCCATAAATCGTGTCATATGAAGTTATATATGGTTTTATACAGCAATTGATATGTTAGGTATCACGATCAGAGTAGGTTCCAACGGAAGCAATCAAACACACACAATCACAGAATATATATATATAAAATAGATACAAGAGAATTATAGTGGTTCGGTCTATGTGACCTACGTCCACTCTGCAACTAGGGTTTATATTATTATTATGCTCAAGAATACAATTACATCATGGGTCTATTTATGATGCTAGATTAGGGTTGTAATTAAGGTAATAACTTAGGCTCCAAAAATTAACTAATTAACCCTAATTAGGGCCGGCTGCCCTTGTTTCTTTCAGCAGCAAAAAAACAAGCCAGAGCCCAGTTCGGCTCGGCCCAAAGCCTTCACAACCCAACAATCTCCCACTTGAAGGCTTTGCACAAGTCTACAAACGCCGTCCAAGTAACCCAGATCCAGTAACTCCAGTATTCTTCATATCCAAAAGTCTTCCAAGCTTCAATTCCCATCAGCTAAGACTTCATTGTAACCCCTAGTTGCACCCCCTCTCATCAAGTACATGAGGGGACAGTTGAAGCTCCCTCGAGCTCCAACCCATTCTCTATCTCAACTGGTATGCACAATCCATCAGCTCCAGAGATAACCCGAGAATCATCAACACTCTCCTCATTCAGCAAGACATCCATAGGAGAGAATTTAACAATCGGAGTAGTGGTCTTCACAACCCAACGTTGTTTTGTGACTGTACCCGAAACACGCCCCGTGCTCCCACTGTCACCAAACCCCTGACCTGGTTTAGACCTCCGATCCCTCTCAGCTTGAATCACCTTGGCACCCGGCTTCAGTCTTGCAAATTGAACCCTCTTTTGCCCCTTTGACTCAACGAACCCAACTTTGTTTTGAGGAACGATCATACATTCCTCAATAGGTACTTCCACCATGTATAACGATCCCTGCTTATTTCCACGAGCAATAACCAGATTTTCTTTTGTTACTTTCCATTTACCTCTACCAAACTTTACTTCTTGTCCCTGTTCATCCAGTTTACTAACAGAGATTTCTCTTCAAAGCTGGAATCACCCTAACATTTTGTCAAGTTCCAGTAGGTTCCCAATGGAGTTAACAGATTAACATCACCTATGCCCGTAACATCAAGGATATTACCATTTGTTGTTTGTACCTTCCCAAAGTTGCCAACTTTTAGATTCACCACCGTCTCCCCGCTGCGCATGGCGTGAAACGAAGAACCGGAATCCATAACCCAAGAGTCCACACTGTTTTCAGCCTCGAGTCGTAACGTGTCATCATTACATTCATACTCAGCAGCAGTGTTTACCTCACCAAATTTTCCTTGTTTACGCTTTGGACATTGACTCTTAACATGCCCAATCTCATCACAACTCCAGCACTTCACAGTTTTCCGAGCTCTAGACGAACTCCTCCCTCGACTCCCACTGCTCCTGTTATTTTCCCTTCCCCTGCCAACATATAACAAACTAGAAGATGATCCACCACTAGTGCTTTTCCGACAAGTTTCTTCACCTAGCACAATGTTTCGGACCCCGTCAAATGTTAATCCATCAGTCCCCACAGAACTAGTAATAGCCGTTACAGTTCCAGACCAACTATCTGGCAAAGAAGATAACAATACTATAGCTTGAGTCTCATCATCAAACTTCATGCCCACAGAAGCTAACCTAGACATGATCGAGTTAAGATCATTAATATGCTCCAAAACCGAAGTTCCCTCATTCATTCGAGTCATGAATAACTCCCTCATCAAGAACACCTTATTAGCAGCAGACGGCTTTTCATACATATTTGACAGAGCCGTCATTATACCACGAGACGTGGTTTCGTGCATAACGTTAAATGCAACACTCTTCGTCAAAGCCAATGTAATAGCCCCTCTAGCCTTCTTGTCCTTTGAGTTCCAAACTGCTTCTTCAGCTTTGTTCATTGTAGCCGGCTTTTCTTCCAATACTACTTCCAAATCTTTTTCACCGAGCAATGCTTCTATTTGCACCTTCCACCAAGCAAAGTCTGTCCCGTTAAACTTTTCAATTCGAACCCTCCCGTCTTCAGCCATTGCAAACGAGACACGAATACAATCAAGAAACAGAAAATGAAGTTGATGAACACCGTGAGAAAAGATTAACCTTTGAAGAAAAAAGCCAAAGAACCAAAGCTAACCGAAGCCAAGCACACTTCCACTAAAACCCTAAAACCCGAAGATATCTAAACCGGTAACTTCACCTGCAGAACCGAGAGCAATACAACGACCCCAAGGGTTCAAGACAAAAACCCTAATCGCGAATCGCCAAAAAAATAAAACCCGGACAGCCCTAGATCTCGAACCAGCAACAATCGATAATACCACAACCCTCTCGAACAGCCTTCTGCAATTTCAGTGTGTAAACCCGATGTGTTTCCAAACATTAGCTCTGATACCACTTGTTAGGTATCACGATCAGAGTAGGTTCCAACGAAAGCAATCAAACACACACAATATATATATAAAGTAGACACGAGAGAATTATAGTGGTTCGGTCTAGGTGACCTACGTCCACTCTGCAACTAGGGTTTATATTATTATTGTGCTCAAGAATACAATTACATCATGGGTCTATTTATAATGCTAGATTAGGGTTGTAATTAAGGTAATAACTTAGGCTCCAAGAATTAACTAATTAACCCTAATTAGGGCCGGCTGCCCTTGTTTCTTTCAGCAGCAAAAAAACAGGCCCGAGCCCAGTTCGGCTCGGCCCAAAGCCTTCACAACCCAACATGATCCACACAATCCTCCAGAAATGACCAAAAGTGGCTTGATTTTTTAAACAGAGAACTCATACACCCACTAAACGTACTCGAAAAAACACAACACCTTGTTTTTTTTTTTAGCCACACAATGAAGGAATTAACCCAACAAATGCTCAAAATAACCACCACAACACCTTGATTATTTTTGGCAACAAACTCATACACCCACTAAACCTACTCCTAAATCTAAACCATTTGTCTACAACAAGGCTGGAAACATCAAACACAAAAGTGCCTTGATATTATTTAAAACTACAACGTTTGCTCTTTGGAGAAAAGATATTCCCAATCGATAAAGGGATCGAAGTGTGTAAATGCCTGATAGAATTTGGCAGATAAAGTATTATCATTCTTTTGGTAAGTTGCAACATAGACATTTAGCTCCATTTAAAAAAATGAATTCCATACCAAAATAACTCCAAACGTGAGTTTATTGTAGTATTTAAACATTTACATCACATACTTTTATTTTGGGTACTCCATTCTATCTCAAATCCCATGTAGTCAAAGATCTTTTAATTCTTTACTATTGCATGTACAATATCCTAAGATAAGTTTCACTAATCATATGAACTCTTTGCATGCCATTGTCACTAACTCACTAATTGTTACAAGTTTTTGAACAAAATCATAGAAATCATTCAACAAATAGAATTGCAGTCCAACACAACATGCAACATTGCAATTAAAAACAGATTCATCCAATTGATTCATCAAATCTAACGACTTACAACCTAAGTTCACAATTACTGTAATATTAAAACCTTTTGTAGCAGACTCCATATCAATTCCATTGAGAAAGTAATAGCTTTGCTTTTTACAAACTGATGGTAAAACCAAACTAGAACAATAAAAAAAATTGGCCTTCCCATCATATAACTAACAAATTGCTGCATCCAGCAACCACCATGTTCACAACTATACTTATCAATGACCTTCGGTAATTAGGTTAAAAGAACGATTGAACTTACAGTTTCTGATCGTCGTCAATCTCGAGCTTCTTCTGGCACCCAGTGGTGGGATTAGCAATATTGAACTACAACAAAGAATGTTAAGATTAAAAGATATCAGAAATTCAAAGACATGACATGCTAATTTTTTTGTGAATGATTCATACCTTCATTTTCACTCGGATCCTTGAAGCTGCGGCGAGTGAACACAACTAGGGTTTCCGCTCAACAGTTGGATGAATCGTTCTGTTGATGCGTATATATGCATATATAGTCCACACTCCAGTTTTCTCAGGTTTACACTTTAACCCTTTGTAGATTACGGATAGTTCAATTCTTAAACCGGGTTATTTATAAGTTACTAAAAGCATTCAAATCAGATTTTTTATTTTTATTTTTATAATTATATTAAAAATATTATTTTTTTTTCATTCTCAATTAAATAATATTTTTTTATACTTTTATCATTACCTTTTCACTCTTCTCTACTTACAACCACTTTCAAAAATATTAAAAAAATTATAAAAGTGGAACAATAATTCCCAAAATATACAACTTGAACAGTAACTTTTTTTCTCTTACACTCACAATCATTTACAATCATTTTTTAAGATATAATAAACACACTCACATAAATATAAGAAACCTACTGTGAATGCTCTAATTAATGTTTAAATACAAGCTATCTAAAAAAAGAATAGGGGAATGATTCAATTGTCTTCAAAGTAATGTGAGCTCTAGATTATCGGTGTTTGTCTCTTTTTAGTCCCTTCAAAATCATTCTAAATGTGTGGATTATACTCATTAAATATAGGAGGACGAGATAGATTTTATAAACTTGAAGTTATTCCACCATTTGCATTGCACTTCATTAGTTCAACGAAGTATGTGGAGCGGTTTCTCTTCTTGAGCTTACTAAACAATCTTAGTGATTAACTATCAGATTTGGTTTTAATTTGAGAAAATGATTAATTTCTTTAAGGTAACCAGATTATTAATTTTTCAAAACAATAATTTAAGGTTTCGTTCGTTTCAAAGAATGGAATGGAATTCTCATGGAATTGGAATGCAGATTCCATTCCTTATGTTGTTCGTTTCACCAAAAGAAGGATTGGAATTGAATTTAAATCCTTTGAATTCCTTCAAATTATAGAATTTGAAATCCTTCTAGACTTGGGGGGATTGTTTAAAATATCAGGATTTCATGCCAATTTACCAAAATAACCTTATTGTGAATAAAAATGATTGAACCCTAACCCTAGAAGACATCTTCATCACCTATGCAGATCTGAGGACATCATTTTCACAAATCTGAATTCGTTCTAGCGCAGAGCCTCTTCTCATCTTCATCGCCGGCACAGATCTGACTTCGTTCCGCCGCAGAGCCTCTTCGCAGCTTCGTTCTGGTATTGAAATCGCACCTCTTCTTCTGAAATTGAAGATCTGAAATCTCAGATTTGAAATCGCACCTCTTCTTCTGAAATTGCAGATTCGAAATCGCAGAGCCTCTTCTCAGCTTCTTTCCTATTCGCTCACAGATTTGAAATCTCGCTCGTCGGCGCAGATTTGAGTACTGCAGGTATTCTGTATTCTGATCTTAAGCTCATAGAGGTTGTAGGTGATTGTTCATATTGAAATGGGTTGTAGTGAATCTTGATGAATCATATTAGTTCGTTCTATTGTGTCTTTATTATGACCTTGAGAAAAGCTTCAAACTTTTGCTTGTTTTAGAATCACATGGGCAGATTTAAACACTTATTTGGTTGTACTAGTTTGTTTTCTACTAACATTGAACTCAACCTAAATCTTATGAAATCAAAATATATGGTGTTGCTATGGATCGGATTAGAGCAGATCGATGTGATTTAAGAATGAATAATAGGTGAGATTTGAATGGAATTAGAATTAGGGGTGAGGATGGTAAGTGCGAAGAAGTAAGCTAATAAAATATTGTTTTCTTGTTTACTCCACTTAATTGTTTTGCATATTAATTGGTTTTGTATTTACTTCATTACTTGAAAATTAATAAAACAATTATATTACTTGAAATCAAAACAATTATATTACTTGAAAATTAATAAAACAATTATATTACATGTGTCATAGTTTTAGGCATAGTGTTATGAGTCATTTGTTAAGCGTTACTAGCGATAGCGTTTCTGATAGGGACTTTAGGACCACCCCCTTGTTTTAGGCATAGTGTTATGATTCTAAGATTGTCTAGAAAGCGTTGTCTGAGCTATTGATTGTCTAGAAAACTACCTTAAAACTCTATTGTTCATATGAAGTTTTGATAATATGTGAGCTTTTCTAAGATTATAGGAATAGGCATTAAAGTTTATTAGGTTCAACAAAGAAAGCAAAAGCATAGGTGAAGATATAAAATTATATAAATTGCTTTAGTCCTTCTATAATCCATCAATTACTTACAAATAAGGATGACAATTGGTGAATTGTTTACCATAGGTGAAGATATAAAATTATATAAATTGCATTAGGTTATTACAAATATATAATGATTGAGGCTAAATGTAGCCTGCACAATTGGATTCATTATAGATTCAATATTTGTTTATTTGTTCTATTTTGGGAATATGGATTTGGTGGGAAGTTGTTTGTTCTTCATACGATTTGTTATCAACACCAATCACATGTAATTTGAGACATTAGCTATTGATTTCACATGGATTATTAGAAAATGACCCGACTTAGTTTAACAACTAGCAATCGTAAACAAAAGAGAAGGACATTGATTTTGCCATGGTGGAACCAACTTGTTACGACACTTTATTTGCTTGTCCTTTCGGTTTACATGTTGATGATCAAATACATAATGGATAAACCACTTATTTGATGTCGCTCATCAAAAATAGATCGATATTCAATATTGTATAGACATGTTTATGAGAGTGACAGTATGGCTATATCCCAAATTAGGATGGATCGATCGTGTTTCATAAATTTGTGTGAGACGCTAAATAATTTTGGAGGATTAAAACCAAATAGGAATATGGACATTGATGAACAAGTAGCCATCTTCCTTCATATTATCGCTCATAATGTCAAGAATCGGGTCATGAGATGTCGTTTTCATCATTCAGGAGACACTATTAGTAGGTGTGTCTCTCGAGTTTGCAATGCAATGATTAGATTGCGTATGCGTTTGCTTAAAAAACCCGAGCCTATTCCCGAGAATTATAATGACCAAAGGTGGAAATGGTTCAAGGTATTATATAATCACCATGGCCTTTTATGGTATAATTAGGTTAGGAATTAGAAATGTATTATAATACTTTTGTGTTATTCGATTGTAGAATTGTTTAGGAGCTCTAGATGGAACATACATAAAGTGCTTAGTGCCTAATGAAGAGAAGCCTAAATACAGAACAAGAAAGGGAGAGATTGGTACAAACGTGTTAGGTGTGTGTTCACCATATATGCAATTTATATTTGTGTTACCGGGTTGGGAAGGGTCGGCGGCTGATAGTAGAGTCCTACGAGATGCTATTGATAGGCCATATGGATTGAAAGTCTCAAGGCCGGGTATGTAGAATCTTATATAAATATTCATACAGGCATATACAACCAAGTTAGTAATTTAAGTTGTTGGGTCTTTATTAACTACAATGTATTTTTAGGTTATTATTTGGTGGATGCGGGATACACAAACGAAGAAGGTTTTCTCGCTCCATATAGAGGTCAAAGATATCACTTAAATGATTGGCATAATGGACACCAACCCACTACCCCAAAAGAATTATTCAACATGAAACATTCGTCTGCAAGAAATGTTATCGAAAGATGTTTTGGTATATTGAAGAAAAGATGGGGAATTTTGAGAGATCATTCATACTATCCTATTGACCAAAAAAATAGGATCATAATGGCGTGTTGTCTCCTTCATAATTTTATAAGGAGAGAAATGCCAGTAGATCCATTTGAAGAAGAAGACGAAGATGAAAATGAAAACGAAGACAGAGACGGAGAGGGGAACGAAGACGGAGAGGGAAACGGAGATGGAGATAATATAACTCAAATTGCGACGTCAAACGAGTGGACAATTTTTAGAAACAATCTAGCTCAAAGCATGTTTGATTCTTGGAGTGCTACCAACTTATCATAAATATTTTACAAATACATGGATTATTAAACTATTGTTTGCTATGTTGTTTTTTTATGGATGGATATATTATTAAATAATTGTTATGTGATTTATAAACATATTAATTGTTACACAGTTGTTGGTCATGCTATTTTTGTTGGTTTAAAATTTTACAGGAATGTCGACCAACAATAGAAACTATCGAGTGTGGTTTGATAATGAAGATGATAAGCTTGTTGAAGCTTTAGTAAACATGACTAACACCAGAAAGTTTAAATCAGATAACGGCTTTAGAACCGGATATTTACAACATCTGGAAGCGTGCTTAAAAGAATCACTTCTGGACTCGGGCATTTTGGGTAAACCCCATATTGAGTCAAGGATCAAAACAATGAAAAAAGACTGGTTAAAAGCTAGCGGATTTGGGTACGATAAAGAAACGAATAGTGTCACTGCTGATACTGGAGTGTGGGAATCGTACCTTGAGGTACGCACTAGATTCTAAATTATATTATGATTATGTATAATTCTGTTTTAGATCATAAAGCTTGTTAGAATTTATATTATTTAAATAATAATATAATTTTGATATATTTCTTATCATGTGAAATAGAAGAATAGACATACAGGTAAATGGAAAGCAAAAAAGCTTCCTCACTATGAAGATATGTGTGTTATATTTGGTAAAGATCGAGCTCAGTGTAACAAAGCCAAAACCGTGGTTGAGATGGAAGAAGAGGTGAACGTGGCAGAAGAAGAGCACTAAGTAAATGAGGAATTTGATGAAATTAGCCATAGCGTAGGTACAGATTCAAGTTTTCAACTTGAAGAAACTTCAGGCGTACGTGGAAAGAAGAGAAAACGTGCAAGGAAAGTAGATCCTTTGGTTCGGAGTTTTAGTGATGCAGTTGTTTTATTTGCCGACCGCCTTAAGGAAACTTCCGCTGAACTAAGTGAAGATATAAAGTTTGAACTTGACATAAAAAAGAAAACTTTAATGATGCCTGAAGATCTATCGAATATGACATTTTTATCTCAATTGGAAAAGTTTCAATCAATTGAAAAGATTAAAGATGACCAGATTAGGGTGATGACCTTTTGGAGCTTGGGTGAAGAGGAAAGGGAGGCTTGGATCAGGTTTTTGTTGTGGAGTTAAGTTTAGCTAAGAAAAAATTGGTTTAAGAATTTGTAGTTATGTTTAAAACTTTTAGTCGTATGTTGAACTACTTATGGTCATATGTTGAACTACATGTTTATGTCGTATGTTTAAAATTTGTACTTATGTTTAAAACTTTTTTTGAGGGATGGGAGGTGGGGTAGGAGTAGTGATGACATGTATTTATTTGAAAAATAAAATAAAAAAATTGAGAGGTGGGGTTGGGGGTGGGGGTGGTGGTGGGGTTGGGGTAGGGGTTGTCACCATTTATTTTTGTATTTTGAGCTAATATTGGAACTTTAAAGACTTGTTTGATTTAAAGGGTAATTATGTCATTTTACAAATTTAAATTCCAATTCCATTCATAATTATACCAACCAAACTCATTATAGGATTTGAGTAGGATTCTTTAAATTCCAATTCAAATTCCATTTCTAATTCCATTTCCAATTCAAATTCCATTTCATTCTTTGAAACGAACGCTACCTAAGTATATTGTAAAGGAAAGTTTAATATTTCGGGGATAAATTAGGGAATTAAAGTTATCATCCTAATTGAGATTACACTTATGTAACTCTGATAAATATTCACACCCCAACTAATGGCGGAATCATTTGGGGCGAACGAATGTGACTCGATTGCTCACAGCACATGGTATTAAACGCACTTCGATAATATTAATTTCAAATTATCTTCGACAAATACACCAAAATATCCATTACAATCAAACAATAATCAAATAAACAATTGTTTTTTATTAATCTAGTCTAGAATCCTAGATGTAAACTTACATGTTATCCAACTAAGCTCTATTTTATGAAATCATGTGAAAAAGCAACAAGTCAGCTATATAATTAGCCGGTGAGTAACACAAGTTTTGCATACATATATAGATTGATTAAAATAATTGAAATGATTCAATTCACATTGCAATATCAAGATATATAATGCAATAGTTTAACATAAAAAAAATCATACACAATCAAACCTAATAACTAAATTGACTCGGTTCGTAAACGAAACTTTGAGATAGACTATGTTAATCCGGTTTCAATCACCACTTGAATAATCATATAGAGTGAGTTTGTCAAATCAATACAACTATCATTGTTACCATGGTTGCATGAATTAAGGATTATGTTACCATTTAGTTTATCTAACTATAAACATATATTTACAAGTAATAACATAGCATGTATAGAATTGAATTTTGAATTGAATATCAATAAATAACAATGATTGAATATGAATCACATGATTTTCTTAAAATATAAAACACGTAAACTTAGCTATGAATACTCATATTGATATTAGGATATGATTTGATCAATTATATGATAGATTAAAAACCAACGGCTTCCTCGTGATTTTAACGTAAGGAAGGGCATCTTAGATTAAAACAATGTAATGCTTAAAGACTATATTCGTTTAGAAAACTAGGGTTTCAATATAGGATTTGGGTTTAACAAATGATTTTAAAATATTCTAATTAATTTATTGAACTTGATTAAATAAAATAAGATAATTTGATAAAGTAATTAAATTTGAAATTATTAATTGATAATTAGTCAAATAGAATCTATACTAATAGTCCTTTACATTGTGGGACACATGTCACATCCATAATCACTCTCAAGCTCAATTTTCCCGCCCACCAAAATGAATAAGGATACCAAACCTCGCGGGTCACATGCTCGACTACCAACTGACCCGAAATTCAATCTCCCTTCTTATTCCTCACTAAAACCCTAGATCAATTCCGGTATTTGAAATGATCTACACATGAAAATCATCCCCAGCTATTCAAACTCCCCTTTCAATTAGCTATGTTGTTAATCTCTAAAGCATAGTTTCTCTTGGATGGATACAACCGTAAAATGCTATTGATTGTTCTATAAAAGTATGTGAGAGTGATATAACCAAACCTGATTTATATAAACTTCAAGATAAACCCTAAATTCTACTTTTCCGTTTCAGATCCTTCTTTAAGCGCTCTACCAGAAAACCCGATCATCAATCTTTCACTGCATTACAAGATTCACACGATTAGGTATGGCTATTTTGAATATTAGATTTCCAAAGAAATCGAAGAATTTTGCTTGTGTCATAAGATTGATTATGGTAGATTTGTGAGATTTGGGTTGTTTTGTTTGAATTTGATCTTAAATATTGTAATATTTGATTGCCGAATTTGTTAGTGACCTAAAAGAGCTTGAAGTTTGACTTTCTTATACTTGAATGCATTTCAGAATCCTAAAAGTTAAAACCTTGTGTGAGATGATGTATCGATGGTACAAAGCATCAAGGATAAGCCCTCTAATTCCCTTACCGAATTAAGGTAACTCATGGTTTACTGTTTTTTAATCTGTTTTTTTATTTTGATCGTATATTTCAACTAGCTTTAGTAAACCGTGTATTATACGGTTTGAACAAATAAAATATTAAATAAAAAAAGTTTATCAAGTATAAAACGATATTTTATGATAAAATATAATTGAAATTACGTATAGTAAGAACAATATGTAATAAAACAATTATATCAACTTTTTAAACTTTTGGTTTAAAACTTTTTTCTAAAAAAATAATAAATATTTTGTTTCAAAACAAACCGTATTAAAAAAATATCATTTTTCAAAATTTTCTTATTATAAATTTCAATTTTAATTATTTTTTGTTTATAAAAAATTAAATTTGTAAAAGCACTAATTTTAAAAAAGTTTGATGTTTTGTAAAAATTTCTTATTCTATAAAAATTATTTTTAAAAATAACATTAATAAGAAGATCTTTTTTTAAATTTATTAAAAAAACTATTTTTAAAGTTAAATAATATTATTGATAATTAAGTTAATTATTTAGTAGGAAAGAGAAGCGGGAAAATTTTCGTGAGAGTGAATGTGGTGCCGCCACATGTCACCCCAAGATATTATTTTATTAGAGTAGAAAGATATAAACTTGTACACTTTTGACATAAATGTTCTTAACCATTATTTTTGGCTTTATGATATTAGATACCTTTAAAACTCTTGAAGTTTACATTTTAGCTCTTTTGCTTCTATTTTACTTGTGAGAGTGTGAGATATAAACATAAAAAGGTGAAGTTTCTTTTCTATTAGTTTAAATATGTTGGTTTCACTATTATTTTTATGCGTCATGTAGATTGTATGACTTTTTATTAGCTATTCGTATTTATTATACTTTTATGGATGGTTGAAGAATATTTCTATTCGTATTTATTATACTTTTATGGATGACCTGAAGAAGATTTTAACCATGTATGACATTCACAATTACAAATCAGAAGTTTATAATCTTCTGTTTAAATGTAAATGCTACCCATCAAAAGTTTACACAAGATTATCATAACATTAACATAACATAAAGCACACTATTAATTCATCACAAATTACATAAGTTTCATTGAATTAGATTGATAATAAGAGTTTAGCTTATAATAAGGTTGAACATAACAACAATAATTATAAAAGATTAGTATGAAACTATTGGTGACATTGAACAATTAAACCGGTGATCAACAATGGATGATGTCCGGACAATCCTGAGGTTCTTGTAAGCGTTGAATGCACCTCCTGAGCTTTTCTAAGATGTTCAAGGTTGGATTCTTGAGAAAAATCAACAGAGTTTCACCCCTCCAAAAGCTCTCTCAAATATTGCAAATGAGCTGTTATTTATAGACGTTCCAAAGTGCTAGTACAATGTACATGAAAGTTGGTCAGCTCGTACGTATAAAGACAGTCGGGCACGACCCTGTGTTGGTGGTGGGCCACCCCGAAGGTTAGGCACAACCCTATGCTGGTGGTGGGGCACCCCCATGCCTCATGGGGCATGCCCCGTGCTTCTTTTCGAAGGATAGTACTTTTTTCATGTCAGACTGACAAGTACGAAAGTGTGCTAATTTTACTACGGGGGTGTTTTTCAGGCTGGGCATGGTGGCGTGTCTAATGAGGCACAGCCCTATGCTTGGACTTTGAAATTTGGTTTTCTTTAATTTCTCCTTATTTATGCTCCTCTTGTTTATCTTGGTCTTTCTAAAGCGTAAAAACATAATTTAACACTTCTAAGTTTAATTTTATTATTTTAAATAAGAGTTCTGGGAATAATTGATGTGTTTTTGATGTGTTTTCTATGTAAATTTTAAAGCACATCACTAGATATGCTCATCCCCAAGATACGATCTTATTGGCACCCATATAAGAATTCTACCTACAAGGAAATAGCTCACTTCAACGAGACCTCGTGAGTAAGGCTTCCCTATCCACCATATTAATAGCATTAGAAAAATCCATTGTAAGCATTGCAAGAGATTCCTCAGTGTGACATTCACTCAACACCTTATTGACGCTATATAATATGGCTTTTTGCCGTTAAAAATGGCTTCTAAGCCACCCAACACACCAACCTCAAACTAAAAATCATTAAGGTATTTTGCCATTTCTTTACTAACACCCTTCATAGAAACCTTAGAAACCAAACATCTCCGTATAGTACCAACTACAATAGGTCAGATCGCGTTGTCAGGTTTTAAGAGCGATGTAAGAGGAGCAGACCTAACAAACTCTACTAGACTCGATAGACATCGACCCATAACCACAAATTAACTACCATAGTGATAGCACATAATAGTTCAGTGACAACAACAGACCCATCTTCACATAAAGCATCCAAATGTATTGTGCCCTCAAGTTTTCCCTCTCACACGAAGTTCATTTAGGAAACGATTTAATGCAACCAAAAACACTACCGCTCTACTATAAAGGGAGGCTCAAATGTATATATATAGTGCTTGGTAGATATGAAGGTTGCTTTTGTAGGTTTTTAGCCTCTAAAACTTCATGTATCATTATTGTATGGAGCAACACCAAATGAGTATAGCTCATTTATCGCTGCTATAAAGAGGTCATTTGTGACTTTTTGAAGAAAGTGTTTGATGTTGGAATTGCCAACATTTCTTTCCTTATTAATATCCACAACTCTTTTTCCGCAAACAAGAAATATTTAAAATACTTCGAAGTAACATGGTAATTAACACCATCATCTTTTTCCCATGTGGCTAAGGAATTTAGGATTGCATGATGTTGTAAGTTCTTCCTATTCTCAGACTTGCTTTCTTGCCTATTTTTAGGTTTGAACACATGCTAGTGCAACAAGGAAGAAGTAACAACCTAACCCACACTTCAACGGATCTAGGTTGTGCAACCATTTCGTAAAGAGTTGTTTTCAAAACTTGTGAGAAAGCCAAACGATAACTATAAGGGATACTCTTGATAGTAACAATATAGGTGCTTTAAAGAACCAATCAAGGAGTACAACATTTAATACGAACAACTCATGATCAAGGATAGGCACCTTAATTGAAGGCTTTAAAATCCCAATGATGTGCCCATCCATGTCAATACCACGAAAGCTTAGTTACAAAAGGCAATAAATCTCAAAATTATAAATATATTTATATGTATTTATGTATTAATTATATTTTATGCAACTTCATAAAATATTTTACCAATAATAAGTCATGATTTATATTATTATTATTTACTAACGATAATAGTCTTGACATAAATTGGGTTGTACATGTTAAAACCTAGTTTAACATGTATATGGAAAATTGTTTGTTGCGGACCTTGTAGGATCATATGTCATTGATGAGATTCTTATACATTATGTCTTGGGCATATAAGCACAATAATCTTCCACTTGCATACAATTCAAAATGCATCAACGTAAATAATGATGGACGTCTAGCAACATCTCTCTGTCTCCGATGATATAAGACTTAATGTCATCTTCAACAACCATCCATAATATGCCTTCTACTGAATCATGATGGTATGTGGTTCGCTATCAGTTATCCATTTGTAACAGGTATCCGGTTGAACATGAGACGTGGATTGACATCAATTTCATATGATGTTCTTCTGTTATGTTACTCGATCAAGATCTAACTGATTAGAATCAAACATAAGTTTGAACATAAACATGCATTTAAATTAGTTTGAATCAACGAAGGCCTAAAGATATTAACTTTATAAAGATATCACATATTGACTACATACATCTCTCACTACATTTCATATTACACTTAACAAAAACACTTATTACTATTTAGTCAAAGAACAATGTTAGGTAATGTCAAAGAACAACATTCCATGCAATCAAGTCCTAGTATGCACGTGCAGTCAATAGATACAAAAATACTATCATTCTTTTCAAAATACCCGAGAAGCCGATCCATGAAGCGTCTTTGTGATCTTTGGTTCAAAGTTGCTTGAAGGTTTCTTTTATATAGTTTTTTCATCTTACAATCATTAAAATATGACTTTCTATTACTCAAATTGCCTTTGCGGATTGCTCATTTTTATTTATGTTTTGATGTGAATTCTTTTCAAAAAACTTCATGTCTTCAATTAACCTTGCACACCCATTTTCTTGCCCCACAAGATCTGAAACCTCTTCTTCCACTTCAGCATATCCCACAACCTGTTGGATATATAGCTCTTTAAATAATAAGGGAACGAGTGTGGAATTAATCTTCATGTTCTCTTATCCAACTTGCGAATTGTAGATTATAATCAGAAGATGGTGAGATGGACTATTCTACTTGTATTTTCATCAATAACACCTCATTCTTGATACTTAAGTTGTCAAATCATAGTTGATCTGAAAGGTGGTGTAGTGTTAAAACCTTATAGATCTTAGACAAAAGAAAGTCTATTCTAGCAATATTCTCATCCTTAAATTGATAAATGTTTTGAAATAGTGACATTTTGGTTAGCAACATTTTCTTTTATTTGAATAGGAAATTGGCATTGATGGTAACCTTGGGGAAAAACCGAATAAAAACATATGTTCGGATGTCGTCTCAATGCAAACCAACTGCAAACCAACTCGTACAAAATGAGATCCAGAAAACAACCAATAGAGAATGATCAATGGACCAATGACTGATAATTGTCAATAAATTTAACAAAAACAAATATTTATTTTAAAATAAAAGTAAACACAGACCCTAATCATATGAATACATCCAAATTATTCGCTAGTGAAAAGAATAATTAAAACATGTTCAAAGTCTTAGCAAAGTTCATAACTTAAATTGAATCCATTACAAAACTTACACCCTACTGTGATCATAAAGAAAATTAACTAGTCATTGGACTATATAATATTTCATACCAAACTAGTTAATTACAACAAAAAATTAAACTAATAATAGAAATACTTTCCTCTATTTTTGTTGACGTGCATGATCCAACTATGATGAACTACAATAGCCAAGCGTTACTGTATTCAGATAACCTCCCTTCTAAAGTCAACCACAAATTCTCTTTTAAATTGCAACTAGTAGAATTCCACCGCGTGATGCAGAGTGAGCGAGAATTTGTATATGCACAAAATAGTTGAGCACTCTTTATCAGTGCTTGGACAAAAGTTATTGCGTTTTTAGTAAAATATGTGTTTTCTATACAAGTGTTGAATATATATTTGGTAAATTCGGTGAGCGTTGACACAGTTCCTGTTTGAACAAAAAACATATCAAAGCTTTACGAACGGTATTGTACATCAAAACTTAAAACCAAATTTAAAAATATTATATTTGAACTGACTAAATTTTATATAAATTTTTATTCACATATAGATAAAAATAAGCACGTATTTGAGCTGGTTTGATTTTGAATAAAAAATATATCAAAATATAGATAAAACTAAACACGTCACAATGATATATCCTTAATTTTATAAAATAATATATTTTTAAAAGTTATAAGAAAAAAATAAAATAGCAAAACAGTTATCAATATAGATATTATCTCTACATGTGGTCATGTGGGCTGATTTTAGTTCAAGTGCATTGAGTCCATATTAAATGAAAACAACAATAATGGATCAAAGTAGTCGTGGGCTTGCAATTAAATTCACAAACAATCATATTTGTTTTTTTAATACAAAACAGCTAGATGAAATGGTTTACGCCAACTGCATAATGTTTCAACAAAGAATCCATATGTTTGCATCTAATTTGCATTTACATTTATGCTATATTTAATTTTATTTGATTGATCCTTTTCCCTCTCTTTTTTATTTTAATACTTTTTATTTGATTGACTTACATAGTTGAGATTCATTGAATCCCAATACAACATTTTGTAATCACCAAGTTGCCGTTCATGCTCCTTGGCAAAATCCCCTGAAAAAAATAAATATTTGCATTTTAGTATTCGTATAGAAACTTTTAAGAGATGAGGATATGAGATAAAGGTGAAGAACAAAACAAAGGCCTTTAAATTTAAAGAAGTAATAAACAAACTAATGAAGGAAACACCACCTAACAACATCAATTAACTTTCTTAACTTGTAAATTGAAAAAAAAAAAATCCCTTGTTACTTGGAAGTAAGTGATCTAATATGAATATTATTGCTAACGGTTTAGGAACTTGTGGCACTTTTCGCACATATTTCACCTAAATCGCATGATTCAAGCTTTAAATCAATCAATAGTTCATGAAAACTGAAATCATCAAAAAGTTCTTCATCATGCTCCAAGTTAAGCAAATCCAATTTTTAAGAAGCAAGTTTCACTTTATTTCTGTTCACAATGTTCTTGTGACTCATAAGAGGAATTGTTCTTTGAGAAACCACTTACTTATCTAAAACAAAGAAAAAATCATATTAGGTTAGCAATCAATTTAATCCATATGGGTCCAAGTTTACAACATTTAAATATAACTATGGAATAAGGGTGTGAAATGTTGGTGATGAATGAACAAGTGGTCGTGAATGTAGATGTACTGTTAGGAGTCAATTGAACTTAGATCTTAATCGATTTTCGGGCCCATAGCTATAACTAGTTTGCCAAATGACATCTCTAACTATTCATATATGAATATGACAACAATGTGATTTTACAACCAAAAGATATATAAAACGAAACAAACTCAAATCAAAGCATAACTAAAATGAAGTTACAATAAAACTTGTTGCCAAATCAACCTAACTAATGGAAATCCAAAAATAACTATAGATTTTCTCTCTCAAAATCTAATAAACAAACACAGGCGATGCCTCTCATGAGAGGGTATGAGAAGAATTACTATGAAACACCAGCCATTTCATGATTATAGGGTTGTAAACGAATTAAACGAACACGTATAAATCTTTGTTCTTATTCGTTCATTAAGTAAATAAGCTTGTTTATAAATTGTTCAGGAACACTTAACAAACGAAATTACTTGTTCGTGATTGTTCATTAAAGAAATGAACTGTTTATAAACACTTACCGAACATAAATAAACACAAACAAAAACAACCGAACACAAATAAATATTCATGAACATAAATGGAAAAAAAAAAGGAAATTTTGATAAATTTTAACACATGCTTAACATAATTATTAGAACATATTTAGACATAACTATAATTAACACAAAAATTAAAAAGTATATCAAATTTTACCATAAATTGAAGTTTAAAATAGTGAAATGGGGAAATTGACAGAGATATATAGTATAACTACAGTTCATATTTTTAAAAGCTTAAAACTAGTAAAATAAAAAATTAAAAATATAAATTCTATAAATGAACAAACACAAAAGAAACTAGACAAACATATTATCAAATATTTACGAACATAAACAAACGAACAGGATCTCTGTTCATGTTCGTTCGTTTAATTTAACGAACGAAATTTCCTTGTTCGTGTTCCTTCATTTATTAAACGAACGAATATAAACGAATTTTCTGATAAAATGATTCACGAATTATTTGCTAAACACTCGATTCGTTTACAATCATAACCGAAAGCATCAAACTCAACATAATCACTATGGTCTTGTACCAAGACTTGCAGTCTGCCTTAATTTTAGCAGACACATTTTATTTCAAAGACATGCACTCAATTTGAAGGTTAATTTCCGTTAAAAAAATTTTAACTTTACAGCTGTCTATATGTGTTCAATACTTCAATTTGAAGGCCTAAGATTACAGATTGAGTTGGTTACGAAAGTTTTAAATTTATTAATATTCAGTACAATTCAAATAAATTTTTTTAACTCTATAGCTATCTATACAAACATCCATTTATATTATTATAACACCCTATTGTTTCTATCTCTCTCCATATATCTATATGTATGTATAAAAAGATATAAAGAGGATAAAATAAATTGAGTGTATTAATAACATACCCTTTTATAAATTAGGTAGGCCCCTTATAGTCTTTGTTTTGTACAATACATTTTGTTTCAAATCATACAAAAATAGTACTCACCGCCCGTATGAAAATGTGAAATAAAATAAAAAAATTAAAAAAAAACTACTACGCGGCAATGATTCATGTCACACACATATTTTATTCAGACTAATTTACACACCTCCTAACCATGTCAACTCCAAATCTTTTTTTAATAAAACACACCCCCAGGCCCCACCCCTCTCACTCATTATAAATACACCCAACGACCCAAACCAATTATTATTATTAATCGTCACCAATCTCGTCGCTAATTCCCAATTATTATTATTAATCGTCACTAATCTCGTCGCTAATCATGACCACCATCGACCATCTCCACCCACACATCCTCCAGACCCACATCCTCCCACGGCTCGATGGACCATCGCTATCCACCGTCGCCACCGCATCCTCCCTCTTCAACCATCTGTGCTCCGACCACTCCCTCTGGTCCCACATCTCCACGTCCACGTGGCCCTCCATCACCCACCCACGTCTCCATGACGTCATCTCCACCTTCCCCTCCGGCCACCGCACTTTCTTCGACGACTCATTTCCCACTCTAACCACCGCCGTCGACCACCGCACGCGCCGCCGCTCATGGCCGGACCCTAAATCGCCCCGTCCGTCGTGTAATATCGACTGCTCGTCGCTGCCGTCGGAGCTTATTTCCGCCGTCGACATACGCTACCAGAACGACGTCGTCTACTCAACCGTCAACTTCACCGAGCCCACGCCGGAGTTTTTATCGTCACCGGTTCAGATCGCGTTGTGCGAGCCCGAACCGGTGACGGGAGTCTCGCGGTCCATCGACGTGGCTGTCGATGCGATCGCGGGAGCTGACAGAGCGACACTGTCGCATCTGACGGCGTCCCTGACGCTGAACTGGATCCTGATTGACCCATCGCGCAAACGGGCTTGCAACTTGTCGAGCATTAAGCCCGTTTGCGCGAATGCGGATTGGGTATCGAACGAGACCCATATCCGGTTTGTGACCGTCTTACCCGGGTGGACCGAGTGAGATGGTGCAATGCCGGATAGATGTGGTGTTGGGTGTGGGTAAAAAGGGGTTGGAGGTGAAAGAGGTGGTGTTGAGGTTGATTGATTTGGATTCTTGTTGTTTGAATGGTGTGGAGTTTTTGGTGGTTGTAGAAGGTGCAATGATGGAGGAGAATAATGTGAGGAGGAAGGTGGTGGGTGATGATGAGAGAGTGAAGAGGTATAAAGAGTTTAAAGAGATGAAAAGAGAGAAGAAGTTGTGGATGAAAAGGAAACGAAGAGAAAGAGAGGTTGTTGTTAACTTTGGTTTTCTTGTTGTTATAGTGATGTTGTTTATTTTTGTTTATTTTGTTATGCTATAGTTATATAACTAAAGTTTTTGTTATTACATTGCTACTTGTATCAAGTGTGGTATGTAATTTACCAAATGTAGATGTTAAAACATAAATGTATCATGGTGATTATTCATTTGAGTCGTTTGGTGTTCAAGTGTGGATTTTTAATTAGACTAGTTGGTGGGACCGGTTAAATCAATAATTATCTTTTTCGTTGTTATAAATAGGCACCTATTGAACCATGGGTGGTTATATTTGTTCGAATGGGCTTAAAGTCTTTTGAACTGTTTGACTTTGAAATGATATGAAGGACTTAGAAGTTAGATCCAAACTTAGATCCAAACAACTGCAACGTCGACAATCCAAGCTAGACCGGAGCAACAACATCAAGCCTTTTTGCCTAATACTAACAGAGATAAGAAAATATGTGTTGAATGTATTTTTTTCTATTTTTACTTGTTATATTCTCTTTTAAGTTGTTATATTAGTAAACAAATTTCATTTCACATTAAAGACAAAATTGATGATCCTTTAATTTGATGTTTTCACGGGGTGCATTTAGCCCATGCCATAGAGAAATGCCTCAACATCGGATCAAACAGTCATTATCAAGTGAAGGAGAGTGGGGCGGAAGAGAGTCTAAATTGAAAGGATTTGAGTGTCGTTGCCAAATGAAGTAGTACAAGTTAATAGGTAAAACCTTGAAAGTTGAAAATGAAATAGTTGAAACTTAATAATTAACTAGAAATCAAAGAGTCTTCGAGCCTTAATTGAGTAAAATAGAATGTTAAAGGCATAGACTTTGAGTGTTAAAATGTTTAGTTAGGCTGGTGTGTGTCATCTCACTTGTCTCGAATTCAAGATCAGGTGACAGTTAGATCCGATGCTAGAGCAGCTTTCATCTAAGTGTTTCACATCAGTTGTCACTGGCCTGCTACCTTTGGGGCACGCCTGCATGTTGCCTTTAAATTACTTATTAAGCATTATATCCATTAACCATTTGTGTTTTGTATTTTACAAACTTTTAATGTTTAAATCAATTTTAATGTTACGTGGTTTTTTGAACGACTAGAACATTAAACTAGCTAGTAGAGTGACCGGTTCAGTTAGTAATCTGCTTTTAGAAGATTGACTCAAGTCTACCAGATAATTCATGACGCGTTCTATATTATATAGGTTTTATAGGATAATCACTTGAAAAAAGAAGTTTTTAAGAAAGAGATTGTTGATTATGATGTTTCATGCATTAAGCAAATCTTTTTATCTCATTGATGTAAAAGAAGGAAAATTTATGAAAAAATTCATGACTTTTAATTATTTATATGAAAGATTTTACACTTGAGCCCATACGGTGTAACTTTTTTCAGTTAAAAAGATTAGAATGTCAAAGTACATTACCGAGTCATGACTAACCATAGTGTATTGTGTCAAGTTTTCTTGCTAATACTTCTCGCCCAAATCAAAAGCCTACATCTAGGTAAGAATTTTATATGAACGTGTCGAAAGAGACTAGATCCTTATAAATAAATAAGAAATAGGTGGGAGATCCTCTTTCATGTGCATAAGAAATAGGTGGGAGATCCTCTTGCACCGCACATGAAAACATAGGCATTTCTTATAGCACGTTTTCCTATATATGGATTATGGATGATCCTCTTGCACCGCACATGAAAACATTCGAACCGCTACCTATAGAACACTATCTTCAATGTTATCCATACTAACTCCTAAGTGATGGGTGTCCTCAAACATGTCGTTCGATATAAGGATACAATCTGTTCATACGAGACAACAATATCCCCTAGCCCCCCAAACAGTAAAGAAAAATAAATCAATCATTTTTATAAAATATAAGAAAATGATTGAAATATAATATTCATTCATCTATCTTGAAATTTAAAGAAGTATATAAAAAAAGTTTATTAATAAAACAAACACGTGCAAGTCATGCGTAGGTTGTGTTACCTACATGTGTTGGTAAATGTTTAAAGTTAACAAAACATATAAACAAATTATTTTTAATTGTTTTCATGAAACATATATGCATGCGTAGGTACATGTTTAAAAGGTAAAAATGCATATGAATACATTATTTTAAAGGTAACTTTATGTATATAACATACATATTTATAAGTAAAAGGTATAATTTTTTAACGAATAATAGGGTTCAAGTTTTCATTCTTTTTGTAATCGTGATAGTTTAGGATTTTGAAGTGACACATATCTTATACCACAATGAGTTAAATGTGATTTTATATCGCTATCAATAACATTAAAAATAAAAATATTATAATCACGGTCAACTAATAAACACACATGACCAATGATCCTTAGCTCAACTGGTTAAGCTAAAGTATTCATGATCTGTAAGTATTGGAAGGTTATGGGTTCAATTCTCATTCTGAACAACATGTTCAAGGTTGAGCCAGTAGGTTTTCTCAGCAATGAGTTTTTTCCAAGGGGGTTGGGGGTGCAGTTTCGGCTAGAAAATGAATAGGTGTGCCCGATTAAGATAACACCTATTATCAGGGGCGGATTGAAGTTGGGCCGAGAGGGGGGAAGGCCCCCACTCAATATTGTCATATAATGCTATTTTTGTATTGGAAAAGCATTATGCCACCTTCAAATTCTAACAAAAGCCATATAAAGGCCCCTTTCTAATTTAATAGAAACCCCTTGAAAACTTCTCCGGTTTATACTATATAATTGAAAAAAATGTGTATATTTTTACATTACACATTTTTGTTAAAATAAAACATTACAAATACATTGGTGTTTTACATTTTTGTTGCATATTTTCGATCCACACTCCAAGCATATTATGTGTTAATATCATAACATACACTTGGGATTTTTAGTCGCTAAATTACATGCTTATCTTTTGTTACTTGGGATTTTTTGACCTGACTCTTTTTTGGCCCAACATACTCTGGCATGACCGGTTCGACCTAACCGATTGTTTGCCCCCGCTGAGAAAAACTTCTGGATCCGCCAATGCCTATTATCCGAAATAGGATAGCACATTTGCCGTTCGAAAAAAAAAAAAAAAAACTAATAAACACATGGCATACATTCTTTAAAATAATTACGGTATTATCAATTAATGATAACAGTTGTTTAATACCTCGTGCCTGGGATCATTAGGATTAAATTAATGTTTTCTTATATAATAATCAAAACGTAATTTTGTCTATATGCTTAAATGTGAACGCAATCGTCATTTTATACTTAACAGTGGCTTCTCGAAGGTGTGAAGTAATCTGAATTTAAATGCATTTTAAAACTTATATTTTTTTATACATTCTAATTAAATATTTTTCTAAACGGGCACATGTCTTTAATTTCTGAATTAAGAAAATACTACCTTTTCTATTTAAATAATTAAACCCGCAATGTCAACTAAACTTATTAAGTTAATTACTTGATAAATAATTCGCCATACTAGATTTAATATAAGAATTTAACTTGTCCTAATATGTACTCACTAGATAAAATGCACATAATTCTGACAATATATATGTAAGATACATATTCTTTTTACCGTGTAGAAATGATGCGTAGTTTATAAATATTTAATTAATACAGTTTAGTAGTGACCATTAGATAATAGATTTAATAAGTAACTTTATAGTAGTTACATTCTCAAGAAAAGGTAAAATCTATTTTGACTTTTAAGAAGCAATAGAGGATAATATGATTTGGTTTCTAAAAGTAAATACACCATCTTTGCACCAATACTTATTCACATCAAGAATGCACGACAAGTACGGAACTATAAAGTCTATAATAATCGGGAGATAAGCATCGTTACATTTTTTGAAGATATCAAAACGTTATCTTGTTTATGGATCAAGAGTAGAGCAAAGAAAGTTTCGATTTATTGCTCTCATTGGTGTTCATTCTTTATTGACAAATGTCTGTAAGTTGTTTTTATTTGTTGTATCATTGGTGTTTGTACTTAGTCTGCTAGCTCCTTTCTAGTTGACCAATTATTAATATAAATTTCTGTCGTTTAAAAAAAAAATGCAAGGCGAGTGCATTTAAAAAATTTGCAAGACGAGTGTAGTTAATAAAAGTTGCAAGACGCGCCATTCAATGAATATTACCGAATCAATTACCGAGTGACAAGGTGTTTAATGTCATCAAATTGATGTAGTTTCGATTCCAATAAAATGGGTAGTTGGTGAGTTTTAAGATTAAAATTTAATAGATGTGTGTTTGCTGTTAGAAAAAGAGGAAAAATGAATATTTCTAGCAGCTTAGCATGTCGATCTCATTTTTTCATCCTATAATGCTAAACGTACTCCCTTCATCTCACGCATTTGAGAGGCCCTTTTTAACCTTCCAATGAGAGGTCTGTCAAGTATATATATCGTGAGTATATTTAGGCTTTAGTCTCTCTCTTTTTTTTTATGTTATTCAGTGAAAATGTTTATTAATATACTAAACAGACAGTAATTAAAGAAACGAGTATTCTAAATAGTTGAAATAGTTCAATTTTATGGGTCCGTATTAGTATTTTTTTTATGCTAGTATTTTTTTTGTCTTTTAGTGCTTTATATAAAATCTATCTTGCATTTTTTATTTTTATATTTAAATTTTTTGTGAGGTATTTGGGCTTCTCATGCTTTAGTTCAACTGTATTGTGTTTGGCTTGTTCGTGATAAAGAATATCCAGCCTATTGTTCAAGATATGAAAGATACCTAGTGTGTCTTGTAGATCTGTTATAATTAGTCAAAGGCTCCAGATTTCAGACCATATACTCCTCCATTGTCTATCATGGAAACCCTAATGTTTTATCGCTCTCTAAAGCTTTGTGTTCGTGTTTTCAATCTGATCAATCTCTGAATAGCATCGATTACGGTTCAATCTGCAACATATTGCTGCAGGTTTAAATCAGTGGCGGACCCAGAAATTTTTTTATCCGGGGTCAGTTTTTCCGTTTTCAAATGGCCATGTATGGTTGTCAGAATTTTCGGGTTGGATCAGTTCACATAAATAAAAGACAATAATATTATAAAACAACTAACAAAAATACAACGTCATTGGAAAAAAAAAATATTACATTTATAGTTGTTGCATACGTGTCTTCATTTTCTGAAAACGATAAATCTATTTTATCCGGAATACCACTTGATGATGATGATTCCGGAAACTTTCTTTTAAGAAATTTCTCCATAATCCTAAAATTGAAATCAACATATATCGTTTAATATTTATTCAAATATTAACTATTAAAAACTAAAGAATCAAACACTTTAGTTAACATAAAATAAAATAACTATAAATATTCAAGTAAGATGAATCATCAACAAACATTCACAATCACTACACGTGGACAATATAATTCATATAAAACAAAACAATATACATTCAAAACTTACAAATATTTTGTCCACTACTTGTTTTGGCAAATGGCAATTCTTCAAGAAGAAACTATTAATTTATATTTTAGCAGGATGAATATTTTTAAAACTTTTTTGATTTTAGGGGTAGTAGATTTTTTTCATAAGGGCTGTAAAATCTTTTTACAAGGGTCGAAGTTGAAAAGTACACGGGGGTGAATTGGAAAACGTCAATACACGTTAAATATAAAAAAATTATTCGGGGTCGGTTGACCCCTCCCCACTTGGAGTAAGTCCTCCACTGGTTTAAATCCCTGCCATCATAGTTCATCTAGAAACAATCTATGATGAATCCCTAGTCACGAGTTCTTGTTCTATTGTCTGTGATTGTTGGGGTTTTCTGTTTCTTTGAACATAACTTTCTTAAAACACTTTAAAATATGTTTTTATCATTTTTTAATGAGAAAATTTCATAAATGGTATATATGATTTGATCAAATTGGATGTTCTGTCCCTAGAATTTGAACATAACAAAGTGAGTCCAAACTTTTGTGTAGTCGTTGTAAGTTTGATTACTGACATTAAATTCATTCAGTTTTTGAAAGAATTTAATTTCCATTTCAATGCTAGCTCGATTATAGCTAGATTACTCAATAGGGCCTACTAATGGACTATCAGAAATGAAATGAGGGATCGGAGGACGGACATGACAAGTAGCTTGATAAAATTAACTTCGATAAGCATCTTGCTCATATATGTAGATGATATTGTGCTTACCGGGAATAATTCAAATGAACTTGAAACATTAAAGCTGGTTAAAAACAAAATTCTTGCTAAAAGACCTTGGTAAGCTTAAATATTTTTTTTGAGTATTGACATCTTAGAAGTTGAGCACGCTCTAGTTTTGTCAGCAAAAGTAATGTTTGGATTCGTTGGATGAGTTTGGAATGCTTGCTGCTAAACCTGCTAATAATCCGATTCAGCAAAATATTATAATAACTAACAAGCAAAATTCATACAAAGATTTTAAACTTAAAGATGATAGTCGATATGAAAAACTCATATGGAAATTGATTTAATTATTTGACTTTGACAAGACTAGATATTTTTTATACTGTTAGTTGTCTAAGTCAATTCATGCATAAACCACTTAATTCTCTTCTTAGAGTTGCCAAAAGACTATTAAAATATCTAAAATAATCTCCTGGTAAAGGAAATTTGTTTAGTAGGAGTCATGACTTCAGTTTATTTACTTTTTCTGATTTTGATTGGCGAAAGTGTCTAGCTACACAAAGATGTATTTCAAGCTTTTGTGTCTATCTTAGAAATTATCTATTGAAAATGAAGAAGCAACATATCATGTCTAGGTCAATAGCCGAAGCTAAAATATAGATCAATGTTGTTGCTAGTCGTGAAATTGTATGGTTGATTTAACTTCATGCTAATCTTAAGGTCTAGTGCAAACTCATGTGTCTTTGTTTTGTGATAATAAAGCCAGTTTTGTAATTTATGCTAATCTGGTCTTTTATGAACGGACCATGCATTTTGAGATTGATTTATATTTTGTTAGAGAAAAGATGTTATCAGGTGTTTTAGTGGCTAAAAAAGTTAACACCAAAGATCAATCGGCTAATCGATTCACCAAAGGACTTAGAGTTGTGCAGCATGAAACTCTATGTAAGAAGTTAAAGCTTATAAATGTGTTTTAGCCATCCAATTGAGGGGGAATGTTAGAATAATTCAATTTTATGGGTCTTTATTAATATTTTTTTACATTAGTTTTTTTATTTCTAAGTGTTTTATATAAATACTCTTCTATATTTCTGTTTTTTTTAGTTTTTGTGAGGAATTTGGTCTTCTTATGATTTGGGTTAGTTGTATCGAGCTTAGCTTGTTCTTGATAAAGAAGAACCATCTTGTTGCTCAAGATCTAGAAGAAACCAGTTTTGTCTCTAAGGGGAGCGCATGTTGTGAGTATTTATGGAGTTTACGTGTGTCTTGTGAATCTATTATAATCAATAGAAGGTAGATTTAAGATGATCTAGTCATACACACACTCTTTTTCACAAAAAATCCCTAATCTTATATTGCTCTCTGAAGCTTCGTGTCGGAGTTTTTATAACACCCAGGTTTTCTGGACACCCCATGAGCATGATTGACTCGTACACATGTTTTATTTAGTTTATTCATAATTTCAAATGCGGAATTCTTTTGATAAAATACATCTTTGAAGATTCGTAGTTTCATATATTCAAAAGGATTTAGAAATCCTTATATTTACATTATCATCATTATGAAATGATGTCTTAACAAATTCTTCTACTTAAAGCAGACATTCATGTTTTTAAATATAGAACCAGAAGATATTGTCCGTGCCAAAGATTTATCGTTCATTCCAGCACCTATTTTGGACTGTTATAAACATGCTTACGTGAAAGTTCGTAAAATCGTGCGTCAGCATAAAAGCATGTGAATATATTTAATAGGCATGAAAATAGTTAGAAATGGATACAGATAAACAATTTAATTATAATTTTGTGGTAACTACATATTTAGTAGTCTATTTCAACTTTGGTGTTCACCCTTTCTATATGTCAGTATCTTCATCAGTCATAAAAACAGGACCTTTTGAATTATTATTTTTTGTACTGTATCTAAACGAGCCCTAGTATAAATTTTCACATATCCCTAGGATATAACTTGGCCTAACTAAACATATACTTCTTAACTTCGGTAACACCTTTGTGCTTTAAAACGTGTTTAGCATATTAATTCATTTTGAAAGTATTAAATGTATTCACTTTTTGATTTTATGCCAATAACTACTTAGGATTTAAGAAGGTAGTTCCTAGGTTATCAGCACTTCGTCTTAAGTCTTTTTGCTTCTCGTTTCAAACGTTTTTCATCAAGCAACACCCTAGAATTGCATATAATTGATCTTAGAGGTGGCAAAGTGTATGGGTTGGATTGGGTTGATCGCCGGGTCAGGATGGGTTTGGGTCAGGATGGGTAAATAGAAAAAAAAGTTAGAATGGATATGGGTCAGAATGGGTTCATGTCAAGATGGGTTCGGGTCAAGATGGGTAAATAGAAAAAAATAGATTTGGAATTCAATGGAATTGGAATCTATAAAAGGAATTTAATTCCAAATTCATTTTTAGTGACAAAATACTCATAAAGCAATTGGAATTTATCACCCATTGCAAACCGACACAACCTCCATTACCATTGATCATCGTCGCTACATACCACCGACCACTGCCATCGTCACCGTCGACAATTGACCGCGACCGCCAACCGCGCCCGTTTCCGCCACCATTAACCGATCACGCCCATCGTCGAGAACCGGCAGTCCCCGTCGAGCGTGTCTAAACCGACGCGGTTCGGCAGCGGTGGTCGACAGTCATGTGCGTCGGGGTCGGGTCGCGTCAACGGCGGTCGGGGTTGGCGACAGGTGGTAGTCGGCGGGCGGCGGCGGCCGGAATAGGCCGCGGGCTGCGGTCGGGGGCGTCGGCGGGCGGCGGTCGGGGGCATCGGCGGCCGGAATCGGTCGGGTGCGTCGGTGGGCAGCGGAGGCCGGAATCGGCCGCGGGTGGCGGTCGGGGGCGTCGGCGGTATAATGAGAAACATGATAATCAACAACGTAAAACGTAAATCACACCCAAACGAAAATTAATCATTGAAATGGAATTGAGAAGTTGGAAAGATGTGGAGAAGATCAAAATACCTAATACCCATCCTGACCCGTTCCATATTCTCTATCACCATCTTGACCTATTAATATTTTTTTTAACTTTTGAGGTTGTTCACCTTGACCCATTTGAAAATATAGTTCAACCAAACCCAACCCATTATTTTATATTTTGAACCCATATCAACCCAAATTTACTCGTTTGGGTCAAGATTGCTAGATCTAATTGATCTAATATGAAAGAGGGTTTGTTTTTATAAAGAGAACTAGATTTTATGTAGTTTTCTTTTTCAGTAGCTGGTTTTGGAGTAGCAAGATGAGAGATAAATCCTAAGGTCGCAGTTTTGAATCTCACCCGAATGTTCTCTTTATATAGCCTTTTGATTGGCCTTTGCGGCCCGCATAATGACATTGTGGTCCGCAGTGGCTTGGTGTGCTGCGTGGCTGACACGTGTCATCACCACATCAATCCCGATCCCCTTTAGCCATTGCGGCCCGCAACACAATTCCATTACGGTTCGCAACGTGGCCACGTGTCATATTTTTATGCTTAGGCACCGACCACGTGTCAATATCCGAGTGATTCTTGTCTTTTTACCACTCATCTATTGAGGTTCTCATTGGCCATTGCAGCCTGTGATTAGGGCTGTTCACGAGCCGAGCCGAACCGAGCGGACCTTTGCTCGTGCTTGGCTCGTTTCCAAACCGAACCGAGCCTATCGGCTCATTTACAACCGAGCGAAAAATCAAACGAGCATTTTTCGAGCGTTAAATTTTCGAGCGAGCATCGAGCGAGCGCAAACGAACGTCGAACAGTTAATACAACCCGACTACCTTGTGTGTCATACGATTTATACTGTAGTGAATAAGGTTTAATGACTTAAAATCAACCATATTTCATTACATAATATTTTCATGGATTACAATACGTTATGGCTGACGATGAAAACGATGACAGTGAGAGCGGGTGATGATCGAAAAAGTATCTCTTAACGGCTTAGAATTTCATTTTTATGTTTAATGTAGAATTCTTTATTAGGTTGATTGATCAAGTATGCATAAATATAATTATATATTTGTATATAATGGGTCAAATTTACTAAAGTGTTACGTATATACTATATATACATATTAATTCGAGCCGAACCAATCCGAGCGGACCTTTGCTCGTGCTTGGCTCGTTTACAAACCGATCCGAGCCGATCGGCTCGTTTACAACCGAGCAAAAATTCGAACGAGCATTTTTCGAGCAAATTCCGAACGAACGTCGAGCGAGCGTCGAGCGTCGAGCGGTTTGAACAGCCCTACCTGTGATGTTTTTTTTATTTTTTTAATTGAGGTTGTTACGTTCTTCATCCTTAATAAATTCTCATCCTCAAGATTTACTAGAACAATCATGGGTATTTCTTTATCATTTTAAACTCGAATTCCTATGTATATTTAGGTCCATGCTTAGAGTTCCATTTGACTATAACTAATATTAATTTATTCTTTTTCAACTTTTTCGCTTGACGATCTTCTATCGAAGAGGTTATTTCATATACTTAAACTTTTTATTTACTTCACATCTTGTAATGGTACAACCAACATTCATATGCTAGACATTTTCGTAGATTTGATACATGAAATACATCATGTACTCCATCCATTTCTTTAGGTAGCTCAAGCTGATAAGCTACCGATCCAACTCTTTTTGTTATTTTGAAGGGTCCTAAGTAACGCGGACTTAGTTTTCCTTTCTTTTCAAATCATACCACGCCTTTCCATGACGATACCTTTAGTAATACTTTATCAGCAATATTGAAGTCTAACGATTTAAAATCATACATGAAATATTGTTGAGTCATAGTTTCACCTGTCTTGTAAATGAAGTTTTCAAACTGCTACTTTATGATGTCTTTATTATTCTCCTTGGCTTCATCAGATCCTTCATACATCAACTTCAATGCATCCGAGAGTCCTTTGGCATTCTTGCACTTCTTGAAGCCTCTGTAGATGGAGTTTGGAAGAGCAGCTTGAAAAGCGGTCATGGCTTTTTGATAAATATCAATTTTCTTACAGGCTTCTTCTATATAATCAGCCACTTCCTTGGGTATCATCTCACCTTCAGCAGATGCTGAAGTAGTGTCTGGGATGTGAGGTCCATAGACTATAGATCTCCACATCCTGCTTTCTTGAGACTTGATGAATCCTTTCATTCTCATGCACCAAGTGTCAAAGTCATTAGGAGTGATCGATAGAGACTTATTTATTGTGCCGGTTTTCATATTAGCTTTAGAAAGAGCTGCTATTTGAGCAAGTAAATGAATGTAAAACTGAAAAGTGATTCAAGATGGTGAGATCTTGCAATCAAAAGCCTGATAAGCTCTAATACCAATTGCAAGACCGGTTATGGTTCAACAATAGTTTCACAGTTGGAGACTTATCAACTAATACACACTTACTAGATCAAATAGGAACTATGCAGTGAAACAAAGAACAACAAGTAAAAACAAGTAACAACACTCAAGAACACAAAGATTGATTTCCAAGAATGATGTATATTGCACTCAAGTGTTTACAAGTATTACAAAGCTTGTTCTACTTAGTTGCTTGCTTTCTTGCTTACTTAGTCCTAAAATTAATACATTGAGATACTTTATACTACAACCTACAACCGGTCATACTTTGAAGGCTAGTGAGACACTAATCTAGACAACAAGATCAATGTAAAATCAAAAAGCAGATTGTCTTTTTGACATGTGACTACAACATGTCATAGCTCACATCCTATTGTATTACAAAAGGGATAAAAGTACTAAAGTAGGAAGTTACAACAATGGACCATGTTGGCAGTTGACAAAAGTAATAAGATAATCACCAACTTATATAAGTTGATGAGTTTTCAGAGTTGACAGCAGAAAGGTCTTTCACTTTTGTCAAAAGTGTGTCAGGGACATAGGTCTTCTAAGTCTTTGTAAGATTTCAGTTTTCAAGCTTCGAAAGACTTAAATTTTGGCTTCGGAAGATTTCAGTCTTTGGATTCGGAAGATTTGACACTTAGTGATTTTCTTTGTACATAGTCAACTCTTCCGAAGCACTTTCTTTTTTGTAATTTAGTGCATGCTAAAAGATCTTTGGTTAGCATCAACATCTAAAATAATTATCTTGATTTTACAAGAGGGCTTGTACTTTACGCTTCAAAAGCTTTAACAAACATCTTAAAAAGTTTGTGAAATTACAATAGAGGTCAAAAAGATACTTTATATAATACTAGTGGGTGTGACCCACACTATGTAGCGAGTGTTATACAAGTTAAAAGATTTAATTATTATAATTTATATGTTAGTAGTAACAACCCAAAAAAAGATTACATGCGAAACACTAATAAAAGAAAGTGTAATAGAAAAAGTACTATAAAAATAAATATCTCAAAATAAAGAATAAAAATAGCGAATGCGTAAATGATGACTTTAATATAATTAATGAGCTTTATTGTAAATTAATTAAAAGAAAATTTGGTGTAACTTGAAGGCTTAAGTATAAAACATAAAAAAAGTTTAGGTGATCAAATGTAAATTTGATATAACTCGAATGCTTAAATATAAATTTTAATAAATACATAATGAGTAGGTATTAATTTAAAAAAAAAAACAAAGAGAGAGAACAAGTTGTGATTATTTTCAAAAAATCTTTAGAGTTTTAAATGAAAAATAAAAAAAACAAACTAGGTTTAAGTTTAAAGAAAAAGAATATTATATATAGTGATGCCATCAGTGTTATCGTGCCTCTTTTCCAACCTGTATTAAACGTTGATATATTTGGGTATTATTATTAATTATAACTATGTAAATATTTAGTTATTATATACTTAAGTGTTTAATACTTAAATCAAATAGTATTAAGTTATAAAAATATATATAATAAACTATATATTTTAATATTAATTTAAAATATTATAAATAAAATAATACTTAAAATAAACATGCATTAAATAATGTATTAGTTGGAAGAAATTTATTAAATATGGGTAATTTAAGAACTATTGTATATAACACTTGTACTTGATATCTTAAATTTTGAATAAAATTAAAAGTGTGTACTTATCAAGTAATTTATTTAATAGTATAGATAATATAAATATAGACTATTATTATCATTATTATTATTATAAAAGTATTTAGTAATTATTTAGTTAAGTATTCAAATAATATAATAGTCATTTATAAATTTAATAATAATAATAATATAATAATAATAATAATAATAATAATAATAATAATATAATAATAATAATAATAATAATATTATATATTATTATTATTATTATTATTATTATAAAATTATTTAGTAATTATATAGTTAAGTATTTAACTAAGATAATACTTTTTAAATTACTTTAAATGTTAATTTAAAGTATTATAAATAATATAATATATCATATAGGTAATTAAATAATTTCACACTATTAAATAATGTATTAATAATATGTATTATGTAATGTATTAATTAGAAGAACTTTATTAAATGAGAAGCAAAATAGGAGTGACTGCATATAACACTTGTATCTAATGTTTAAAAAATTATATTAGGTGTCTTAATTTTGTTTATAAAATTACACTTGTGTCCCAAGATTTTTCTTTATATACCAGTATAGATAAAAAAGATATATACTTTATAAACCATATACGCTACATTGAATCTATGTTTATGTTTTTAAAAACTCATTGTGTTATATTCCTACACATATTCATGTGTAAATATAAAAAGTAATAATTTTTGTATATTTTTTTATCCTAACTTGTTGAAATAATGATACGAAATTTATATATTCATAAATATAAGCTTAGGTTTCTATATTAGAAAATATCAAAATGAGCAAATGTCAATGATTTATTTAAATAAGGATGTGAATGATAAAAGTTGTAGCACAACTCTTCTTTTTTCTCTTAGATCTTTGAACTTGAATATCTCTCTTTCACAAAATGTTAGAGTGTTAAGGGAATTGGAGAGATGTATATGAGTATATTAAATTGTGTTTAGACAAAAAGGGGGAAGTAAAAATGATTGGAGAAGGCTTCTATTGATACGCACAACATAAAAAATATTTTATAATTTTAGTTTATAATTAAAAAGTATAACTTAGCCTTAAATTTGAACGATCAACTAATGAGCTAACAAGCGAGCCAATCATCCAACAAACAAGCAAGTTACGAGCCGAGCCCAAGTTCTTTTTAAGCGAACTTAGACCTTGGAAGCTTTTTAAACAATTCCTACTTTAAAGAAACGAGAAAATATAAACAAAGCTGTATGAATATTATATTATTCGTCGGCAGTTTGACACCCTAACATAAAGACTTTTTGAGTTTGAGTCAATGGCATGTTCGGTCTGGGCAATGGTCACACTCTTTTTGTCACTTCAGGTATGAATACGTCTAATAATTTGCTTCTTTGATTATTAATATACTTTATTATATTTTTAAAAAATACCTTATATTTTTAATGACTGAAAATCATGAAATCAATTAAGTTTTAATATGGTACAATTAATTTATACATACTGTTTAATATGTAAAATTGCATGAAGTCTCAAAATTAATAGGGTAAATTTAAGAAAAGTAAATGAAAGAGTCATCAAGTTTATTATTTGTTTGAGGACTGAACCTTACCACCAAAGTAGTAGGAGAAACAGGAAGTTGGAATTCTAAGATGATCGGAGATAACTCGTAACACAACAAATTTTTAGCTTTGTAACATAACAACCTGTTAAGTCTCGTGTAGAAGAGTTTCTAGCTAGAAATAAAACTAGAACAAAAGAATTAGAAATTTAATTTAACATGGATCTATAAAACTATAAAGAGGCTGAAGAGCACATATTGTACTTTAAAATGTTATGTTTCTGCATTATTAAATAAAAAGTAGTAAATTAATTAGTTGTTAGTTACCATAAATTAGGTTCGTGAGAGCATTCACAACTCATTTTCTATTTTTATCTATATAATTACACTAAAAATCGATAATTTTTCTTTTTGCTTTTCAACTTTATCGTTACTTTATCTTTCTAATTCACTTACAATCACTTAAATATATATTAAAAATATTATAGAGTTTTGAATAATGTTTCTCAAAAATACAAATTGAATAGTAAATTTCTTATATTTTTTACTCACAACCACTTATAACCATACCATATAATATAGATAATACACTCACATAAAATGAGAGAACGAGTTGTGAATGCCCTAAGATTCCCAAATGGTAGGGGTTTAATATGTGAAATAATAATAATCTTATCTAATAAAGAATAAAAAACTAAATAGAGATTACACATGACATCACCACAATTATCCTTATCAAATTTTTCTCGTCTCTATTTCCTATTAAATAATCATATTAATTACTAATATTATTTAATTTTTCTATATTAAAATAATCTTTCTACTGTAATAAAAATATAAATAGATAGATCATGGTATCACCAAATCTCGCCTCTCTCTCCTATTAAATAATCATATTAATTACTAATATTATTTAATTTTTTTATATTAGAAAATTTTTTCATAGATTAGGATAAAAATCTTTTTATTAATGTTATTTTTAAAAAATAAATTTGTATAAAATAAGAAAATTTATTAAAACATCAAACTTTTTAAAAAATACGAAATATTTAAAATTGATGTTTTTTAAAAAGTAAAATTTTTGTAAAATAATTAAAATTAGGAGTTGTAACAAGAAAGTTTTTATAAATGATACTCTTTAAAATATTCTTTTTTAAAGCAAAATATTTTATTTTTATTTATAATAAAAAGTATTTCAGTCATATCTTATACATTACTAGAAAGGAGGGTGGTTTGCTACGCGTATATGCGTAGCAAATGCGTAGGAAACGTGCATTTCCGACTTATTTTCGACACAAAATCAAAGTAGGAAAAAGTCCCGTCGGAAATCATTTGTAACGCTTTTGCGACGCAATTTGCGACAATTTTCCAACTGAAAAAGTGTTGGTAATTTACTACGCATTTGCAACACAACCTTAATTACTAAAACTAAAGATTTATTTTTTTGTGTAATATAATTATTGTTATAAATTTAATTATGATTTAAAATGTTTTATTACTTGCGACGCATTCCCGACGCGCACTTAGCGACACATTTGCGACACATCCTGAAATCATTTGTGACGAATTTGCGACGACACGATGCCATATATTTTAATTTAGAATTTATTGTTGCGACAAATCTGCGACGCATTTGCGATGTATTTTGATTAATACATCGGAAACAACAACTATTTTTTCTTCACAAAAAACTGCACAAAACCATGCTTCTTTTGCCCTAAAAGTTACACAAAACCAACGTGAAAACCTGTAGATGAAAAATTAAAATGTAATTAAACCACATATACGATAAGCCTAATAATAAATAATATTCGCCGTTCAAAAAAAAAAAAATAACATTAGAACCAAAGTTTTAGTAGTTTAACCTACAAAACCAACATAATGTAAACCATACACACGATAATCCTAATAAAAATTATATTCACTACAACCAAAGTTTTAGTAACAAAAGAGCATAGAAATTTATATAATAGTAATTACCAACTTTGCTGTGCTTAGTGGGTTGCATTATGTGTTTAGTGGGTTGTACCCACCTTTGTCTTTTTCTTAAACTTTAACTTTTTTTAAAAATTTCAATCTACTATTTATACATCTTTTACAATTTAGCCTTAATATTTTTCTTTTTTCATCTTTGATCGCCATACTTTTCAAATTATACAATTTTTTTGTTTTGTGTTTCCGTCTAAAATTTGCGAGTAACACACCGAAGCGCGTGTGTGATTCAACATTTTTACCCTTATTTTTTCCAGTTTAACTACCCTATCGCAACGCGCTGATTTTAAATTGACTTACTTATTATTTTATATGTTTTACGTTTCGCTTACGTGGTTTAACGGTTTTACACCTATTTTTCATTTGATTTTATTATCTTCTTTTTTTTATTTCTCTTTTAATACGAAGTTTTCTGGTGTTGGTGGTACTTGCGGTGGTGTGCCTTTGGTGTTACTTGACATGGTTTTATGCCCGCGCTGCAACGCAGGGGGCTTAATACTAGTTAGTACTAAATACTATGAGAACATTCATTTTTTATGAAATCTTCTAACTTTCTTTGCATTGCGCTACATCTCCTCCTTCATGCTTTTGTGATCAGCTTCACGTTGAGCACCCATTGCTTTCCTCTCAAATTCAAATGAGCTTCAAATCGAGCCTCAGAATCTTGAATTTGATTTTCCAAAGCTCGAATTTAAAATGATAGAAAAACATATATCATTATTAATAAATAAGATAAACATCCAAACACACATAAACAGACATTCTTCACAGATCAAATGGATAAATGCACTAGATTTTCAAATGAAAATAATCAAAGATTTAAATTAATAAATTCTTTATAAAAGTTATCCACTCGTATTCTAACACTAATAATTAAATATGACTAGATGTATAATAAGCTTATAAAAATAATAATACCGTATCTTGATATGGTCCAGACTAAAAAGATGAGGATGCATTCCTAGTCATCAGGTAATTAATATCTGTAGACCTTATCCCAAATAAGTGACTTCTACTACCTTCGCCTTGCACACGCACCCAGACATCCTGATCATCCTTGGGAAATTCCGGCCCATACAACTTCATCATCTCTCGCATGTAATCCTCCTAATATTTATCAAAACAATATGATTATTACTATAGTAAATGTTGATACGATCATTACATAAAAGAGAAAGTTAATAAGAAATATGAACACAAGTCAAATTTGATTGAGGAAAACATTGCATTTTAGTTCAGTTTTGAGAGAATTTGTCAAACAATACACATTAAATTACATAAATATAACTTACATATGCATCTCTAGCTCGAGCTACGCAGAACTCCATCTCCTCTAAGTTATTGATTTGAAGTTCTTCGGCCCATAGTTTTGCTTTGGACTTTTTAGTGAGGTGGGTTGTAAGGAAGACTTCTCCAAAACTCGGTTCTTTACATGTTTTAATTTTCTATACAAACGTAACACATCATTGATGTAATAAGTGTTAAATAAAAATGATTACTAAAAGTTATAAATATGATTATCTTACCATTCGCATGCGATGCTCATCAAATCCCAACGACCCACCTGTATGTCGGGATCTCTTGCCGGTGCTATCGGCACTGGCGCGATTACTTGTGCCACACTCTGACTTCTTTTGCCGGTCATCAGTGCCCCAAATCTTAAATAGATAATAAAATGTATATAAAAATAAAATATATAAATAACATATATTATATAAAAGATAATAAAATATAACGAAAAACAATGATGTATTAACTTGCTCACTTTACACATTTAACGCCATATGTTAAGATGGATTTGGTGGGGTGGAAAGTTACTAATTATGACGGAGACCATACTTTTCTCAATAACATGCCCGACATTCCTAGCTTTCTTAATAGCTTTTAGTCTTATTCTCCCCATAATATCTCTATAACGTGACTTTAGCATGTTTTTAAATCACTCATAAGTCAATTGATCGTTTCTAGGATCCTAACTCCAACAGATCTGTAAAAAATTAAATCTATAGTTAAAAATGTAAAGTAGAAGATATAAAGATATGTGCAAATAACAATTGATATATTACCCTAAAAGTACTAAACATATGGACCACTATATCTTTTGGGACCATGCTAAATGTGATCCAAGATTCCAAGGTCCCTCAAAATGTTCATGTAGTATGTCTGTGACGATCTTTACAATTTTATTTGATCCAAACCTACAATATAATTGCATTATAATATAATTAAATGAGAAATGTTAAAATAGATGCAATACAGTGAACTAGCTACGTCCAGTGGAATGGTATTTTTTGTGCATATATTTTTTTCATCAACAATTTACTTTCATGTTATAATTCTAACAAAGTAAAGCTTGTATATTTCACTAAAATGCTAATACATAAAGCATAAAAAGACATACTTAGCTCCAAGTCAATGGATAGGTGACCTCTCAGATGTATCACGAGCTCCCTATTCGATATTTGAAACAGGTTAAGAGTTGCGCGGAGAGTCGCACATACAGTCACGCAAAGAGGGATTGATGTCATCCCTATAGTGATCATCATTCAAATCATCATGCAAATCATCATCATAACCCAAATCAGGACGATCGTATAACTGGCGGCTTGCATGGCTATCGCTTCCCCTGTTTGTAGGTCTATTAGTGAGGCCCCCACGAACGACGACACATCCCGCTGAATGATATGTATTCAAATGTATACCAGATAACTGTGGATGTGGTTGTTACCTCCTGTTACTAGCACCCGAACGGCTACGCTGAGGGACCTTTCCACGAGTACCCGACATTGTATTTTTATTATTATCTACGTAACTATTATATATATATAGGAGAGAGTTCAAATGAGAACTTTATTTTTATTGAGAACTCTAAGAACTAATCTGCACCATTCATTTTTTTTATTATAAAAATTAAAAAGTAAATGCAAAGGGTATAATGGTAATCACTCAAAAAATTCTCTCTCAAATTAATTAATTATACTTAATCTTTTCATCTCTAATTAATTATTTTTCTCCCACCTCTCTCCAATTAGTTAACCATATTTTATGTATTATATTTAGAATTTAAGTACATATCTATATGTTTATAGTTTAAAAATATTTTTGCAAAGGGTATAATGGTAATCACTCAATAAATTCTCTATCAAATTAATTAATTGTACTTAATATTTTCATCTCCAATTAATTATTTTTCTATCTCCTCTCTTCAATTAATTAACCATATTTTTTGTATTATATTTAGAATTTAGTATATACACTATATTAAGTATATATCTATAATATTTATTATTAATAATTTTTGAATTTTTAGATATGTAATTGTTAATTGTTCATTGGGATATTTGTTTTTTTTTTAAATTAAAGAACTCATATATCATTTATTGTCTTTAATTTTGATAATTTAAAAATAAAAAATATATATATGTAATGATAAACTATTAAATAGTCAATTATGTGTGTGTAAAAACAATTAATCGTCTATTTACAATAGAGGATTTTACATTCATTCACACTACTCAGCTTTTTCTTAATATATTATTTTTCATCATATACGTTTATACATCTACATACAGCAAAAGTTACATGTAGAGTTTTGATCTACATCACTATGTGCATGTTCAAAACTATTTAAAAGATATTTTTTCATCCTACACACATGCCTCTTTACTTATCTATTTCTTTTTCATTTGTAGAAATTTCAAAGCAATACTATAGCTCGCCACAACTGGATCAAAGCGTGAAATAACAATCACAAAAATGTTATGATACAAACTTAAATAACTTTAAATAAACTAAAAACAAACTTAAACTAAAATAAGAACTAATTCTTCATGGTACTTTATTACACATATGTGTAAGTTAACAATTTTTGTATATGCAATCCTATTTTACATATGTATAACCTTCTTTTACATATATGTAACATAATAAAGGCTTACATGACTAGTTTGATGTGCTTGATTTTTTACTCTATTTACTTATATGTAATCCTGTTTTACATATGTACAGTCAGCTTCAACCCACTTAGTAAATTTTCATAATCTAAAATTACTCAAATATGGTCATACAAAATCATAGAAATAACTTTAAGCAAGAATACAAAAAATCTTAGAAATAACTTTAAGCAAGAATTACAAAATCTAGTGGAATAGCTCATAATTTAATTAAACAGTAACAAAAATGTTATTACTATGCTGTTAAGTTTATAAATTGAACATAGATGTTTATACATTGAACATTCAGTCTTATTAAAAATAAAGAAATGATCCACAATAATAATCTACTTACAATACTGATTATCCACTTTTAAATTTACTATCTATTTACATATATATAAATCTTCATCTTGGTGACCATTTAATTGATAAATTGAATAAGATACACTAATAAATTAAGACTATAATAATGAAATGAAACAATATGATGATACCTACGTGAACTTTAATCCTCTTTCTGAAGTGAACATTTGGTTTTTCGATAAACTCGCTTTCATGACAATAGATTCCATGCATATATCATTAAAGATCCAATGTAGAACTCTCGCAACCACAACCGTATAAAAAGATGGAAAAGCTTTGTTACACCACTCGCTAATACCATTAGCCATTCCTGTACAAATCCTTGGTAAAAACAAGATGTAAGGAATAATGGCCGTGAGATCTAAAAGAAGGGATGACGCGTGAAGAACCCTAGTCGCCCCGAAACAAACTCGACCAAACCACTAAAAATACAAACTTAAATATACGATTAATAATAAAAAGTAGGAATATTTGTTCAAGGATACCGTCAATGTTAATCCTCATTCGAAAGAATAGGATGGATGGAGATAGTGGGATATGAAGACAAAATTTTGTATTTGATTTGTTACATTTTGACTTTTTTAAGAAACAAACTGTGAATTGATGGAAATTAGGAGAGATTGTAGGAGATGTTAAGAAGTAGAATGAATCATCCTAATGTCTATAACACCCTTTTCCTATTAATCCATTATCCATAATCTTTAATTTAATTACAAAAATTCCATTACTATTTTTAACCATTGATTAAATAATCTAATGGTTAGGATTAGTTCTTGCGGTTCTCACCATATTTAGGAGTCCTGATAAAATCCTCTCTCTCTCTTATATATATATATATATCATATATATATATAGGATGTGGTTAAAATGATAACCCTTAGTTTTTGTAAGAACCCTTTAATCCTATTTGATCCATTGATTTGTTTTGAGATAAATAAGATCATGACATATGTCAATTTGGTTTTATTAATAAAAAAGGTAATTTGATCAATTAAACAATCTAAAAAATTAGGTTTAATATGATGGTGACAAGTGTCAACACCTAATTTTCTCTCTCCTACTATATATTTCTTTTTTTTACAAAAATAACTTTACACCCAATTGTTTTTATACATTCATAATTTTTTATACTATATTTTTTTTATAACATTACACCATTAAATTCATATCATTTTTCTCTTTAATTTCCATATAATCTCGACAATTTTTTATGCTTTAGTTAAGATGCTTGCAGTTACATCACTGTAACTAACATTTACAACACCTAAAAACCATTTTACAACACTTACACCATTTTACATGGTGGAATGTCGTTTGGTCATCGTAATTCATGTTACTGTAGGTTGTAGCGGTGTAATATCATGAAGTTAACACTGAAACTTGATGTTATTGTTACAACTTTACTATAGGTTACAGTAGTATAACATTGTAACATGATGTAATTACGTACGGGCAAAATGTTTTTTTCAATATAATTTACGATAATAATTACAATATAACATGATTCACTATAAGCATTAGGATTTACATTCAAAGAATATGATGTAAATCATTGTAGCTAAGTAATTCAATTACATTATAGATGTAAATAATTAACTAAAGTGATATAGTTTTGTTATACTGGTGTAACATGTTGTTTAATTGCTGTAAAATGGATTTTTGGTGTTGTAAATGCTAGTTATTGTTATGTTGTTAGTGCATATGTTCTTAGTTTACTAATTATTTTTGTTATTCAAATAAACATAATGTTATTTAATGTAAGTATTATGAGATGTCATGCTAGTTATTTTTATGTTGTTAGTGCATATGTTCTTAGTTTACTAATTATATTTTTGTTATTTTAGTTTGACTACAGTGATATAGTTTCGTTATACTGGTGTAGAGATGTGGTTTAGGTGTTGGAAAATGGTTTTTAGGTATTGTAAATGCTAGTTACAGTGATGTAACTACAGGCATCTGAACTAAAGCATAAAAAAATTATCGAGACTATATGTAAATTAAAGAGAAAAATTATACGAATTTAATGGTGTAATTTTTATAAAAAATAATATAGTATAAAAAATTATGAACGTATAAACATAATTGCGTGTAAAGTTATTTTTATAGAAAAAAGAAATATATAGTAGTAGAGAGAAACTTAGGTGGTGACACTTGTCACCATCAAATTCAACCTGATTTTTTTGAATTGCTTAATTAACTAAATTACTCTTTTCTATTAGTAAAACCAAATTGACATATGTCATGATTTTTTTTATCTCAAAACAAATCAATGGATGTAATTGAGTTAAAAGGTTCTTGCAATTAGTGAGGGTTTTTACATGAACCCAATCATATATATATATATATATATATATATATATATATATATATATATATATATATATATATATATATATATATATAGGGTCAGGATCTTTTCAAACTCGTAAAGATCGCGAGAACTTTAAGAAATCATCTTAACCATTGATTAGTTTTTGGTTGAATTCTTTTTTAATTAATTTAAAAAGGGTAATTTAGTCTTTTTATGTTTGTATTTAATTTGATTCTTTAATGATATGGATTTAATTTAGTAAGTTACATAATATTCTTTTATTGCTAAATCAATAACCATATATAGATTTTTTAATCTTGAATGTTCATATTTATGAAATCATTTCAATTTATTTTATGCCATTTAGAAATCAAGTCAAAGTTTATAACGGATCTTTTATTTTCTAACATATGAGATAAAATTGAATACTTAAAACTTTGGATCTATTTTTTTATATTATTATATTTATCGGTTTTAACCGGCTGCTCTAGGTTAGATAAATTTAACCAAATATGATAATTTTGTTACCAAATGAGCCATAGCTACAACAATGACCAACCTATATACTTATACATTTAAAATAAAAGTTGATCATATTAGTTTAGTTGATTTACGCATATTTAAAATACAAATTAACATACGTAATAATAAATTCACACATGCATAAATAGTTATTTAAATTATGCATATATAAATGACTAGTTTACTCTAACTACTTTATACATATGTAAAACAATTAATTTATAGATATATAAATAAACAATTTACACTAATTAATTTAGACAATTGATAAAGCAAAGTTATATATACGTAAATAGTTAATTTACACATATGTAAATATTTAATTTTTACAGAGAGTTTGTATGTTATCTTTTGATTCATTTATTTATTGCCTAGTGTTTATTTTTACATATAATATAGTTTTTATGAATGGTGTTTCAAGCTTTTTATCTAATTTAAGCATTCGAATTACTTTGAAAATACTATCAACAGAAAACAAGGATATGAGTGAAAGTATGTGTAAACATTTATTTATATACATCATTACATTTATTTAAAAATTTTAAACATATTAAGTTAGAATATGTATATATTTAAAATTCGTAGAGATGGAATGTATAACAATCACGACATGTAGTCATACCCGCAACAAAGAGCGAGATAGCCTCCTTGTTAATAACATTTATGATGGTTAAAGTTATTTTGGTACAATTTTTATCTGATTTTTAAAATTGGTTTCTTTTTGTTAGATTACATATATTTAAATAAGGTGTGACTAGTGTATAGTTGGAAATTAATATGGAAAATTAATCATTAGCATACAACTCCTTATTACAAATCATTGTTTTTTACACATACTTAATGTTAGTTCTACACGACTACACAACTACATTATAAACTTACTTAAAGAAATTATTATGTTTTTTTATCTGCTGAAGCCTATATAATATGAATATTATATTAGTAAAATTTATAAACTAATTTACCACATGTACATATCTTAAAATAGTTTTGTAAATTGCATAAATTCATTTCTTTTAAATTAAGTAATTAGCACAAAACACATTTCCCAAAATCTCTGGCTAATTTTTGATTGAGTTCCCATGATTTACAAATGGATGATATTTTATGTTTTGTATTTCATAGATTTAGAAACATATAGGATTCCATGTATTTAGCATGTTTCCAAAAAATTTAATTGTCTAATTTACCAACATACCCTTTAAACATTAAGTTACACAATTTAAATAATATTTTAATTTGTATGATTACTATTTTAATCTCATCTCTTGATTAGTATAATCAATGGTTATTAAGATTTCTTAGAGTTCTCATTTAAAATGAAGTTCTCATTTGAACTTAACCCTATATATATATATATATATATATATATATATTAATGTTGTTATATATATAACCTTGCGGAATAAAAGATTTATTTTATTTAATTACAACATGGGTATTCAATACGTTTTATTATATGTTATATAATTATTATTTTTAACAATTAGCCATTTGTGACGCATTTGCGACGCAAATCATATTTTTTTTATTGAATTAATCTTTGTTCGCAAATGCGTCACAATATGGAAAATCTATAAATAGACATTCATAGCGCATTTGCGACACAATCACTTTCCACTTATTTATAATTAATAAATGTGTAGCAAATAGGTCACAAATTTAAATAAAAATATAATTAATACATGCAATCAGATTATTATGATTTATATAGTTTTCATTTCCGACGCATTTACGACGGACAAGATGTATTCCTTAATTTATATATATAATTCTTATTTTTTATCAATATAATATTATTATGATTATTTATATAAACACAAAAAAATTAATTTGGAGGTTCCCGACACTTTTGCAATGCAAAATGCTAGAATTTCCTGGAGGTTCCCCACACTTTTGCGATGCAAAATGCTAGAATTTCTTGTTGCGTCGCTAAATAGACACAAAGTGTGCAGAGAACTTAGGTATGTTATTTTCGTCGCAAATATGTCGCCTTTTGCGACAAATCAAATGACGCCATAAATTTGCGTAGCGAACTACCCTCTTTAATTTCTAGTATATTAAATTATCATTTTATTATTAAAATTGTTTAATTATATTTAGTATTTTATTTATTCGACACGTGTAATACACGGGTTACTAAAGTTAGTAATAATAATAAAGAAGTTAAGTCGATAAAAGTTATTCTCACATTCCGATGAATGCGTTGTCAAATACTACTACATCTTAGATGAAGAGTTAATTACATAAATGGTTATAAATGGTTCATGTAGTTCATTAAAAATAACAGATTTGAGCATTAAATAAAAAAATAGGGTTGAGTATTCATTTTTAATTTTGTAACAACTTTGAATACCAACACTAACATACGTTATACTTCTAATTGAAGGGCATTCTAGTCAGTTCACATATGAAGGAATAATTATTTAACTTGCTGAAATTGTTTGATACCCTATAGATTGGAGGTAACCCGACTTTTAGGAAAATTATCTTCGTGATCATTTAGGCAACGTTTTGGCGTATATGGAAGTACGAAATGATAGATGTTTCAGAGCCGTCGCAATTTGGAGTTAATCCTTAGAGATATTTTGGCGTTGTCATCCATGTGGGCTAAATATACAGGTGATATTGTATCTTTGAATTGAGGCCATTGGATTTTAATTTAGCTGCGCGCCATGTAATGTAATTTCTTGCTATCTTATTGCTAATATTTTAGCAGTGATATGCTGTTTCAATAAAATATTTAAAAAATCTAAATATTCGTATAAATTTGTTAAGTTATGTTTTAGCATTTTATTATTTTGCATGTTGGAAAATAACAATTAAAAAATCCCGGGATGCCACAAACCTAATTTATGGTTTATGGAAAATAATAATTAATTAATTAAATTACAGAAAAATATTTAATGATGTTGGAATACAACAGTATTTAAACCAAACACAACGTCCAAACACAACGTATCAAATTACAATTTGTGCAATTCAACCTCTATAATCCATTTTAGATAGAATTCTAAAGTCTTTTATTTAATCTCATTCTTAGTTCTTGCTATTTTTAGGGTCTAACTTTTCATTTCTAAATAATTGCGATAGCTCGTGATCTTTCCGAATCATTTTTGATATCGGTGGAAATAATAATTTTAGTATTTGGTATTTTAATATATAAATTGCAATTAAAAGGTAATTCTTAAATAGAACATTCAAATTGAATAGCCAATTCCATACAATGAAAAAAGAGACTATACATCATATATTTTGTTCATGTTAGTTATATGTTGTATATTTTAACAGCTTGAAACGCTAGCCTCCCCAGCCTTATCCTTCATCTTCAGTTTCAACTACTTAAAATAGGATTGAAAGTTTATATTATAATAACCCATTTCATCATGACGGTCACAAATGTCATATTCTTCTATCAACAAAAAAGATTCGCGCTGTTAAGATTTGTGGTTACTGATGACAACTTATTATCATTAAACGTGTCTTGTTGTTCGCAATGTAATTTCTTACTAATAACAAGTTACATACTATTGGAAGAGGCATGTTGTAAAGTAAGTTGGCCCTAATGAAGACAAAAATACCGCTAAAGCGATTTACCATCGATGAACAAAACGTTGCAGCTGAAGCAACGTAGAACTGATAAAGTTGATTACCCATTATTTGCTATAATCTTTAATGGGACTCTTTGGTAGCCTATTAATAATTATTAATATGCTACCTCTTAATGATTTATAATCTCATAATGGTTAATATACAATCTTAAGTATGAATGACTAAAAGCTAACATCTTAGCTAGTCATTAGATGTTACATTTTAATCATTCAAACTTAAAGTTGTCTATTAACGATTAATAGGCTACAAATCATTATAAGATAGTATTTTAATGACCATTAATAGGCGCTATCAAACAAACCTTTAGGTGTGTAGTGAAGTTGTTATTAATTTAATTAATCACGATTGTGTTGGTAAGAAATCAATTCTGTTTTATAAATAAATTAGCTAAAATTTGAATATATGATAAATTTCTTTGCTTTACATATGGACTATATTTAGCGAAGTGCAATAGTGTGTTTCATTTTGATATGCCATTTACGTGACGTTTCTTTAAGAATCCGCTTTATTGGCTTAAAAAAATTTCTAAAGGTGTCGTGAAAATAGAATGAGAAACAAGTACGTGCCTTTCAATTATGGCATGCTTAGAAATAAGCTAAGATTTAGCCCCTAAATTAGTAGGGGCCATAAAAAAATAGATTCAGTTGGGTCAACATTTCTAACATTTCACAAGCCTAGTCCGTGTGAACTATATTGCCATGTGTGAAGGTATATGGTGAACACAGGCAAAGCTTCATACAGTGGCGGAGCTTGAACTTTTTCGTATAGTGGGCGGAGTCGAAATTAATTTTTTTTATGGGGGGCAAACTCGATATTTATACAAAAATTTACACTACCTGGCCAAAAATTTACACTATCGGACTAAAATTTAACAATACTGGCGAAAAAAACAGGAGGGCGGCGGCTCCCCCGGCCCCTATTAAGCTTTGCCATTGGCTTCATACTTATTTTTTAGCCTATTGCCATATTTGTAGGTTTCACCACAATTAAGATGAAATTTAGCCACAATTAAGATGAAATTTAGCCAAAAAGAGCAAATTTTGTGTGATTAATGTTAAGAATTTATATTGTAGCTCTTAGTTGAAAAAAAATAAACTGTATTGGTTTTATATACTCTGTAGTTTTTATATTTTTAGCCTAGTCAATGGGTTTTTAGCCATTTAGCCGTTTCCCCATTCCACATTTCAAATTTTATACCTTCACCCATTACCAAACTACAACCCTACCAAACACCTTTTGATTTATGCTATAGTTTTATGTTAGTTGATTGAGGTTTGATCCTTGAGCAAGTTTTTGATTTTGTATGATTTATTATCTTGGCATTGAGTGTTCTATACAAACAACATGTACATGTATGATTACAAATATAGCCGAGTATGTGTGGACATTATGAGTGGTGTAATGTTTTGCATGCCAAGGAGATATGCTTCTTGGTATTCTTATAGTCGTTTGTGTCTTTCTTCAATATCATCTAAACCATTGAATATTTATTTAGCTTACGGTTTGCTAATTGATCTTTGATGCCATTAGGAGTTTTGTTTCATCTAGTTTGCTTGAAGACAAGCAAAGTTTAAGCATGATATTATGGATTATTGGCAATGATTATGTTAATTTTATGTTAATTTTATGATTATTCTTTAATGGTCTTGTGTATTTAAGAGTTTGATTATATATTCAAGACTTGTGAATGCTTATCTATGTTAGGTTGAAAAACTCATAGTATGTACATTTATTCATAGATTGGTATATGTTTAGGTTGGTATATTGTCTTTGAACTAGGAATGATGAAGGAAGTCTTGCTTATATTTGAAGAACTATTAAAAGTGCATTCTTATGCTTATGTTTGGAAAGACTAAGTGTTTGTTATGATCTTTTCATATTAGGTTTTATGTTCATCTAGGATTTGTTGACACAAATTACTAGTTTATGTAATCTTGACATGAAAATCATATGTTGAAGAAGTGCATGATTGTTACCTAGTTTAATCAACTTTGGTGGTTTATATGTTTTTCATGTAATCTTTCCAAAGAGATGTTGGATTAGTCATCCTTGATAGGAAACTAGTCCCATATTTATAAACATTAACTTAATAGTATCACTTAGGTTTACTTGCATGATAGGTGGTTATTTTGTGTTTATCATAATAACTTTTCGACAAATCATATGATTAGATATCTTTAGCGGGAATCTAATTACTTATGTGTTTTGTGATTTTGCTGTATGTTCATGATTATTATCATTGTTAACTAAATGGATTCGAGAATAAACTGATATCTTTCTTTGATTAGAATAAAGACTAGATGGAACTCCAAGCGAGAACCTAAATTTTATCCGTGCGTGGGAAGATCAATTGAGGACTAAGTACTTTCACCTATTCACGGAAGGCGTTGTAGTTGATAACTCCGACTGAATTTCGGGACGAAATTCTCTCAACGGGGATAGGGGGATACTGTGACATCCGTCACCAAATTAAATGTATTGACCATCGACTTTGACCGTTGACTTGACTTTTTGACTATGTCTTGGCTAATTAATGAACTTCGACTTGAAAGCTCCTATAATGTTGACTTGGTATGAGAATAGTGCATTAGACGTGCATAGATACGCTAAGTCAACGTTATTCTTAGACCAGCTGCTATAACTGATGGTCAAAACTGATGAGTCTAGGCAGCAGGTTGGTCTGTGTTCGTAGAGTCATATCTTTATCATATTTTATCCAATGGAGATTATAATTTTTCTGTAGTTTAATTTATAGTCTTATATTTCATACGATACCTATTACACAACGTTTCGTTACCGTTTCGACCTCCAAACAATTTATACAAAACTGGTGCGCAATCAGCTCTACGTGCTGAAGTATTTTGATAAACTTAAAACTAAGGATTTAAAACTAAATAATCAATTGTACTTAAAAGTGGTTAAATTGAATTTTTTAAAATAGTAAGTTAATAATTTCTATAATTCATTGAATATGGACGAATAGATGTGCATCAAAGGACATTAATAAAGAAATTTAAATCGACAACTAAAACCCTAAACGTGACGAGAATTAAAGTTTAAATCCGACATTGGACCTGTTCTATTAGTGAATCATGTTATCATAAAATAAAAACCTTGATGGACATTAAGGACTCGCTACAAGGATTACACCCATATTAGACATTTTTATTTTATAGTAATTTTTTTGTGATTTGTACTTTTAGTGCTTGCTTTGCGTATTGTGGGATTTGGATTGTACTATTTCAAGGTGAGTTTCATGGCCCCTTTTTAACGTGTTTTACTTGGGGGAAAAGCTTGCTCACTGTTTTGGACTATGCCGTGTCTTAAAGATTATTTTGGAACATTGTATGTGGTTTGGGTCATGGGTCGAGTCTAGATGTTCATTCACGAGTGTGTACTTGTGCTTGTCCTGGTTCTTGTGCTTGAATGTCATGTAGAGATATTGTTAGTACTAACAGGTTGACACCCCCACCCCTATCGTCGGTATACTAGTCGAGACTGACTTGGCCTGTGCATGCTTTTAGGTGAATATAATTTGGGTAATTGGAGTTGGCCTGGTCTTAAACTTGTGTTGATATCTATGGCTATCATGTACTCTTACTCACATACAACCTTATGTACATGTTTTACACGATAAATTATTTGTACTTTTAAACCTGTAAACTCACCAATGTGTGCTGATATTTTAGAGCATATCTTTTCAGGTAACGGTGCTTAGGTACTTGAATAGTGGACTTTAGACGAGACCGCTCCTTCAAGAGCATTAGATATTGGAACATTAGTTTTGGGACAGTATCTTACTGTTGGATTTGTAAATGGTTTGCATTGATCTTGTACTGGTTGTTCTTGTTTGGACTTCAAGATTATTTGTGCATTTATGAAATAACGTTATGGTATTGATTTTTTTGACACTTTTACTTTTGTGTCGGGCGACGTCATAATCCATTGACGGAGAATTCAATTTGAAATTCTCCTAGACCCTCAATGTGTTATGAGGATCCCATTCGTCGCATCCTCGTATTTCCGCTACTAGCGGGGATGTGACAGATTGGTATCAGACCCATTGGTTATAGAGAATTAGGTGGATTAATCGACCTAGAATATAACCTAAGTATCCACATGTAGTATGCATAATAGGATTATGTGTGCACAATTATACTTGTGAATGTTCTATGTGCATTATCGGTTGTGCTGAATAGCTTGTCTTATATGTTATTTGTGATGTTCTTACTTGGAATCCTTTGGTCATTGTATCATCTGTGTGTCAACCTTGAGAAAGCATTAGGTAAGGACATCAACTCGTTATGCGCTTGACTATTATTTGGTCTGGATTGATAAGTCCTGGCATAAGGATTTTTTAAAGAGCCTAGGTTATTAAGCCAACCTTTTTATGTGTGTCTGCTGGTGATACCTATGTTGTGAGTTGAATATTGGGAGATAACATGCTAGCTGATATGATACCAACAAACAAAAGCCATGGCGTACTCAGGTCAGATGATTGCTTATTGGATTTCGGACTATACTAAATGGATTCTTTTAACTGTTCCTTATCCAAATGAATGCTTTCTTAATCGTTTTCTCTATACAATTTTGGTTACTTAACCTTAGGTTAGTGACCATATCCTTGATTCTCTAATCATGGATAACACTCTGTACCGGACAAGATGCGTTGACTTCGGCACGAGGAGCTAGGGGTGACCATGCAAAACAAATTACCATTACAGGGTGCACATGCAATTGCAATTTGCATTGCATGCGAAATCTGCCAAACCTTTTTGTTAGATAATGTCATAGTTAGTACGAATCTTCCATTCTATACATGGGACATTGGAGTTCCTGTTCTTATTATAATCAATGATGTGGAAATACCTATCTCCTTTATCCTTGCACAAGTACAAATCAATCTGGAGCCCTCATGGGAAGAATACTCTAACATTATAGCTGAGTATCTATGAGACGTTACTCCCGCGTTTGTTTCAATAATCATGGAAATTGACTACATGTTCAAAATGAACTTGGTCTTTGAAGAGTTGAAGTAGAGAAGTGAGACTCCCTGTATCTATGTTGCTTTGTTCAGACTAATCTTAATACTTGGGACATTAGCTATTTGAACGTTCTAGCATTACGTTTGATGGAATAAGCGGATGTCATGTTACCAGTTTAAGCGTCATTCTTGGTATATCGTTGGTGTGGTGGGAACGCTGTGGGAACCCTATATGTAAACATCTTTGGTATACTAAGGATGTGCTTGAACTGGGCTCTATGCTGATCTTTGTGGTTTGGAGTTGGACATAGTGGGACTGATAACAGGGAAGGAAATGGTACTAGAGGCAGGATTGGTTGTACGTACATGAAGTTCATGACGTGCAAGCTAGAGTAGTATGACGGGAAAGTTGGAGCAACAGCCTTGACCCGTTACATTGAGAAAATTGGAACGAATGTGGAAATCAAGATCTTTACTAAAAATCAAAAAGTAAATTCGGTTGCGTGTTCATCGGTAGGTGAAGAACTAACGCAGTAGAATGACGAAAAACTAGTTTGAGGTATGGAGGTTACGATGGCCATAACTTTGGATGAGCTTTAAGGATTGGTAACTTAGGAGTACTGCCTTGTGGACTAGATGGAAAAGTTAGATCTTAAGTCTTGGAATCATGCAATGGTAGAATGTGGTCATGACGCCCATACCTAAGAATTCCACAAGCTGGCAAAGCGGGTGCCACAACTATGACACATAAGTCAAATAAAGTTGAGAGTACATCACAGTGTTGGTTTCATAGTCGTGGAATGATAGCCGCTACTGCACCTCCAACCATTTAGAGTGCAATACTATAGACATGTCCTTTGGCCGACGAGCAGTGGCGAAGCTTGAACCACGGCTTAGGGGCGGAGGCGAAAGTAAACTATTTTAGAGGGGGCAAACTCTATATTTATTAAAAAATTTCCACTACGAGACCGAAAATTTACACTACTGACAGAAAAAATAGGGGAGGCGGGCCCCCCCGGCCCTAGCCCCTAAGAAGCTTCGTAAGTGCCGACGAGATGGTTTGTATTAGAGCTTTGAGAAAGCTAGTGAGACGAAGAAGGATGTTAGGGAATCGGGTAAGGTAGATGGTGTTTAAATGGACAAGAAGGACAAGGTCATGAAAGGATATATGGTTGTTGTGCCGGCAACGAAGGCTATGCCGGAACTTTTCCGGAGTGTAATAAGTGCAATCTGCACCATCCAACTATGATGCCATGTCATGTGTATTTCAAGTTCAAGCAATTGGAGCGTTTAAGCATGGGCTTTAATGTACTGGTGAACCCAATTATGCCAATTAATGCGGTCAAATTGGCAAGAGTTCGACATTAACATTATGAGTGTGGAAGCCTGGAGCATTATTGAAATACATATGCAAGGTTAAATGGGTTTCAAGGTCAAATGGTCGATCAAAAACATAGGAACAGTTCAAAATCCGGCCTGCAACTTGTGCAAACCCAGCGCAAGGTAATATGGCAACCCTGTTCATAGAAAGGCATTCGGGATTGGTGTCAATAATGTCTAACAGGACTCAAACGTAGTAACTTTGACTTTTATAACTAAGTTGGACTTGACCCCAATTATGACGATATGTGTTATGAAATAGGCAAATGGTAGTCATGTAAATACTAGGGAGATAATTTAGGACTGTGTTGTGCTAGTAGAGGATCATGCCTTTAGAATAGATCTTATATGATTTGGGCATGAAAGTTTTGACATGGTCACGAGAATGGGCTGGTTGTCAGGGAATTGGGCCGAGATTATCTTCTACGAGAAGACTACTCCCATGCCGTTGTAGAATGGTGAGACACTTGATGGACATGGAAATAGATCAAACTAGGACAAGATGCAAATCATGAGCATGAAGGTGGAGGAATAAGTGTTAGATGACATACTCGTTGTGCAAGAATTTTAGGAAGTATTCCTGGAGGATATGACATGATTGCCTCCTTCACAACAAATGGACTTTCAGATTGACCTAGTACCTGACGCGATACATGTTGCTGTAGCTCATCATCATTTAGCACTTTTGGAGGTGCAATATCTATCTAATCAACTTCAGGAGTTATTAGATAAGAAGTTTATATAACCCAGTCAGTCATCAGGGACACCAGTGCTTTGTGTCAAAATGAAGAATGGATCCTTTAGACATGTATGGACTATCAAAAGCTGAATAAGCTAACAGTCAAGAACTGTTATCCTTTGCCGAGGGTAAATGACTTATTCGATCAGCTTCAAATATCGACGTACCTTGCGAATATTGATCTCCGTTCGGAAATCATTAGCTTTGTGTACTTGAGGATGTCATACTGAAGAAAGCATTTAGAACTTGTTATAGACATTGCGAGTTCCTAAATATGCCTTTTCGGCTAAAAAATGCACCGGCGGTGTTTATGGACCTAATGCATCGAGTGTGTAAACTATACCTGAATAAATTTATCATAGTGTTCATTGAGGATACTCTGATTTATTTGAGGATGGGCAGGATCATGAGAAACATGTAGAGACGGTCCTGGAATTGTTGGAAAATGAGAAACTATACGCTAGTTCTCTAAGTGTGTCATATCTACTGACCACAAAAGTTTTCAACACATTTTTTTATTAAAAGATAACTAAACATGAGGTAGAGACGTTGAATTGAGTTGTTCAGTGACTATGACCGTGAAATCTGATGTCACCCCGAAAAGGCAAATGTGGATTCCGATGTGTTGAGCCATAAAAAAAGAGTCAAACCTATGTGTGTCTAAGCATTGGGAATGATTATTCATTTGGGTATCAAAACCCACATCATTGCTACTCCATTTGAGTCAATAAGGAAATTGAATTGGCAAGCTGAGTCTTTAAGAGGTCTGGACAAACCGTTTGTACAAAAGGATGATAGAAGATTATATTTTATTAAGTGGATTTGGGTTCCAGTTATGAGGAATGTGTAGACATTGGTTTTGGATGAATCAAACAGGTCTAAGTATACTGTTCATCATGGTACTAATTAGAGGTAGCATGATATTAAGGACTTATATTGGTGGTCTAAATTGAATGAGAACATACCTGACTACGCATGCAAGCGTATGACTTCTTTAAAGGTTAAAGCGGAGCATCAAAGGCCATCTGTCCTGTTGCAATAGCCTAAGATTTTGGAATGGAGATGGGAAAACTTTCGTGTGGATTTCATCACGAACTAGTAGTGGGAATGACTTGATTTGGGTCATTGACCATATCTGCCCATTTCCTGACTATTCCTGATGAGTACAAGATGGAAATGTTGGCAAGGATTTATGTTAGTGAAATTATGGATATAAATGGAGTACCTTTCTCGATTGTCTTCTATCGTGACAGTTCTTTCGTGCCACGATTCTAGCAGAGCTTATAGAAGGCTCTAGGAATGCGTCTGGACATTAATACAACTTATTACTCTAATTGGTCTGAGTTAGTGAACTATTAAGACATCGCAAGATATGTTAAGGTCTTGTATTATCGACTTTGGAGGTAGTTAGGACATTCACCTATTATTGGTTGAGTTCCTTTATGATAATAGCTACCATTGGAGCATTATATTAGCACCATTAGAGGCACTTTACAGATGCAAGTGTCGGTCATAGATATAATGGGCAGAAATCAGGTAAAGTTAGATGACTAGACCATTAATCGTTCAAGAGACGAATGATTAGGGCTAAAGACGTAGGACAGACTAAAGGCAGCACAAGTTCGTCGGAAATTTACACTGACAATCAAAGGAAGCCGTAGTTTAGGCACATGCTCTCAGATGTTATCAAATTGGAAATTAATTACGGTTGGTGATTGATACACTATCGAGGTATTAGCAGTGTTGTGCGTTTGCTGCGGTACACTCTATATATAAACGCTAATAATACTTTAAATTTGTAATCAGAACCAGACAGGGAACTAACTTTAGGTAATGGAAAAGCGTCATAATCTATAGATATCAAGAAATAGGTTATAGACCTAAACAGTCATCTCTAGAGACCTTAGTTTATGGGTAGGATACGAGCTGATGCCTTAGAAGAGTAGCATCTATATTGGTAAGTGCAATTAAGATTTCCAAAAAGATTTGGTCAGTGGATTATCGGTTTGAGTTACAGCAAGAACCGAGAGGGGTGCATGACACGTTCCATGCTTCAAAACCCAAGTAGTGTCTTGTTGATGTGACCTTATATGTGTCGATCAAAGAAATCAAGTGGACGGTAAACTTTGATTCATCGAAGAACTGCTGAGATCATGACTAGGAAGAATTCAACCTTGAAGATTAGTAAAATACTGATCCTAAAGACTAGATGGAACTCAAAGCGAGAACCTAAATTTTATCTATGCGTGGTAAGATCAAGTGAGTACTAATTACTTTCACCTATTTATTGAAGGCGTTGTAAATGATAACTCCGAATAAATTTCAGGACAAAATTCTCTCAACAGGGGGGATATTGTGACATCCGTCATGAAATTAGGTGTATTGACCATCGACTTTGACCGTTGACTTGACTTTTTGAATATGTCTTGGTCTAATTAGTGAACTTTGACTTGAAAGTTGCCGTAATGTTGACTAGGTCTGAGAATAATGCATTAGACGTGCATAGATATGCTAAGTTCTAGAACTGTGTATTATTGGCTAAATATGTTCTAGTGGGACTTGGGCGTAGTAACAGTGTACGTTCATCGATTTGGACTTAGCATGATGGTTGTGTGCTTAAAATTGGTTTGAAGACTTAATAATGTAAAATATACATCCTACGTTAAGAACGCAAACAAAAATCGGAAATCAGTGGTCTTTGTCTAAAGTCTACTAAATAGACTTAATTTAATTCAAAAATATAAATTAAAAAATTTATATAGCATATACTAGTCCTTGTAATCGTATTAATGCGTAGACTTTAAAAATGCAAAAATTGGATGAAACGCGTATAAGGACAAGACGAAATTGGACGAAATGGTCAAAGGGCCCGGGAGGCTCATCTAAGACCCCCCCCCCTTCCCGAATCCATCTTAAAGGGGATTCCCTTGTTTTCTTTCCATTTGTTGAAAATTATTTTCCAAGTTTTTTTCAAGTTGCAAACCCTAGCCACCACCACTCAATTCCCCCTTGGTCTTCATCATCTTCATCAAAAATCACCATATTTCCACCATTCCATTGATTTTTGAAGTAATCAAGACATTCAAGATAGGATTTTAAGCAAGCCTTGTTAATCTTCTAAACTTTCGGTAAGAAAAATCGTTATTTGATGATTTTATTTGTTGTTCTATCTTGTTGTGGATGATATTCATCATCTAAACATAAAATCATCATCTAATATTCTTATATTCTTTGTTTTGGACGTTGGATTGTGAAGACCTAGGTGTTACATGTGTTGGACTCTATAACGAGGAAAACCCTAATTCTTGGTCTTTGTATATTCTTGAATCAATCAATATTGGGTTGTAATCTTGTATGACCTGATCAAAATGGACATCTTGGTCTTACAAATTGTTGTTAAAATCATTAATCTCATGTCTTAAATGGATGGACGTGTTGAACAATCAAAATCATGTATCTATTAATAAATATTATGAACTGGAAGACTAAAATTCAATTAACTATTTTGGGACAGAAAATTTGGATAGTTCAAGTGTTTAATTCATGTTTTGGCCAATTAGATCATGGAATAAACGTTCTTTAAGTCCTCGGGTCAATAATGGTCATATATGGAGTTTTGGGATGCAAAGGAACAAAACTAAAAAACTGGACACTTTTCTGTTAGGACGTTTGGTTCAGGTCATAACTTGGTTATAATAAGTCCAAATGAGTCAAACTTTTCATCTAAAATAAACTTCAATGAGTCCTCCAACTAACACAAGTGGTGTCGTTTCGTTTTAACATTGTTTGGTCCTCAAAACGTGACACACAAAACTAAAGGTCGAAACTGATGAATCTGGGTAGCAGGTTGGTCTGTGTTCGTCGAGTCATATCTTTATCATATTTTATCCAATGGAGATTATTTTTTTTCTGTAGTTTAATTTAAAGTCTTATATTTTATACGATAGCTATTACACAATGTTTTGTTACCGTTTCGACCTCCAAACAATTTATGCAAAACTGGTGCGAAAAATGCTCTACGTGCTGAAATATTTTGATAAACTTAAAACTAAGGATTTGAAACTAAATAATCAAATAAAGATAACATTTGTACTTAAAAGTGGTTAAATGAAGTTTTTAAAAAAATAAGTTAATAATGTCTATAATTCATTGAATATGGACGAATAGATGTGCATCAAAGGACATTAATAAAGAAATTTAAATCGATAACTAAAACCCTAAACGTGACGAGATTTAAAGTTTAAATCCAACATTGGACCTGTTCTATTAGTGAATCATGTTATCATAAAATAAAAACCTTGATGGACATTAAGGACTCGTTACAAGGATTACACCCATATTAGACATTTTTATTTTATAGTAATTCTTTTGTGATTTGTACTTTTAGTGCTTGCTTTGCGTATTGTGGGATTTGGATTGTACTATTTCAAGGTGAGTTTCATGGCCCCTTTTTAATGTGTTTTACTTGGGGGAAAGCTTGCTCACTGTTTTGGAATATGTCGTGTCTTAAAGATTATTTTGGAACATTATATGTGGTTTGGGTCATGGGTCGAGTCTAGATGTTCTTTCATGAGTGTGTACTTGTGCTTGTGCTTGTTCTTGTGCTTGAACGTCATGAAAATATATTGTAAGCACTAACGGGTTGACACCCCCACCCTATCGTCGGTATACTAGTCGAGACTGACTTGGCCTTTGCGTGCCCTTGGTGAATATAATTCGGGTAATTAGACTTGGACTGATCTTAAACTTGTGTTGATATCTATGGCTGCCATGTACTCTTACTCACATACAACCTTATGTACATGTTTTACACGGCAAATTGTTTGTACTTTTAAATTTGTGAACTCACCAACGTATGTTTTTTAGAGCATGTCTTTTCAAGTAACGGTGCTTAGGTACTTGGACAGTTACTTAAAAATACTAAGTATTAAAAATTAATCCTTTTAATTATTTCAATAAAGACTTACACAACAACAAAAGATTGGTTTCAAAAGTAATATTCACAAACATCTATGTTTGTCATAAAACATTTTCATTCCCATACATTTTCAAGTACCTGAATAACATACCAAAAATATGTTAGCGTAAAACCAAAGAGTTCACAAATATAAAAAAAAGTCAAATAAAGTTTCCTTTTTTAGTAATATATGAGTATCCAGGGACCAACACGTGGATCATCAAGGACTAGATAAGTCAAATGACTATGATCGCAACCAAGAGCACATAATCAAACCAAGACTTAATATTTTCCCCCGTGTTCCTTTCAGATATATTTTGTCATCTAATGTTGGCTGAAGTGACCAATCATGAGAGTGGGTTGTCAAACCCAATAAATCTACCGATATGATCTGTTGCCTTCCATAGGCTAATAATTATGGTTTTGTGGGCCAACGTGCACAATATATGTAATCAACTCAAGGCCATCATAATAATTACGTAGTTATAACACCATTTAATCATATCAACAAAAATAATTAGCATGTTTTCCTCCCAAAAAAGTAAATAAATATGTTATCTAAAACGGGCCCATTAATAGTTGAATGACGAATCTACTATGTAACTTGTTCACCCAACCTACTTAGACTTATAGGAAGAAACCATTTTTCGAAGGACGTTGATGATCTTAGTTTTAGTTATGTTCTTATATTCATAAGTGTAAAGTTATCTTCTTAATAAATTAATTAATACATTAATTTCCAACTGCACATTCCACACACATAATTATTATTATTATTGATACATATATGGATATATGTATACTCGATAACCCTAAGTCATGCTTCTAATATAGCATAGCGTAATTACATGTAAACATTTCATGCATGAGATTCAAAAATATCATAAAACTAACATTTGATTATAAAAAATGTGTTCAAAACATGTATTTTATGAGAAAGTCATTTTTATATTATAATATTATAATTTCTATAAAAGTCTCATTTTTAATTATTATTATTATTATATAATAAAAAAATTATATATTTAGTCACAAAAATATTACATCTTTACTTTTTAATATTACTTTAAATACATATTTAATTAGAACTTATAGTTTTTATCATTTTTAAACAACTATTTTTCAACTTTGACGATTGCACGCTTTTTAACGAAACAGTTATCTTAACTAACTCGATTTTATGTTTTTAAAAAATAAGCATATTTTACATCAAAATGCACCTATTTAATCATGATAAGACATGTTCTATTCATTAAAACATCAAAATGCAAGATAAACAAAATATCACATGAGCATGGCAATTTTTAGCATAACTATACGATCCTACGCAACGCGAACCACATATAAACACGCATGCACACTATCATCATAATACACAATTTAAAATATATATTTTATACTTAAAATAGGGCAAAATATTCTGTTTAAAATCAGTTTAATGTCAACATCAAACTTGTCGTTTTATCGACTTTTCAAGCATACAACACCAACATCGATGTCCATACATTACATAACTTACATACACACTTGATATATGAGTTTTTCCTTTTAAAATATAAGGTTTACTTCTGTCCAAAACCGAAGTTGTGTAAAACCTCCATTTTTAAACTAAACTACACCATTTTAGACATCATTTTATGCATAAAACGCACATCAAATTCATCCACTCATCAATATTGATATTTTATTTAAAAATAAGTATTTTGAATATATACAACAACCATTTTAAACTCATTTTTTAGATCTTCAAAGATCTTATACATGCAAGTTTTAAGTTTATCAAAATCACTATTTTTTTTAACATGATCATCATCATGCAAAAACCCAAACTTACATCTCATCTTTTGATTTTAGAAATATAAACACTTTAAAAATTAGATTCATAATCATCCACCCATAAATTATCATTTGCATGTACAAATCTAATATTCAAGAACTCATTTTGCAAGCATGCAACACACACATATACATACATATAGACGACACATACACATCTTTAAAGATGAGTTTCTTCATTATTTTATTCTTATATTTGGTTTTAACATAATATAGATTCTCATCCACCCATAAATTATCATTTGCATGTACAAATCCTTGTATGTGATTATCTAGCAACATCCATGAAGATTTAAAACTTCTTTCATCACATACATATGACATGTACAAACACATATGTTCTCTTTAAAAACCCTCGTTTTGTTAAAAACTATTGTTGAATTATTAGATTCAAAAAAACTTATATGAATTAGTCATACACTACTAACTTATATGCATCTTCTTAAACTTTTTGGTATTCTAGAAAGCTATGTAGCTTGGATCAAGTAATTTCAGCTAAATGAATAAAAAAGCCTTTTCTTACCAATACAAGTTCATAATCCCTAGAGTCATAACGCCATTCAGTGATTGGATGAGAATCATTAGTACCCCGAATTACCTTTTTGAGAATGTCCTTTTTTCAGCCTGAATGCAAATTTTAGTTTTCTCAATTCAACCTAGTCAATTTCTTCATCACTTTCCACAATTCCCAATCTTTGTTTTCTTTTCTTAGATTTAGCTTATTGCTTTATAAGGCTAAAGTGTTTGCATCTTTAATCTTTGCCTTTTTCTTTAACTATTCGGTATTCTTGTTCATGTAATTTCTAAGTAACCGATAATTTCATTCTCCTCTTATCTTCTCCTCTTATATGCATAGGGTGATTGAACAAATGTAGATCAATCAACTCCATTTTGTCTTGAACAAGAAGCCTGCTAAGCTGACTCGCGTGAGTTAAAATATTGAACTAGCCCTGTTACTTTTCTGATGAGTATGCAGTCTCATTCCTTATCGTACTTCCATGCAATAATCTTCATATCATCAGTCTGGGATACTGATGGTATCATTTATCTCAACAAAACCCATTCCTACTTTCAAAAACTTTTTGGCTGGATGCCCTACATGCGAGAGTTTGTGATAAATATATTGTCGAGGATCTTTAATATTAGTAAACTTTGAAGGTTTATTTTTGCTTACATTTGATTATGGTAGATTCACCAAACCATCATTTTTCTTTCCTATTCTTTTACCTGGCTCCTCTTCAGTCATAGGTTTTTTCCCTTTATCGGTTCATCAATCTTTCTTTTGCTTCTTATACTTGTATGATATATTTGCCTAGATTCAAGCACAATAGACTCAGAACTTTCAATTGTTGCTTCCTTTTCTTTCTCTTGTTGTAATCTTCAGAAATCTTTTGTATTAACTCCAATTGCTTATTACATAGTATCTGAATTAGTATACTTTCCTGAGCTTCCGGTTCTAGAGTATACAGGTTGTGCCTCAAAATGAGTGTATATTAGTTGTTAGATAAGATATCCAGCTCTAACCAAAATGAGTGCAAATTTATTTTTAGCGTCATCCTTTAATTTCTTGGTCATCAGACGACCATGAAATAGTTATTTCAAAAGACGGTCAGATTGCAGACATCTTCACAAAGTCGCTACCGACTCAAGGATTCACGTTCTCATAATCCAAGCTTCAGGTCGTTGACCACTTTTGCCTTGCCGGGGGATATTATATGATGTTGTAATTAATGATATTACGAGGTATTAGTATATAAGTAGGTTCACATATAACCCCATTTGTAACTATATTCTAATTACAATCATGAGTATATTTACATTTACATACTCTAGAGGAATCATAATAATAACTTGGAAAACTTGAGAGTCGCAAGTTCGCTTTCAGATTGAAACTATTTGGGTTCACACCAAATATTCAATCAGATAAAACTCAAGTTCAGAAATCGAATTATGAATTTGTGTGTGTTTTTTATCATGAACCAGAAGAGAATGAAGAATAAGATAGACCAATTCGAATTATTTCAGGGATGGGAAAACTGCCGAAGACAGTTTTTCTCATGCAAAATTACACTTTTTACCCTCTAGTTTCACATGTGAAATTTCGGGAAAAAACAAATTCTAGTGCATTTTTGATAAAGCAATATTTACCAAATTTCGAGAAAAAACAAATTCAGCTCGATCTCAGCCAGAGGCTTTGCCCCTTGGACCCCGCCAGGGGCTGCCGCACCTTGGACCCCGCTCCTAGGGGCGCTGCCCCCGGACCCCCGCCAAGGGGGCGTTGCCCCCTTGAAACCCTCATCGCTTAGAGGCTTCGTCTCTAATAAGGTTTTTAATTTCAAAGATCACAATAAACTCAAACAAGTGTGCACTCCCCGCACCTCCTGACTTGTTTGATGAATACTATGATCAAATTGGTCGTTAGTCAATCTAATAACACTAAAATATCTAACACATTGGTCGTTAGTCATAATTACACTAAAATACCTCCTGACTTGTTTGATGGATACTATGATCAAATTGGTTGTTAGTTAATCTAATTACACTAAAATATCTAACACACACCCAACGTATCTGATAGTTAATCTGTCAGTTAGTTTGTAAGTTTATTTGAATTTATATAATAAGTTATTTGTTTTTCAATTATGATTTTTGTTCATAATTTCATTTGACAATTTGTAACAATTAAATTTAGATAAAAGTGATCCAAAATTTCATTCGTTTTTAGTCCTCAAAAGATTGAGCCACCCGTGCTATTAGTGAGAGATCTTCAAGAACGTGGTCAAAAAGGGGTATACATGATTCTCTTTTTAAGGAGTTAGGTGATTTTTGTTTAAAACAATATATAATTTCATTACCTACTATGATGTCGAGCATATATTAAAATATATTTAAAACAAGTATATTTCAATTACCTGGCTGTGTTATGAATCCAAAAAAAGGTTGATCTTAGTTTTTGTCGGGAGACTTTTAATAAAAAACCAGAACGAGATGTCAACGAGACAACGAGTAAACGAGCTCAATAAAAGAATGTTTATGGGACATTTTTGCCAAATCATATTGACGTGTACGAAATAGATGAGGTAATGCTGGTGTGTCGACTTCTAGATGGAGTTGATGTACACATTCCACCGACACAACAAAAAAAATTGATCTAACTGTTATAATATCATAATAATTTTCACAAGATTAGTGTTATAACTTTAAGAACTTTAAAGAGAATTGCAAGAGCAAGAAGAAGAGAAATGTATAACTTATGAAAGTGTATACAAGAGGTGCATCTTCTCCTCTATATTGAGGTGGTATTTATACTACAAAGATCAATCATTTTGGTAGACAAGGTAAACTATCTTGGTAGATAAGTAGCATAGTAAACTTATCTACAAGTTTGACAAAGAGTTCATCCACTTGCTATGGTAATAATTCATAATACTCCCCCTTGGATGACACTTTTCAAACTTCAAGAGTTTAAGTACTGCCTCGTTAAAAACCTTGCTAAAGAAAAACCCAGTGGGAAAAAAACCTTAGCTAAGAAAAAAAGAGTGCAGCTTATAACTCCCCCTCAAATTGTCTTCTGTAGATCATCACATTGCTTGTACATGCCGCATGCCAATATCATAAACATGTTTTCTAAAAGTTGTTTTAGGAAGTGCCTTTGTGAAAAGATCAGCTGAATTGTTACTAGATTGAACGTATCTCATTTCGACTTGTTTATCTTTAATAAGATCTTGAGTGTATGAAAAGAATCTTGGTGGTATATGTTTTGTTCTATCACTTTTGATATACCCTTCTTTCATCTGTGAGACACAAGCTGCATTATCTTCATAGATTGCTGTTGCATTTTCATCTTTCTCCAATCCATAAGAAGTTGATATAAGTTGTGTCATAGATCTTAACCATACACATTCTCTTGAAGCTTCATGTAGTGCAATGACTTCAGCATAATTTGAGGATGTCGCAACGAGTGTTTGTTTCTGAGAACGCCATGAAATCGCAGTTCCTCCATTCTTAAATACGTATCCAGTTTGAGATTTTGCTTTATGTGGATCAGATAAATAACCTGCATCTGCATAACCAACCAACCCTTCTTTTGAATTATTAGGATAAAACAATCCTAAATCAATAGTACCTCGAAGATATCGAAAAATATGTTTAATCCCATTCCAGTGCCTTTTAGTAGGGGCTGAACTAAATCTCGCTAACAAATTAACTGCAAAAGAAATGTCAGGTCTCGTACAGTTAGTAAGATACATAAGTGCTCCAATTGCACTAAGATATGGTATCTCTGGACCAAGAACCTCTTCATTATCTTCGTAAGGACGAAATGGATCATTATCAACATTGAGTGATCTAACAACCATCGGTGTGCTTAAAGGATTTGCCTTGTCCATATTGAAACGTTTTAAAAGTTTCTCAGTATAAGTTGACTGATGTATAAGTATTCCATTATGCATATGCTCAATCTGCAAACCAAGACAATATTTGGTTTTTCCAAGGTCTTTCATCTCAAATTCTTTTTTTAAAAGAGCAATTATTTCATTAATTTCTTTTTGCGTCCCAATTATATTTAGATCATCAACATACACAGCTATGATCACATATCCTGATGTTGTTTTCTTAATGAAGACGCATGGACAAATAAGGTTATTTGTGTATCCTTTACTTGTCAAATAATCACTCAAACGATTGTACCACATCCTTCCAGATTGTTTGAGTCCATACAAGGATCTTTGTAATTTGATGGAATACATTTCCTTAGGCTTTGAGCTTAATGCTTCATGGAATTTAAAACCTTCAGGAATTTTTATATAGATGTCACTATCTAGTGATCCATACAAGTAAGCTGTGACAACATCCATAAGAAGCATCTCTAAATTTCTAGAGACTGCTAAACTGATTAAGTATCTAAAGGTTATTGCATCCATAACAGGGGAGTATGTTTCCTCATAATCAATCCCTGACCTTTGTGAAAAACCTTGAGCTACAAGTCTAGCTTTATACCTTGTAACTTCATTTTTCTCATTTCGTTTTCGTACAAAAACCCATTTATACCCTACAGGCTTTACAGCCATCGGAGTAATAACAATAGGTCCAAAGACCTTTCGTTTGTTTAGTGAATCTAATTCAGCTTGCATAGCTTCTTTCCATTTATCCCAATCATGTCTATTTTGACAGTCACTAACTGATTTTGGTTCAGGATCATCATCTCCACTCATGATGTCACTTGCTATGGAATAAGAAAATATTTCATCAATACTTTCCATTTCATCTCAATTCCATAAGATATGTGTGCGACCATAGTTAATTGATATTTCTTTGTTATTTTCATCCAAATCCTCCTCATGAGAGGTTTTGGTATTCAGCGTTGCATCAAGATCATTCATTTTATGGTCAGCTTTCTTTTCATGAGTTTTTCTTTTTCGAGGATTTTTATCCTTGGAACCGACTGGCCTTCCTCGTTTCAAACGTTTTTGAGATTCATGAGTCGTTGTGTTATCTATTTGCTTATTTGGAATCTCAACTCGAGCCGGAGCATTAGCAGCTGGTATATGAGATTTAGTAACTCTATTTGTGTCAGTAAATGAATCAGGTAATTGATTTGTAATTTCTTGCAGATGTATTATCTTTTGGACTTCTGTCTCACGTTGTTTAGTTACTGGATCAAGATACAATAATGAAGGAACATACCATGAGACATCATTTTCTTGTTTTTTCTTTTCTCCCCCTAATGCCGGGAAGACTGACTCGTTAAAGTGACAATCAGCAAAACGTGCTGTAAATACATCACCCGTTAAAGGTTTAAGATATCTTATGATGGAAGCAGATTCATATCCAACATATATTACCAACCTTCTTTGAGGACCCATTTTTGTACGTTGTGGTGGTGCAATAGGGACATACACAGCACACCCAAAAATTCTAAGGTGGGAAATGTTTGGCTCATTGCCAGAAACAAGCTGTAACGGAGAGTATTTAAGATTTGCACTTGGTCTCATACGAATTAGTGATTCAGCATGAAGAATTGCATGACCCCAAATAGACACAGGGAGTTTTGTCCTCATTATTAATAGTCTAGCTATTAGCTGTAGACGTTTGATTAATGACTCAGCTAAGCCATTTTGTGTGTGTACATGAGCAACAGGGTGTTCAACAATAATTCCTACAGACATGCAATAATCATTAAAAGCATGTGATGTGAATTCACCAGCACTATCAAGTCTCACCCTTTTAATAGTATAATCAGGAAAATGTGCTCGTAATTTGATAATTTGTGCAAGAAATTTCGCAAATGCTACATTACGAGTTGATAACAAAGAGACATGAGACCATCTGCTTGACGCGTCTATTAAAACCATAAAGTATCTAAATGGTCCACATGGTGGATGAATTGGCCCACATATATCTCCTTGAATTCTTTCAAGAAACAAAAATGATTCCTTTTCAATTTTCACAGGCGAAGGCCTTGTAATTAATTTTCCAAGAAAACAAGATGTACATAAAGGAATTTTATTCGATTGTGGGATCTTTTGATATTTCAATGGATGCCCATGAGTGTTTTCAATTATTCTTTTCATCATTGTAGATCCTGGATGGCCTAATCTGTCATGCCATAAGTTAAGTGTTTTAGGATCACAAAATTTTTCTTTAACTGCCATATATGCCTGAGGCACATTAATGTGTGTATAATGTAAACCAGACTGAAGCATTGGCAATTTTTCTAATATCTGATCTTTGCTTATGATATGCAAATATTTTTCATTATCAACAGTCCTTGACTGAGTATCATATCCGTTATGATATATGTTTTTAAAACTCAACAGAGTTCTTGTTGATTTTGGGGAAAATAAAGCATTTTCTATTATAAGATTTGTACCATTTGGTAATGCTAAATTAGCTTTTCCCACTCCTTCTATCAGGTCTGTAGGGCCTGATATTGCATTAACGATTCCTTTTGTTGGTTTAAGTTCATAAAAATATTTCTTAGATCTAAGTATAGTGTGCGTGGCTCCACTATCTGCTATACATATATCTGCTTCATTTGTTTGATCTTGCGCTCCGGTGATTTTCATTTTAATCTTGAAAGTATAAAGAAAAATAATAAGTGAATAACGACAACATTGTTATATTTTAACAAGAACTTTATTTAATCGAAAGAAAACATTACATGAAGAAAAATACATAATTGAAGATAGAAAAACACTTAATTGTTGCATATAACTATTATGGTTAAGCAACATGTGTTCAGAGTTCTATGTCAAAGTCTGCAGTGTTCAACTCAACATTGAGATCATTAAAATTATCAACATGGTTCACTTCCTTCTCTTTTCTTTTAATAGAGGCTTGGTATAGTTTACACAAATGTGGAGCTGTGCGACAAGCCTTCGACCAGTGGTTTGTGCTACCACATCTAAAACAGGAAGTGCCATTATTTTCGGACCTACCAGCTTCATTCCCTTTGTACTGGTTGGAATTGTTATTTTGTGGGCCGTGGTAATGGACTGTTCTTTGATTTCTACCACGGCCATATCCACGGCCACGACCACGTCCACGGTTATAAAAGTTACCTCGGTAATTATTATTACCCTTAAAAGAATGGTTGCGATTATTAGGGTAACTTTTATCAAAAGAACCACGACCACGACCTCGTCCCCACTTTCTTCCAGAGTTTTTAGTAACAACATTTATCTCTAGAATTGCTAACGATCCCGTGGGGCCAGCTTGATGATTTTTCATCAAAAGCTCATTATTTTTTTCTGCTACGAGGAGAAATGAATTTAAAGCAGAATATCTTTTAAACTTTTGCAACCTATATTGTTGTTGCAAGTTTATATTTGATGCATGAAATGTGGAGAAAGTTTTCTCCAACATATCTTCCTCGGTTACATTTTGCCCACAGAATTTGAGGGTCGAGCATATTCTGAACAAAGCAGAGGTGTACTCGTTTATCTTTTTAAAATCTTAGAACCTAAGATTGTTCCATTCATCTCTAGCAGTGGGAAGTAGAACTTCCCTTTGGTGATCAAATCTGCTTTGTAAATCTTTCCATAAAATATACGGATCTTCACAATTTGAGTATTCAAACTGTAACATCTCATCAATATGCTTATGTAAAAAGACATCAGCTTTCACTTTGTCTTGTTCGGAGCATGCATTCCCCTCTTGTATAGTTTCTAAGACACCCATGGATTTAAGATGTCTTTTTACATGGGCGGTCCACGGCATATAGTTTTCACCATTGATATTAAGAGCCGGGAATTCTATTTTGGCAATGTTCGACATTTTGTTTCTAAACAAGAATTAAGAAAATAGTAAGATAATTATTAGAATCCATATATATCAATAAACATTGCGATACAATAAAGCGGTAGAGCTATAAACAAATACAGAAATAAGAAAAGTTTAAATTCTTCGGGTGGTAGTTCAGCAATAGGGATAAGAATTAAAATAAGCATTATGGTTGCAGTACTAAAACCGGGTGTCACACCCTGGGCCCAAGTAGGGTGGGACGTCACAGACTGGCAACATATATGGCAGCGGAAACTAACCATCAAAAGAGCACACATGGAAAGAAATCACATGGCATTATAATAAAAGTTTTAACAACCCAAATACAACGGTCAAAAGCCGGGTCATAACAGACTTAATCCAAATTAAAGTAAATTCATAAGTTCAACAAACATCCAACAAATTGTCTAATGATAGATTCAAACTAATTAATGCCATGTGGTGGTCACGGAACTAGGTCATCCAAAGAGGTTCTCCAACTATTCCAAGCTCTCATCAAGGATTACCTGAAACATGCTCAAAAGATTTTTGTGTCAACTAAAAAGTTGGTGAATTCAAGTGCTTAAAGTTTAAAAACAAATCCATAAGTAAATTTTGAAATCATAAATATCACTGTTGTGGGGTCACAATCAACCCTGCACTCAGTCCCGGCTAGCCTCTTCTAAATTTGTGTTAATACCGGTTAACCCATAGGGATAACTGAGCCTTAAATAGTGAACCATACCTGCTGGATGGTTCACCTTAGTATCTTATAATACCTGTCACATGACACAAACGACCCCGCAGGATCTCAGTGGGGTACCCTTCCCATTCATGAGGGAAGGCACTATGTGTGGGGGATTCCCCAAGTAGATCTACCCATATAGAACAAGCGGTTCACACAAGAATTAATGATTGTGATACAATTAAGAGCAGGTTCAATATTAACCACAACATACAAGTATCATAGCACATAAATGATTTCAAAGTAGGCATAGCATGTTTCATCCCAAAACAGTAGTAAAAAGGGAACACTAGAACTCACCTTAGGGTTAAGTCAATGATTCCTTGAGCAAAGATAGATTCAATTCCTAGCACCCTATCATCATGATTCAAGTAATAAGCTAAATGATCTATGGTCATTATAAGAGTAACTAGGTTAATTTATGGTTAAAAGTTCAATTAACTTTGGTTCTTTAACAATTGCGTTTAAAAAGTTTCCTTTTTAGGAAAGTTGTCTTTCTTTATGTAAATGACATGTTTTATGATTTAAATCAGTTTGATAAGGTGATGATAAGTTTAACAAGTAATTTTTAGTCATATGATGATCATTTTAGGGTGAAATTACAGAATTACACTTTAGTCCCTCAAGTTTCATAATTTACAGTTTTTACCCTAAAGTTTGATTTCTATTATTTCATGACCCATTATGGCTCTTAATAATTTCCAGAAGTTTTACATATTTAAAATGACCTATTTTAACCCAAATTTTCAGTATTTTAATTTGGAGAATTTAAAATACCTATAACTAGCTACCGGTTACGGTTAAACCGACAATTTATCGACTAGTTTTGAATATTGCAGTTTTTAACCCATAAGACTTATGTATTAATTTTTAAACACTTCTAATAAACTTTTTAATCTGTTTTAAATGGGATTTTTGAGTCATTATAGCCAAAGGCTTTGGTTTGTAAGAAATCGTTTGTAAACTCGTTTTTAACCGAAACCGAACATTCTAAGTTAATTTTTCCTCAAATTTTTACCAAATTACCACCTTGAGGTCACTAAGTTACTGAAATTTCATTATTTCCATGATTTTATACTTGTTACACAATTTCTAGAAATTTTCTCCAAAATCTCCCGGTTTAGGTCTATTTTGCTAATTAAATTCATAAAAATTACAATTTAACCCAATAAATCACCAAATTCGGTTTTTAACACTAAAATATATATTTTAGGGCCTGAAAATTATAAAATTTGACATTTGTTAAGTTTAACCCATAACTTTCAATTTTCCCACTTTTCGGGTCCTAGATTTACCTCATTTAAAACATTTTACCATACTTTTCATAATGTTTACCCCAAGTCATGAATTTTACAGGTTTAATATCATCAAAATACTGGAACAAAACTTCAACTCACGGATTTTTACATACAAGTCATCATTGATTCATTTAGAGGGTGTTAATCACTTTTTGCACACGTGTAATCGATATATTTCAAGCATAATCATCACCAAACCATTATTTAACTTTTAAACCAGCTTCATAAGGAGTTCATAAACTGTTTTAGAGCAGAAGTTTAGTATAGGTTGAGAGGCTTTTAAAAATAGGTGGGTTTTTGGTGCTAAACCCATGAAAAAGAGGGTTTTCAAGGTGAAATCGGGTGCACCAACCCTTGATTCACGATTGTTCTTAGCATATACCTTCTTATGAGGTTGAGAGTCCTTCAAAAACAGTAGGATGGCAGCAAGTTTCTGTTTTGAACAAGAAAGTAAGATTTTTGAGAGAAAAGTGAAGAAAAACACAAGATATAGCCTTATCCGGGTATGATGTTGCTTACACTTCAGGTGTTTCACGATTTAGAGATGATTTTGAGAGTTTGAGGGCTGTTGAATCTCGAGCATAAGCTGAAACTTCCTGTTCTTGCAATAATCTTGCTTGAAAACTCACCAAAGCTCAATTTCTAGCTTGTTTTGAGCTTGGTTGGTGTTTGGTTGAAGTTGTTCTTCGAAATTCTGCTATGAAGAGGAAGAAAATGCAGAGAATATGGAGGGAGGAAGGCTGGAATTCGAGAGAGAGAGAAGGAGGGTGATGGGAGGATTTGCATGTATGGGGAAGGGGGGATTATGGAGTGTAGGAGTGGTCTTTGTGGGGTTCAAGGGTGGGAGGTGGTTGGTGGTTAAGGGGGGGCGGCCGAGAATGAGAGAGAGAGGGGGATTTATTTAAATTTTAATGGTATTTTGTTAATTAAAGTGGATTATGTGTAGTATAATTTTATTAGGTAGTGTTATTTGATAGTAGTTTCTTGTTTTTAGATTTTTAAGTGTAAGAATCCATATATATAATTCAAGATTGGATTTTGATTTATTATTATCACCCATGATTTATTTTACCTTGAAATTAAATTTCATCACCTAATTAATACTTGTCAAGGATTATCTATTAATTTCTAGACTAAGGCAAGGCATAAAGGTATCATCTAAGGCAATCAAGCATGTAATCAAATAATCATGTAAAGATGATAATAATAATAATAATACTATGAATGAAATAATGTTAAATAAATTTTAGGGTTAGGGTTGGACCTAGGAGTTGGTTGTTACATTCTCCCACCGTTTAGGAAATTTCGTCCCGAAATTTTAGCCTCGATTATATCCAGAACGGGTGGGTCTGAAGAGGTGCGGAAAATCTTTTCTCATTTCATCTTCTCGTTCCCAAGTGAATTCAGGCCCTCGCCTAGAATTCCATCTTACTTTGACCTTGGGTATACGACTTCGTCTGAGTTTCTTGACCAATCGGTCAGTGATCTCAATAGGTTCTTCCACAAAATTCAGCTTGTTATTAATTCTAGCTTCCTTCAAAGGCAATTCCAGGGCTTTGTCTACCAAACACTTCTTCAAGTTAGACACATGGAATGTGTCATGTATGTAGCTTAGCTCTTGAGGTAGTTTTAATTGATAAGCCACTGGGCCGATTCTAGTAAGTATTTCAAATGGTCCAATGTATCTTGGGCTTAGCTTGCCTTTCTTACCAAATCTTACGGCTCCCTTCCAGGGTGCGACTTTTAGCATCACTCTATCACCGACCTGGAATTCCAATGGTTTTCGCCTTCTGTCAGCGTATTTCTTCTGACGATCTCGGGCTGCTCTTAGACGCTCTTTGATTTTAAATATTTTGTCTGTGGTCTCCATCATGATGTCGGGTCCCATCACTTGGCTGTCACCAACCTCATTCCAACTTAACGGCGATCGACATTTCCTACCATATAGGGCTTCATACGGGGCTGCTTTTATACTTGCGTGGTAACTATTATTGTAGGAAAACTCTACTAGAGGAAGATGGTTGTCCCAGTTCCCACCGAAGTCAATCACGCAAGCTCTTAACATATCTTCCAAAGTTTGAATGGTTCTTTCACTTTGTCCTTCGGTTTGAGGGTGGTATGCAGTGCTTAAATCCAGACGGGTCCCTAAAGCCTGTTGGAGTGTTCTCCAAAAACGAGAAGTGAAGCGACTATCACGGTCTGAGATAATCGATAGTGGCACTCCATGTCTGGTCACTATTTCGTCGATGTAAAGTTGGGCTAGCTTTGGCAAGTCATAGTCCTCTCGAATTGGCAAGAAATGGGCTGATTTGGTAAGCCTATCCACTATTACCCAAATGGCATCATGTCCTCTGAAGGTTCTTGGTAACTTCGTAACGAAATCCATTGTGATGTTAGCCCATTTCCACTCTGGAATTTCGGGTTGTTGCAAAGTTCCTGACGGCTTTTGATTTTCAGCTTTTACCATTGCGCACGTCAGACACTTCCCAACATAGGTGGCGATTGATTTCTTGATTCCAGGCCACCAGAACAGTGCCTTTAAGTCTTGGTACATTTTATCACTTCCTGGGTGAATCGAGTATCTAGACTTGTGAGCTTCATCTAGGATTGTCTCTCTAATCCCTCCATACTTTGGTACCCACGTTCTTCCTTCACACTTGTATAAACCATCGCTGCTCAACTCTAAATGCTTTTCCATTCCTGTTAGCATCTCCTCAGCTAGGTTATCCTCCTTCAGTGCTTCACCTTGAGTTTCCTTTAGCCTAGCAATAAGGCTGGTATACACACTCATCCTTAAGGCACGGACGCGAAGGGGTTTTTCCCTTTCCTTTCTACTCAAGGCATCTGCCACTACATTTGCCTTGCCAGGGTGGTAGCGGATTTCACATTCATAATCATTCAATAGCTCAACCCATCTTCTCTGACGCATGTTTAACATCTTCTGATCAAGAATGTGCTGCAAGCTTCTATGATCAGTATAGATAATGCACTTGGTGCCATAAAGATAGTGCCTCCACATTTTGAGTGCAAACACCACGGCACCCAATTCCAGATCATGAGTCGTGTAGTTCTTTTCATGCTCATTCAACAGTCTGGATGCATAAGCAATCACCTTATCTCGTTGCATCAGCACGCATCCTAGTCCCTGACGCGAGGCGTCACAATAGACTACGAAATCCTCAACTCCTTCCGGTAGGGCGAGGATAGGTGCACTACACAGTTTCTCCTTGAGTGTTTTAAATGCTTTGTTCTGTTCTTGTTCCCATACAAAGGCTGTATTCTTCTTAGTCAAAGCAGTTAACGGCTGCACTATTCTCGAGAAGTCTTTGATGAACCTCCTGTAGTATCCAGCTAAACCAAGAAATTGTCTTATCTCGGTAGGAGTTTCAGGAATCTTCCAATTCTTGATAGCCTCTATTTTCAAGGGGTCCACTTGAATCCCATCTTTATTTACTACATGCCCTAGAAATTGGATTTCACGCATCCAAAATTCGCATTTGGAGAATTTGGCATATAATTGCTCATTCTTGAGCAACTCAAGAATCAGTCTAAGATGCTTCTCATGCTCTTCTTTACTACGGGAGTAGATTAAGATATCATCAATGAACACAATCACAAACTTGTCTAGATATGGGCGACATACTCGGTTCATGAGATCCATAAATGCCGCTGGTGCATTAGTTAGTCCAAAGGGCATGACCAGGTACTCATAGTGTCCATATCTAGTTCTAAAGGCTGTTTTGGGTATGTCTTCTTCTTTTATCTTCAGTTGATGGTATCCCGATCTTAAATCTATTTTGAAAAAATAGCTAGCTCCTTGTAGTTGATCGAATAGGTCATCAATTCTCGGAAGAGGATAACGATTCTTTATTGTCAGTTTGTTTAATTCTCGGTAATCAATACACATACGTAGGGTTCCATCCTTCTTCTTCACGAATAGCACCGGGGCACCCCATGGAGAAACACTTGGTCGAATAAATCCCTTGTCAAGTAGCTCTTGGATTTGTATCATTAGCTCTTTCATCTCGGGCGGGGCGAGTCGGTATGGTGCCTTAGCTACTGGTGCAGCTCCAGGCAATAGATCTATTTGGAACTCAACTTGTCGGGTTGGAGGGAGTCCCGGTAGATCTTCGGGAAATACTTCCGGATATTCAGAAACCACCGGTATGTCCTCGATCTTCTTTTCCTCTTTTGCCCTCATCACATAGACTATGAAAGCTGAGCATCCTTTCATGAGACTCTTGGTAGCCTTTAGGTGGGATATCATAGGATATAGCGTGTTACTTCTTTCACCATGAACAACTAACGTTTTCCCATCGCTTAAAGGTATTTTAAGTAAACGTTCATCACACACGATTTCAGCCCTATTTTTGGCTAACCAATCCATCCCAACAACTACATCAAATCCTCCTAGCGTTATAGGCATCAGGTCTATCTTAAATAAATTACCCCCTAGTTCCATTGAGCAACCCCTGATGATTTCATTGGTTTCTATTATATTACCGTCAGCTAACTCTATGGTATAGGCATCGGTTAAGGTGCAAGCTTTTAAATCAATCAAGGGCCTAAAGGTAGTAGAAACAAAGCTACCTGTCGCTCCAGTATCAAATAGAACAGTAGCAGGATGGTGGTTAATGAGAAACGTACCATTGACCACATCGGGTTCCTTACGAGCACCGTTCGGATCCATCACGAACGCTCTTCCCTTGGGTTTGTTGGGTTTGGCATCCTTGTCCCTTGCTAATTTAGGGCACTTGTTCCTCATATGTACTGGATCTCCACATTCATAGCATTGCTTACCCGATTCATACGTACAATCTTTAATCAAATGACCAGTTCTTTTACACCTGAAACAAGGCATTGGGTTGCAATCTCCTTGGTGGTGTAGTTTGCACTTGTTGCAAAAGCGGCTTGTGCCTAAGTATAGTTTTCGAGCCCTTCCACCATGATCATCACGCCTTGCTCCTTCACCGGTTCTCTTGCTTGAACTACCACTACTACCCATTGTCTTTTTAACATCAAACCACTTCCTTTTCTCACCCATTACCTTCTTTTTGTCTTCTACCTTCACATGCTCTGTCCATCCAGCTCTAATCAAGTCATCAGTCAAGCTACTTGTGAAATCAACTGCAGCTTGTAGGGTCGTGGGCCTGGAAGATCGAACCATGCCTCTAACCCTGGGATGTAATCCCCAGATGAAACGGGCTACACCTTTGGCTTCCGGTGTCACTAGATGTGGCACTAGTCGGGACAAAGCCAGAAAACGGTTGATGTATTCCGTGTAGTTCGGGCCTTTCATTTCCAAGCTCAGAAATTCAGATTCTAGCTTCTCAAGCTGATTGATTGGACAGTATTTGTTGGTCATTAGCTCTTTGAATTCGGACCAGTTCATCCTTCCAACAGCATTCCTTCCACGAGGTTGAACAATAGTTCTCCACCACTCTAGTGCTGATCCCTTAAGTGATTGAGAAGCAAACCTTACCATGTGCTCGAGTTTGCACTCACTGATGTCCAGCACGGCTTCCATCTCATCCAGCCATCGGTAGGTCTCAATCGCACCCTCAGTGCCATAGAAGTCCTTTGGTTTGCACGCCATAAAGGTTTTGTAAGAACACCCATTCCTTATCTCCTCAGTGTCATCATTGTTGGCTTCGTCATTCCCGGGTTCACCGTTCCCGGTTGCATTACCCCGATCAGCGTTGATCTGGGCAATGATGGTTGGAATGGCATTTGCAATTTGTTGCGCCACCAAGTTGGCAATCCTTTCCTCGTTTTCCAAGTTGACATTCTCTCCACGTGGAGCTTCTGGTTGGGTAGGTGCTTGGTTTTCATTCTGGTTCCTAGCTTCTTCATTTCTTCCACTAGTTGCTCCTCTTCTTCCCATACGAACTCCTCGTCTCGGTGGCATTCTGGTGTCATCATAGACAAATATGTTTAGCATCTCATAAATTGGTTTCAAGTATCTCATAACAACCGATTATACTCCTACTAGCCACTAAACCCAGGACATAAAGGTTTTGTACCACATTTCATGACATTCAAAGATGCTTCAATCAATTAATGGGATAGATTATATCACAAGACAACATAATTTAACTCATGTCACATAACATCACATAGTTTCATTCAAAATCATTCTGCAAAAGTTAGCATCATAAGCAAAAGTCCATAAATAGATAAATGAAACCACAATCAAACATAATAGTTAAAGCATCATAGTTTCACAAATTGGAAGGTGCCATCACCCCCATAATAATAATAATAGTGTCTGAAATAGATAAATAGTTTCTCAAATAGATCAATAGTTTCTTGCACACACTCCAATGCTTCTCACGTCATCATTGCCATTTCTTCTTCAGCCATCCAAACCAACCTGAAGTTTTCTTCTTCTGCTCCTGTTCCATGCGCTGAACACTATGAGACGCCATCATGGCTTGGAACTGTGCAGACTGGGAGGTTCGAGTAGCATGCTGCAGGGTCACCTCGTGACGCTGAATAGTCCGGAGTATCTCTCCAAGAGTAGGGTCGGAAGGACTAAAGTCACTAGCCCGACGGCTAGACTGGGTGTAGGGATCTCTGGCAAGGACACTCGGGCCGTCAAACATGCTTCGCCTTGGCGGCATCCAATACTCGTCGTGTGTGTGGCGTCTAGGCGGGTCAATCACTGGAGGTGCTGGAGCTGGAGCCACTGCAGGAGGGGGCGGAGGGGGCGGCATCCTGAAAGAAACGGATGTCCCTGGCCGGGTACTCTTTCGGGGACGGGTGACGACACGAGCACCACTACTCCTAATAGGCGGGATGGGAGAGAGGGTAGGCGCGGTGACATGAGGAGAGTGGGATCGCGTTCTGCTTCTGACCGGAGATGATGATACAGAGTCTTCCGAGGGCTCAGAGTCTTCTGAGGTCACGGAAATCCATCCAGGGTGTCCACACCTTCGCAGGTACTCTTCGTATTCAGTCTGAGGCGTTGACTTCTTAACACTTCCCACATGGGCAGTCTCATCAACAGGGTATGCGGGCGCTTTTCCTTTATCAGCCATAGCCTACAAATCCTATAAGATTTTCATGAGTAAATTGGTTTCTCATAGCTCATGATAATAATAATAGTAATAATAATAGTATCTATAGCAGTGATGGCAGTAGCATCAATAATCAGTAGTATCAGTAATTAGTAGCATCAGAAATCAGTAGTATCTCGATATAACAGGCATGAAGGTCACTTTTAAAATTTTTGGCCACACAAAAGAAATTTCTTGAATCATTAACCCAAATACAGAGTTTAACATCACCTAGGGGTCCATGCCAGAACTCACGCGTTCGGTAAATTCATGATTACGTTGATCAAGTGTAATCATCAATTTACCCAACCCGCTTACTCCGACACGTTCCAAACAAGGACAGTCCTAAGGAATCAAGGTTGTAGCCTAGGGTCTACTAAGGTATTCCCAATTTCTCTACAACCTGTGGCTCTGATACCAATCTGTCACACCCTGGGCCCAAGTAGGGTGGGACGTCACAGACTGGCAACATATATGGCAGCGGAAACAAACCATCAAAAGAGCACACAAGGAAAGAAATCACATGGCATTACGATAAAAGTTTTAACAACCCAAATACAACGGTCAAAAGCCGGGTCATAGCAGACTTAATCCAAATTAAAGTAAATTCATAAGTTCAACAAACATCCAACAAATTGTCTAATGATAGATTCAAACTAATTAATGCCATGTGGTGGTCACGGAACTAGGTCATCCAAAGAGGTTCTCCAACTATTCCAAGCTCTCATCAAGGATTACCTGAAACATGCTCAAAAGATTTTTGTGTCAACTAAAAAGTTGGTGAATTCAAGTGCTTAAAGTTTAAAAACAAATCCATAAGTAAATTTTGAAATCATAAATATCACTGTTGTGGGGTCACAATCAACCCTGCACTCAGTCCCGGCTAGCCTCTTCTAAATTTGTGTTAATACCGGTTAACCCATAGGGATAACTGAGCCTTAAATAGTGAACCATACCTGCTGGATGGTTCACCTTAGTATCTTATAATACCTGTCACATGACACAAACGACCCCGCAGGATCTCAGTGGGGTACCCTTCCCATTCATGAGGGAAGGCACTGTGTGTGGGGGATTCCCCAAGTAGATCTACCCATATAGAACAAGCGGTTCACACAAGAATTAATGATTGTGATACAATTAAGAGCAGGTTCAATATTAACCACAACATACAAGTATCATAGAACATAAATGATTTCAAAGTAGGCATAGCATGTTTCATCCCAAAACAGTAGTAAAAAGGGAACACTAGAACTCACCTTAGGGTTAAGTCAATGATTCCTTGAGCAAAGATAGATTCAATTCCTAGCACCCTATCATCATGATTCAAGTAATAAGCTAAATGATCTATGGTCATTATAAGAGTAACTAGGTTAATTTATGGTTAAAAGTTCAATTAACTTTGGTTCTTTAACAATTGCGTTTAAAAAGTTTCCTTTTTAGGAAAGTTGTCTTTCTTTATGTAAATGACATGTTTTATGATTTAAATCAGTTTGATAAGGTGATGATAAGTTTAACAAGTAATTTTTAGTCATATGATGATCATTTTAGGGTGAAATTACAGAATTACACTTTAGTCCCTCAAGTTTCATAATTTACAGTTTTTACCCTAAAGTTTGATTTCTATTATTTCATGACCCATTATGGCTCTTAATAATTTCCAGAAGTTTTACATATTTAAAATGACCTATTTTAACCCAAATTTTCAGTATTTTAATTTGGAGAATTTAAAATACCTATAACTAGCTACCGGTTACGGTTAAACCGACAATTTATCGACTAGTTTTGAATATTGTAGTTTTTAACCCATAAGACTTATGTATTAATTTTTAAACACTTCTAATAAACTTTTTAATCTGTTTTAAATGGGATTTTTGAGTCATTATAGCCAAAGGCTTTGGTTTGTAAGAAATCGTTTGTAAACTCGTTTTTAACCGAAACCGAACATTCTAAGTTAATTTTTCCTCAAATTTTTACCAAATTACCACCTTGAGGTCACTAAGTTACTGAAATTTCATTATTTCCATGATTTTATACTTGTTACACAATTTCTAGAAATTTTCTCCAAAATCTCCCGGTTTAGGTCTATTTTGCTAATTAAATTCATAAAAATTACAATTTAACCCAATAAATCACCAAATTCGGTTTTTAACACTAAAATATATATTTTAGGGCCTGAAAATTATAAAATTTGATATTTGTTAAGTTTAACCCATAACTTTCAATTTTACCACTTTTCGGGTCCTAGATTTACCTCATTTAAACCATTTTACCATACTTTTCATAATGTTTACCCCAAGTCACGAATTTTACAGGTTTAATATCATCAAACTACTGGAACAAAACTTCAACTCACGGATTTTTACATACAAGTCACCATTGATTCATTTAGAGGGTGTTAATCACTTTTTGCACACGTGTAATCGATATATTTCAAGCATAATCATCACCAAACCATTATTTAACTTTTAAACCAGCTTCATAAGGAGTTCATAAACTGTTTTAGAGCAGAAGTTTAGCATAGGTTGAGAGGCTTTTAAAAATAGGTGGGTTTTTGGTGCTAAACCCATGAAAAAGAGGGTTTTCAAGGTGAAATCGGGTGCACCAACCCTTGATTCACGATTGTTCTTAGCATATACCTTCTTGTGAGGTTGAGAGTCCTTCAAAAACAGTAGGATGGCAGCAAGTTTCTGTTTTGAACAAGAAAGTAAGATTTTTGAGAGAAAAGTGAAGAAAAACACAAGATATAGCCTTATCCGGGTATGATGTTGCTTACACTTCAGGTGTTTCACGATTTAGAGATGATTTTGAGAGTTTGAGGGCTGTTGAATCTCGAGCATAAGCTGAAACTTCCTGTTCTTGCAATAATCTTGCTTGAAAACTCACCAAAGCTCAATTTCTAGCTTGTTTTGAGCTTGGTTGGTGTTTGGTTGAAGTTGTTCTTCGAAATTCTGCTATGAAGAGGAAGAAAATGCAGAGAATATGGAGGGAGGAAGGCTAGAATTCGAGAGAGAGAGAAGGAGGGTGATGGGAGGATTTACATGTACGGGGAAGGGGGGGATTATGGAGTGTAGGAGTGGTCTTTGTGGGGTTCAAGGGTGGGAGGTGGTTGGTGGTTAAGGGGGGGCGGCCGAGAATGAGAGAGAGAGGGGGATTTATTTAAATTTTAATGGTATTTTGTTAATTAAAGTGGGTTATGTGTAGTATAATTTTATTAGGTAGTGTTATTTGGTAGTAGTTTCTTGTTTTTAGATTTTTAAGTGTAAGAATCCATATATATAATTCAAGATTGGATTTTGATTTATTATTATCACCCATGATTTATTTTACCTTGAAATTAAATTTTATCACCTAATTAATACTTGTCAAGGATTATCTATTAATTTCTAGACTAAGGCAAGGCATAAAGGTATCATCTAAGGTAATCAAGCATGTAATCAAATAATCATGTAAAGATGATAATAATAATAATACTATGAATGAAATAATGTTAAATAAATTTTAGGGTTAGGGTTGGACCTAGGAGTTGGTTGTTAACCGGGTGTATCATCTTTGAAATATTGTCTTGGATAAACTTGAGAAAATAGATGATCTGTTTATTGTAAACGAAAATAGATTGATAGTGGTCAATTTATAGTTTAAAATTATAACCGTTTGTAACGGTTATGTGATTGTTTACAACGGCTATATAACCGTTTATAACGGCTATATAACTCTCGTGTGTGTATATATCGACAATAATTTTTTTTTTAAATAAAATATATAAGTGTAAGATTATGTTACAAAAACGGAAATATTAGTTGTATAAATAAGAACAACAATTAAGGATAAGAATAAGACGTTAGTACGAATAAATGTTAGTAAACATAATCAAAAAAATGTTAATTGTATAAAGTTAGTTGACATAAAAGGAAATGTTAGTTGTATAAATAAAGATTAAGTAAAAGTTAGATGCATAAGTAAATGTTAGTTGCATAAGTAAAAGTTAGTTGACATAAAATAAAATGTTAGTTGCATAATCAAAAGTTAGATGCATAAATAAAAGTTATTTTGTTAGTAGTCCCATGGTTATCAAGTCCATAATAAGATCTCCTTTATGCTTACTTTATTTATATTAGTTATCTTCTCAATATAAGATATTGTATATTATTACTTAATGAATCCCTTACCTTGATTAATGGATGACTTTGAGCTTTGTTGATCTTCTTGTTTAGAGTTTAAGAGCTCTCGTGCTGATAACGTGTTATAATATCACAATAATTTTCACAAGATTAGTGTTATAACTTTAAAAACTTTAAAGAGAATTGCAAGAGCAAGAAGAAGAGAAATGTATAACTTATGAAAGTGTATACAAGAGGTGCATCTTCTCCTCTACATTGAGGTGGTATTTATACTACAAAGATCAATCATTTTGGTAGACAAGGTAAACTATTTTGGTAGATAAGTAGCATAGTAAACTTATCTACAAGTTTGACAAAGAGTTCATCCACTTGCTATGGTAATAATTCATAATAGTAACTTTGTTATTATATTATATTGTATATATACTTATTTGCAAAGGTCGGTGGCAAATGCCACCGGCCAAAAAACCCCCTCAACTTTCTTTATTTTACACTTTTTACCCTAAACTTTTTATAAAACTTTGAAAAATGTCATTTCGACCCCCTTAAGTTTTTAAAGTTCCGGATTTATCCCTGTAAAATATAAATTCGAGTCCAATACGTCAACGTTTTGACGTAAATTTTGTTCAGAAATAAATTGGGTCAAATATAAAACGTTTTAATGCTTATTTTTATGTATGCTTTGAGTTGACCTACGTTTCGACATTAGTTTGTTTGGGAACGCGTCGGGTCAATATAATACTTTTTCATTTACTATACGTTTGGACGTAAATTTAGTTCGAAAAAGGTCGGAGCGATTGTAATCTATGTTTCGACATTAATTTTGTTTGAAAACAAGTCAGGTCAAATATTAAATGTTTTTGTTCAACGGTATAAATTCGAGTTACTCTACGTATTGACGTAAAATTAGTTTGGAAAAGAGTCGGGTCGATTGTAGTCTATACTTTATTACGTCACGTACAATGTCGCGGCAACACGCGACGGGTAATAAACCTAGTTATTAATTGTTTGGTAAAGTCGGTGAGGTTTTCTTGTCTTTTTTTGGGGTCCGTTGTCTAAACCTTTTATAATTGTTTTTTGATTTTCTTCACAGCTATATCCTAGAATTAGCTTTAGTAAACCCATGTATTACACGGGTTGATCAAATAAAATAATTTAATAGAATAAAATTTTATTAATTTTAAAATTATATTAATTTTTTATAATATAAGATATGATTAATGACTATAAGTAATAAAATAATTATATTAATTTTTTAAACTTTTATTTTAAAACTTTTCTTAGTTTTTTCACAAAAATAAATTAGATATTTTGTTTCAAAGCAAACCATTACTAAAAATTATATTTAAAAAATTTTGATGTTTTTGAAAAGTTTTTTATTTTATAAAATTTATTTATTTAGAAATAACACTAATAAAAAGATCTTCTTTATTTATTTAAAAAAACTAATGTAAATCTAAAATTAATTAAATAATATTATTACTAATTAATGTAAATATTTAATAGTAGAGAGAAACGGGAAAATTTTGATGAGAATGAACGTGATGCTGCCATGTGTCCCCCATAGATAACTTTTTATTAAAGTAGAAATATAGATGGTATTTGGTGGTGATTTTCTTTCAGTGGGTTATTTCCGGTGCGGGTTCGAATCACGGAATTTTATGTTTTCCTTTCCCTCTTAGCCCTAAACACGTATCTGCAAACATGTCCTTTCACCATTGCCTCTCCATTTCATATTTACTTCCGCATCTCTTATCCTTCTAGACCTGTTGTCCTACCCTTTTTACGAATCACTGTTGCGGTTTTCACAATCATTGCACCAGGTAAGCATACTCGGTTTTTACATGTGTTTTCGTATGCCGTTTTGAGATGCAAGACATGAGATTACCTCTTTGCGTTTATTTTTCTATGTTCTATTGTTCTTGGGCTTTATCCATTGCTCATATAACATCCTTTTTTCCGTGTTTTTTCGGTGGAGTTGCTCTCTACATCTATAACATCTCTTTACGTCGAAGGTTTGTTTCTTATATTTTCTTCTCTTAATATTTTTACTCTTTTTTTCACCGTGTGTACTTGGTTAATTCAAAGAAAATATGTAACTATTACCTAATTTGCCTCTAACATGACATCACGAAAAAGAGTCGTGTTTCTAATTTCTCACTCGACTCTACAACAACGGCTTATATAAACGTTGACCGGCAACAGGTCCTTTTGTCTGCCGGTCGTGCCTCTTTGCATTATGATTCCTGATCAACTCTTTGCCATGCCTACATGTAAATATGTAGTAATAATTTTGGTAATTTGGTTTTCGCTAGGAATATTGTAAATAACTTGGTTGTTGGAATTTGTGGTTACTTCTACCTGGAACAATATAAAATTAGCAAAGCATGCGTTGCAACGCGCAGAAAAATGTGAGTATAACGGTTTTAATTGTATGAAAGTAATTGTGGTGATATCCCATTTATTAATGGTTTTGTCTTTTAGATTAAAGGTTTTAGGATCAAACTCAAACATAATGTAAATTATTTTGAGGTATTTAAAAGTAAGAGTAGGTAAATTTTTTTTTAAAGAAAATGTATAAAGTAACGTTGTAAAATAGTTTAAAAAAGATAATAGCACGTTTCATATTATTAATCTTCCATAAAAACCATGCTCCATAAAAATGGGGTGGGGGCGCCCACGCCGGATACCTGCGTCGAGGGTCGGCGCTGCGCAGCAACACCGCCGCCTGTCCCCTACACCACACGACATGTAGTCGCCATGCCTCAACCTCATTTTTTGCCCATTGAAATATCCGACCATTACCCCCACCGCATCCCCATCCCATCCTCAACGGCTATATGCCAAAAACTACAAAAAAATATTTACATTATAAATACTAACCTAAAACTCATAATTTTTACACCATTTTCATATATTTCTCATCTACTCTTACACAATATACATTCTTCTTTCAAAAATATGAATTCCACAAAAAATCCTCAAAATCCCGAGCTTAAACATCCAAAAAACATAGACCGAAGGTGCATTGAAAAGTGATGCCAGTAAAAAGCGATGCGTGAAAAAGAAATAGAGGAAAAAAGAGAACGAAAAGCGCTTCACATGAAAGTAATCGAATTTAAATTGACCTTAGTCGACTTACAATGAGAAACGTTGTTTCGTAAAATGTTAGATCCAGACATGGAGATTTATCTTAAACCGCATGATCGGCGATATCACCATACCGATGTTGAAGAACATCCTTGAATGGAAACGTCAAATTGCCTAGATACATGGTTGGGAGCTTAATTTGTAGATTTTTAATTTTTATGTTTTTTTTAATGTAGTCTTTTATTTAAAATTGTAATTTATTTATATTAGTGAAGTAATTTATTTAATTAAAAAAATTATGGTGTGATGTGGTGTGAGTGCCCATCAATTTGGTTTGGTGTGGTGCCTTGTGACGTGATATTATGTGATTGGTGGGTAAATGATGTGGTGTGATTTGATGAGAGTGATATGAACACCCCACCACCTTAACATGTTTAAAATAAAAAATGATGATAAAGTTTTTTCTCTCTCTGTATAAACTAATCATTTTTGTTACTAGGTAAAAGTCACAAATTTTCACTGTCGTTTTAATTGAATTTTAAAACTATAACGATTTAATTATGATGTGGTGTGATTTGGTGAGAGTGATATGAACACCCCACCACCTTAACATGTTTAAAATAAAAAATGATGATAAAGTTTTTTTCTCTCTGTATAAACTAATCATTTTTGTTACTAGGTAAAAGTCACAAATTTTCACTGTCATTTTAATTGAATTTTAAAACTCTAACGATTTAATTATACGTCTATAAAATTTAGTATTTTATTTTATACGGATTATATATTAGTAAAATCTAGCAATGGAAGGTCTTCACGAAGCTTTCGATGTGATAAATTACAATTGTCTCATTTATTTTCTGCGTATGATGTCATTTTTGTAGGAGAATGGTCTCAAAGCAATATTCGATGTCTAGTCAGCATGCTTAATTGTTTCTACCAGATTGAAAATGAACTTAGTCCAATTTATACGGTGTAGGAGTAGCTTATGAAGAAGTTATTAATTTTTCTACTATCACAGGTTTTAAGCCGGATAAAATTCCATTTGTGTACCTAGGTTTACCGGTCGGTGCAACATGGGTCAAATAGCTAGATGGAAACTTATTATTGATAAATTTCACTAGAGGCTTTCATAATGACGAATCAATATGCTTTCAGTCGGTGGAAGATACACTTTTAAAAATTGTTTTGGGGGCTTTGGGAATATATTATCTTTTATTATTTCTTATGCTTGATGATGTTTCTAAACTATTAGAACATGTTAGGGCTAAGTTTTTTTGGGGTCAGTTTAAGGGTGTTCGAGAAATATCTTCGGTTAAATGGGATATAATTCTTGCGATTAGAAACAAAGGCGGGTTGGGCGTAGGCAATTTGAGAATTCTTAATTATGCTTTATTTATATTTTTCTATATAAAGCATCTTTTTGTCATTTATTGTAATTTCAGAAAATTTTAAAACACTTAACATAAGTTTTAATGCGTAAGGTATAATTTATCAATGCATAAAATGCTATATTCTAATTTTACTCTTATTAATAGCATTTAAACCTTATTAATTTCACACATTTATAAAATATAAACCTTTTATTATTAATTAACTAAAAAAACCTAAAATAGCATCAAATGATATATAAATTAAGAGATGAAATAAGACATTTTAAAATGATCGATAAATCAATCAATCAGTAATCACAATAAGAAAAATATTTGATGTAAATTGATTTTATAACTTTTGGTTCAAATTTTTTTAAAATAACCAAAAGAGATTAATTTGTATTTTACCTATTAATATAAAAATCTAAGTGAAAAGACTTTAAATCAACATGGTTTGATTTGTATTTTAACTATTAGTATAAGGGTCTAAGTAAAAAAATTCACCTCACAGGGTGGTGTTTGAGGATGAGTTAAATTTGATTTTAACAAAAAAAAAGTTACGCAAAGCTTGTGTTACGTTTTGTGTTTTATATAATCTTTTCATTGAAAACTGCTTTTAACAAAATACAAAAGCTATGTAGCATGCATGTAAGGTTTCATTAAGAAGTTTATAAAAAATTTTGTTAACAAAATAAAAAACTTAAATTTATTAAGAACGAAACAAGACTTGCTATAAAACACTTTTTAATAATAGCTTGATATTTTAAAATATGACTTGTATCTCTTTCTAAAACTTTAAAGTGATTATTAAATAGAAAATATTAATTTTTTAATGTTAATTTTCAAAAATAGTATTGTTTATGAGTATATGATATGAATAATGCTTAGAATAAGCTCACTTGAAAGTGGATCGGTTGCAAAACACCAGAAATTGAACCAACTCTGTACATTGTGTCGTTCTAAATTTTCCCAAAACTAAATTATTTTAATCTAATTTAAACTTATATATTTAAAATATTATAGTTAATTTAAAATAACTTAAATAACATCAAATAATAAATAAATTAAAAGGTGAAATATGGTTTTTTAAAATTTATATATTTATAATATTTTAATTAATTTTAAAAAACTTAAAATAATATCAAATAATAAACAAAAATACATAATGATTAATATAATTATAACAAAAAGTATATTAATTAAGTTTAACTAGTGTTTATTCGTGACGCAGTCGAAGAATCGGATCCGTATACTGGTAAGGATTTTTGGTCGGTTGAGGCGGTACACAACTCCTAAATTACACCGCAATAAAATTACAAAGGGATTCCAACCTGCAAGCATAAGAAACTAACATTACATGATTACCTGTGGCCTTTAAATGTGGCCTTAAAATGAGAATAGATAATAGCAAAGCTAAATCTCGAACCACATAAAAAAACATTATAGAAGATAAAGTAAGGCAATTAATTGTCAAGTCAAATATGCTTCTTCTTTTTTCCGAAAGCATCACAACTCCTAAATTACACCCCAATAAAATTACACCAACCCACCTTATATACGGTGCTCGAACCATTGACCTCAAAAGGGTAATTACACGACTCTAATTCCGATGAGTTTGTTATTGGACCTAACCCTTTAAATGTTATCTTGGCTGGTTGAACAACCCCCACCATCATGACTATGAAGCAAAGATTCATCAGCATAACTAAATCCATATTGTTTGTTTAACCCTTTGCAGTCTTTAAGGCAAAGGACCTTAAAATGAAAATAGACATTAACAATATGCTACCCCGTACTTTATTGTAACTCTTGTAGCCAAGGATAGTTCGTTTAGTACACAATCTAATATTAAAAAATTAAATATCCAAAAAGTGAGTTCTAAATAGATTTGACTATGAGTTTGAGATAAGAGTTCATTGAAATGCTTTTCTTTAAACCTGATGGGTTCTCTTTCACGATGAAAAAGATGATGAAGACAATCAGTAAAAACCACTGAGCCCATCATCATAATCAAAAGACCAAAAAACTAATCTGAAATCATCAAATGTCCGATTGTTAGAATAAATGTACTTTGAACAGGTAACCTGCTTTGAAAGTGTAAGAAAATCACCGATCTTTACTCAAATGAGGTCGAAGCTTCCTATACACAAAGAACGTATTACCTAGCAAGAAGAACAAACACAATACCGCTATCTCAGCTCAAAATCCATAAAATTCAGCCTGAAACAAATTGTCAAATATGTAAGAAACATGCTTTCATGTGCACTTTTTGATACTCAAAAGGGAATCAAAGATCTCGTGGAGACTCACCTCGACGTGTACAATTGTAAAGGAGGAGGCAATAGATGCTTTTGAGGGACAATAACAATCGACGGGGAGGGAACCTCGCGGCAGACAACACCGAACAATGGCCACACTCTGATGCAAATGATGGTTAAGTCTTGTCTATCGGACATTTGAAAGAAACCCTAATCATGGTGAAACCTGGGGAAAAAAAACAAATCAGATCATGACTCACGCCCAAAAGCCTTATTTGAGAGAAACCTAGTCTGAAATCACCAGATCTACGTCTTACTCGCCTTCCACAACACCTATCATCAACCTCAGCGAAACCAAAGAAGAAATGCAGAGAGAGAGGACTATTGCTAGTTGTTGGCGAATGAGGACACGTGTGATGACTCTCTTCACTTTGTGCTTGCTAAAACCCACAGCCATTGATTTCTAAACCAACGGCTCACAATCTTAAAATCGCTATTCATCACCATGGTTTTTTAATATATAGATAATTCTATAACTTTAGGGTAAAATTTAACTTAAAACAAACAAAAGGGTTTAATTTGTATTTTACCTATACAGAAAAAAAAAAAGAAATCAAATCAAGAAGGTTTAATTTGTACTTTAACAATTAATATGAGAGTGCAAGTGACAAAAATTCACCATGGGATCAGGGTTGGTGTTTTAAGACGATGTAAATTTGATTTTAACAAAATAAAAAGCTACGCGAAGCGAGTGTTACGTTTTGTTTTTCTTATATAAAGTTTTGTTGAGAAGTACTTTTAACAAAATAAAAAAGCTATGTAGCGTGCGTGATAGGTTTTCGTTGAAAATCGTTAAGTGCTCAACGAGAAGCGCGGGTTCTGCCACTAGTTACAAAAATGGAGGTGGCGTATTGTGACTCGAAAAAAAATGATATTTGGGTTAAAAGTATAAAAGCTATTTGTGAGGAAAATGATAGGGTTTTTATTGGTCATGGAGGGTGTGCGAATAATGAGGTTTGGAATCAAATTATAAAATTGTAATAAGTCTAAATGATAAAGGGATTCTTTTATAGACTATCTTAAGATTAAAAATAGTGGTGAATGGGGTTGATACATATTTTTGAAAGGATATTTGGTTGGGTGATCATCCTTGGAGTGTCAAATACACTAGATTCTTTCGTTTAGAATCTGATAAGGTTTGCTCGATTTAAGATCGGAAAAATGGTAGTGGGTGGGAGTCGTCGTGGAGGCATGAAGTTCGAGGGGGGTGTGGAAACGAAACAATTTAACAATATGCTTGAAGATGTAAATTCTATTACTAGGAGTTCTAATCAAAATACTTGGTTTTTTGATTTTGATGTCTATGGTTCTTTTAGTGTGAAAGATGTTCGAAAACTTATTGATTTCATGATATTGCTGTATGGTACAGAAGTTACTAGATGGAATCATTACCTCCAAATAAAGGTAAATATTTTAGGATGGCATATATTATTTGATTGGCTTCCAAATAGACCTAACTTAGTTGATCGGGGGATTGATGTTCCTAGTATTTTATGTCCAATTTGTGATGGCAAGATCAAGACGTTGGATCATGTTCTTGATGATTGGGAAAATGCAAAAAAAATGTGGGGTTTGATAGCCAAATGGTAAGAATTATCTTTGTTTTCTAATTGTTATCCCTTGCATCCAATGAATTTAGCGAGTTCTAAAAGGTAAAAAAGATATGATACATTGTGTTATCTTCACAGTTTGATGGGTGATTTCGATATTTCAAAATGAAATTGTTTTGCTCATGATGATAGAAGAAACGAAAGCTTATTTGATCTAATTCTAAACTATTCTTATTTGTGGTGTTTAAATAGGAATAGAAAGTTGAACATGAGTTGGGTGGGTTAGTTACAAAACCCTTTATTTTTGTGTAATGTTTCTTGGTTTCTTTTATACTAGCAGCTTCCTAGTTACTTTATAAAATTTTGATGTACAAAACTAAAAATTCTAAATTTTTAACATTCATATTTTTAGGTTTGACATAATATGTAGTGGTTGCTTAGTTAAAATATCATCTATGTGTTATGTATGTAAAAATAAATCCACTAAAAGCGTCATTTGAATCAAGTGTGGTGCTTAACTAATGTCAATTGTATTTTACGGCCCAATTAATGCAATGATGTAAACAAAAATGAATTCACTCAACCCTTTAACACCTGTTAAAAGCTTGGGGAAACAAGGGTTTGGAGCCCATTTTAACTAGGTTGTAATAGTTTTAGGCTTTAGCACCCCAAACATGATGACTTGGATACTTTTGACGCCGTACTATGTCTAGTCTAACTAGTTAGACACAACACGATAAGACACAACTATCTGAGGTGCTAGTTACAAACACGACACGATGACTAATCATATCATTTTTTACTAAACACGAACAAGAACATGTTTAGAAACATGTTACGGACAAGAACATGTTTAGAAACATGTTGGTAGGGGAATACATCATTTATCACCGGGATGTCCCCATGAAGACATTTGGTAATCAATCAAACTTGCGATTATAATGATTTTGATATCAAATTGACTATTGACTAGCATGCTCTATCATTTAAAATAGCCTCATTATGGTTCTGGCATTAGAATTTGTGTAACCATCTTTGCCACACTTTTTACCTTGCAAACTTTATTATGTCTCTTTTCATGGTTATAGTGGTATTTTAACAAAATATGCGATTCGTTTCTCTTTAAATGACTTGCAAACTTCAGGGGGCGTTTGGTATGCAGTAATTCGATGGAATTTAGTGGAATTGGAATTTGAATTCCATTGGTCATTGTGTTTGGTTGGTAGGAATTTGTTGGAATTGGAATTGGAATTCCATTCTTAACGTGTTTGGTTACGAAAGGAATTGGAATTGGAATTGGAATTGATTCCCTCAAATTCCTTCAAATGAAGGATTTCAAAATCCTTCCAAATTTTAAAGGATTTCAAATTCCACCGACCCTTGCCTCCGCCACCGACCGCCACCCACCACCCCCACCCACCACCAACCAATGCTACCAAAAACCGCCACCGCCGCTCTCCCCCAACCGCCGCCCGCCCCCGACCGCCGCTACCTGGCCACCTACCGCCACCGCCCTAACTACTGTCGCCCGATTGTCGCTATCGTCGATAACCAAAACCCGCCAATAACCGATCGTGCTGTCATCGTTGTCGACAATCGACGGTCACTGTTAACCGCATCTGCGCCTATAAACGGTCATCTCCACCGACCGCGCCCGCAGTTGACCACCGACTATCATCGCCGAACCGCGTCGGTTTTAGACACGCTCGATAGCGACCGTCGGTTTTCGACAACTTGCTTGACCGGTTGGCGGCGACGGTTGGGTACGATCGATTTTTAGCAACGGGAGTGATCGTTGGGCACGGTTGGTGGTCGCTGTCAATTGTTGGTGGTGACGGCGGTGGCGGTCGATGGTATGTAGCGGCGGCGATCAGTAATCGTGGAGGTGGTGGTGGTTTGCAATGAGTGATAAATTTCAATTCATTTATAAGTGTTTTGTCACTAATAATACATTTGTAATTTGAATTTCATTTATAAATTCTAATTCCTTTGAATTCCAATTCTTTTGGAAAATATTGAATTTCAATTGCAATTCCTTCTGATTCCAATTCAAATTCAAATTCAAATTCCAATTTCAATTCCAACAAATTCCACGAACCAAACGCACCCTCACTTTCTTGGACAAGACTTGGAATTTATTTCACAAGACTCTCACACAAAGTATGTTCTCTCTTGAAGTCTTTTTTTCTTAACATCTCCTAACCGATGTTGCACGTTCAAAAGTAAATATCAATAGCTAGTTATCTCATATTTTACTTAATATTAGAGCATTTTCATCTTTTTCATTAAAGACTTTGATAACTAATACCACTCTTGGAACTATATTTCTTTTGATTCATCTTGTCAATCGATTGGCATACTCTAGCATATAAAACAACACCATAACATGTTTTGACATTTAGGAGTCCTATGGCTATTTTTGCCACACGAAATGAAATTCCAAATCTTCATTTATAAACACATGTGAATGTGATTTCTCTAGCTTTGCAAGTGTTTTGCATGTGGTTTTAACTACATTGTAGCAACGGAATGTGGGGCGGTCTTAAGCGTCACTTTTACTGCATCAAAGGCAACAAATACTAATATTCATATTTAGACTTTATTTGTATATTGCGGATATTTACTTGACATCGAAGGTTAATCATCTACCATTATGACGTATACGCATGAAGGATATGCCAAATGATGCAAATTATTTGATTATTATACTCTAAAGTTAATCTTAGCCATGTGCAAAAATTGCATATTCTAAATATTTTATACAATTTAAACCATATGGCACTACAATATCAAGTAATCATGATACTTTTTAGAATCTTAATGGCTCCATTGATGTAGCAAATTTGATGATATATTCTGTGAAATAATATGTACTTAGAGGTTTTTTTTCTCTGTTACTATTTATTATAGCTATGGAGGGTTTCCACCAATTGAGGATTCTATAGTGGCAAATCTTTACATAGGTGCTAAGATAGGTGTAACAACCTTAATTTCTAAAAATAAAGAATGCAAAATTTCTCAAAATGAAGGCTGATGCCAGGCGTATCGCATGGTGGCCTGGATGAGGGATGCATCCTCACATTGATGCGAGCTGCAACAAAGGGGATAAGCATTCTCTCATTGCTTGACACGTGAATGATGACGAAGAGTCAAAAATTGGCACATGGCTGATGACTAAGAGATGGAATTTAGCACATGGTCTCGATACGAGGCACATCATCCACCAAGACAGCCTGTATAAATGGCCATTCGGGTGAGACTTAAACACAAATTCTCTGACTTCTCTCTCTAATCTCTTTTTAAAATAAATCTTCTCTCACGGTCAACTTGTTCTAGGTAATCCCGAGGTGTAGTCGAACAAGATAAGTAGAAAACGAGAAGTTGAAAGACGTTAACGCAAAGTGTTGATTGCTAGGAACTATCATATTGATCCTAAGTAGTTATCCGGCTAAAAACAAAAAGATGAATACACTTAATACTTTTAAAATAAATAAATAATTTGAATCTTTGATAATGACATTAATATGTTAAACACGCTTTAATGCACAAAGGTGCTACTAAAGGTAACACTTAGTCTTGAAGTATATGTATAGTTGGCCCCAATTAGGGGTGTTCATCCGATCGGATAACGGATTATTCGGATTATTCAGATCGGATTATTCGGATATGAAAATTTCAGGACCATATCCGAAATCCGATCCGATCCAAATAAGGATATCTCTATCCGATCCGAATCTATCCAAATTCAATTCGGATCGGATTCGGATATATATCCGAATAATCCGAAATTATCCCAATAATCCAAATAAACTAAATAATAAATTTTTTTATTTTTTTGTTCTTAAATTTTTTTTTGCTCATTTTTTATTCTTAACATTTTATAAGTTTAAAATCATAAAAAAAGATATAAAATCTGAAAATACAAATTTGATGTGAACCCAAATTGAAACATAATAGCTAATTATATAAAACCCGAAGATTATAATCTCTAATTTAGAACAACAATCGATTATTGTATAATTATTTAGGATTAGATGACTAAAATGTGTTAATATTCATTAATATTGAGTTGAAAATATAATAGGTAGTTGGCTAATGAGTATTAGGCTACAAACATAATTGAATTCTTATTCGGATTAATCGGATATCCAAATAATCCGAACAATCCGAATAAAAAAATTATGAAATCCGAAATCCGATCCGAAATCCGAATAAGAAATTCGGATTCGGATGAGATCCGATCCGAATATCCGAATAAGAATTCGGATCGGTTTATTCGGATTTGGATATGGATCGGATTTCGGATATTTTCGGATATCAGATTTTTTAACACCCCTAGCCCCAAGTTATACCCTGGGGATAGGTAAAAATCCTAAACTAAGGCTGGATCAAATACATTATAGATAATAATGGTTTGGAAGGTCTTTTTTATTAGCTTGACGAAGAGACCAGAGGGTGAACACCACAAATAAAATAGACTACTAAATATGTAGTTACCATAAACTTATTATTAAATTGCTTAATTATATTCATGCCTAACAATATTTGTGTCTATTGAATGTATTTACCGGCTTTCATGTTGATGTAGGTTTTACAAAACTTTTCAGTTAAGCATGCCTAATATAGCTAGGAATAAGTGCTAGAATAGACGATGAATTTTAGGCATAAACTATATCTTGGGGTTATATTTGACAATATATAATATTCTCTTACCGTAGAAGTTTTTGATAAAGCATCATTGGTAAATGATAGTAATGTAAATAGGATTTAAAATTCGTATGAATATATAAAATTTTGAATATCAAAAGATGTGTTTTATAAAATATAGTTTTTGTTGTGTAAAGTTTGAATTTACGAAATAATAAATGAAAACACATGCACCAATCAATCATGCTCTCTGGGTATAATGAACTAGGATATGACAGGTTGGTATGAGAACAACAGGTTATAGCAAATTAGATATTTATTGTTGTATGTAGGCTTTAACTAGATTAGAGAATATGCATAATAAGAAAGTTACGAAGATACCTAACTAACAAATTATCATGCAGGGGGATAATTCACTCTATTATGTCTTAAGTGATGATTGTTCTCCATACTACGAACTAGAATATGAAAATATGGGAACTAGGGATGTGTCGATCCCCATTTCTAGCAACGTTATGTATAATTACTATGCAAACAAAGATAGTAACTTCTAAGTTACTAGTCAAGTAAAAGTTGAAATAGAGTCACGATATCAAGCAGATTCCTTATGGAATCAAGGAGCATCGAAACATAGAAATTGGAGGTTTGACACACGTCTGCAACGACCAAAGACCGAACCCCAAAGTAAAGATGAAGCTAGACCCCAATCGATCATGTAAACCTACGATGAAGGTAAAAGAGTCCACGGAAAAGGTCAAGATGCCAACAAATGAAGAATTAAGGATGATTTATGTCACACCCACCTCGACGGAAATGTAAAGGCGAACTTTCATGGATTTCATAGCACATGGTTTAAGCAAACACTTAATAAGATGAAATTAGATACCAAATGTATACATTTTTACAAACCAAAGTATTGTTTGAAAACAAAAGATTTACAACTATAACTCAAGTAATTGAGTAATAAATGAAAATCTCTCAAAAGTTGATATCCCAAAACATGCAAGGGTTGTTAAAACCCCTTTTCCTTGACTCAGATTAATTACCTTAAAAGCATGTTAGTAAACGTCAATAATAATATTGGCGAGATCACAGGTTTTATCGACATAGTTGAAATCATTTTTCCTTTGAAAACTACACAATAACAAAACAAGTTCCAATTGATCATCGTAGTTATGCTAGGACTTGCGAAAAATAGTGTGACCCCAAGAGCTTATAACCAAACCGAGACAAAATACCATTTATTCCATCCCATGTACATTCAAACAATGAGATATCATGATGCATTCTTTCAACCTGTTGGTCGGAGGTTAGTGCAACTAACCACGAAAGAGGGTGTCAAACCTAATAGTACTATTCATATGTTTTATGGCTAAGTTTATAGCTAATAGATACAGTTCGAGCTACTAGGGACCTTCATGAATGCAATAAAGAAATACAACTTAAGGTTCACACGAGGATCAACTTTGGTTGAGTCTCTTTTTCTTGTTATCAACCAATTAGAAATAATGACTAGAAATATAAACATGTTTTTCCCCAAAATATAAGCAATAAAAAGGGGTGGTGAACACACCTGATACGTTACGTCTGGTAGTAAAACAATCATCAGATAATATGAAGCGAACTCTATTAATGAAATCGACCTACTAGTGCCCTAAATCATTTAAGACATCTTAAGGTCTAAGCAATATATTTATATATAAATGAGTAATGTATTAAGTTCACCCAACTAGCTAGTCCTTAAAGTAAAATACTTCCTATTTCTGAACATTTGAACTTGACGAACTGTTGGTGATATGTTTTTAATTTCTTGAAAATATATTAATACAATATATAAATATATTACGTAAGCGTCATGTTTCTTTCTATTATTGTCGCATGAATTTATGTTTGGTTTATAAAATAAATATTCATAGCAGTCCGAGTCGTAACTAGCCTCGATCGGTAAATAATCATGTATATAAAATTGTATTTTTATTTACACACATATGCTGTGAAGGTTGTATTGTACTTATGTAAAAGAATGTATATATATTCATACCCAACAATTTCCATACATTACTATGTTTATATAAACTAGAAAATATGATTCTTGGACTAGTTTGTACATATATACTTGTAAATAGACAAAAAGTTCATGAAGTTATATGAATATATCTTAGGGTTACCTATTTTCATGCTAGTCATATATATGTAGAATAAATACATTAAGTCATATGACAACTTCTTGAGTCTAAATCGTTAATTTTACTAATCATTATTACAGTAAAATATGTTTATATATAAGTCTCGATACTTAATTGTATGTTTTTGAAAATTTTAAAGATTAACCAACTTAATAATTTCAGTCTTATCAAAACTTACTAGCAAAATATATTAAACACATTATGAAACTTTTGTAAAATTTCTTTAAATAAACCAAGTATTTAGAATAACTAAGTTGTTTATGTGTTAAATTTATTATTTCATTAGTTATTAAACAAACTAGCATTACTTGGTTGAACCATTTTTGTAAAATCAACTTGTAACACAAAAAGAATAGATTATTAAGAGATCAATACTTACTTAAAGCAAGCAAAAAGAAATGAGTATGAGACACTTGACAAATTCTTGGACTAAAGCACTTGAACACTTGAATTCTTGAGTTAAATTGACGTTGAGAATAATGTGTGTGTATGTTGGTGTCGTGAGACAAGAAGGAAAAAAAGATGTGATTTGTACCGGTGGAAAGAAAAAGGAGGTTATCTCCTTTTAAGGTCAAACTTGAATTTTGTATATTACATTACTAGGCTAAAAACCCGTGTAACACACGGGTTCAATCCAAAAATATTGTTGTTGTTTAAAAATATTCGTAAGTTATAATATTATTAATAATACTTTGTATATCGACTTTTATGTATAATTTTTAACATTAGCTACGTCTAATATTAGTAGGTTTTCTCTATTAATATTTATACGTCTCAATAGTGTATAATATGAAATGAAACAAACTTATAAATAAGAGCTTTAAGTAATAAACAAATTAAATTGAACATGAAAAACAATATTTCAAATTCATAAACATCCGAAAAATTATTTGTATACAACATTTGAAATTTTGTTGGTGATTTTTCCATCATTATCGAATATTAATAATTTTAATCTCTGTCTACTTTTAACTCGAGATAATACAACATAGAGCTGACCATGATCCTTGTTTAAAAACAAACCAACTTTGGATAGCGATTGTCCTTGGCTCTTGTTTATTGTAATTGCAAAACACACTACTAATAGGAACTGTCTTCGTTGAAATTTAAAAAAATTCTTTTGTCTGAAGGTGTCAAAGTCAATCGTGGAATAAAAGTGCGATTTTCAATATTACTTCCAAATACATCAAAACAATTTGCACACATATCAAACGAATTTCAATCAAACATAATAATAATATGGCAGTACATATCTATCTATTATAATAAAAGAAGTTTTAAAGTGAACAATTGGCAATTTATGGTTAACTTTAAAATTATGTTTCCCGTCTCTCTCTCCTATTAAATGAGAATTAATTTCAATATGTAAACTATACTATAAAATATTTAAATTATAAATGTTTTTATTCTAATAATTTATTAAAACATACTAAACCATATATTTATATTATATCTTATCTTAAAATATAATATTAAAATTTTTATTTTTTATTATTTTTATTTATAATTTCTTAGATATTTATTATTTTTGATTTCACTAATGACTAATAAGTAATAACATGTAAGATACAAATCTTTTATAAAAATAATAATTTTAACATGTTAAATTTTATTCCACCCATGTATTACATGGGTTTTTAACCTAGTTCAAAGATATAATGAAGTTTAAAAAGTAGAAAATGTAATACATCTTAATAGATGGATTGTTGAAGTAGATAATCTTCAAATCAAAAAAATAAAAGTAAAATAATATTAATTCAAAAACGCAATTGTAGACAATGATAGGTTAAATCATAATCGCAGAGAATAAAAGCTTAAATGTAACAAAAAACAAATACATTTTATTGAAGAAAACTTGATGAAACCGAAGCCAAAATGAGAACGTTGGCTGAAGTCTATATGTCGAAGGCGATATCATCAGACTTTATAAAGACAAATCGCGAGGGTTATAAAGCTGGGATGGTTGAGAAATATTTTAAAATCGGGTATGATTTCATTTTCAAAAACAGATACCCATGAATTCCTTCAAATTGGAGAGTAGTCGATAAAAAAATCCCGTAACTTTTGTCAATAAGTCTGAGTGAATTAAAAAAAAAATAAGTTTTAAAAAAACTTTATGTTTTTAACTACGACATATGAACCAAATAGTTTTACAATTTTATTAATTAACCTTTCTAGTTGACTCTTTTTGAATAATATTATTTTAAAGTAAAATAAATTTAATCAATAGCATTTTTATAAGAAAAAGAAATACTTACTTAAACACTTATTTTGATAAATAAATTTTCTATATACATTATTTTTTGGAAAAAAAAAAACTCCTTTTGTAATTAAGCAATAATTGAATTTATTCAAATGAATCATGACTAAGAATGAGTCTAGATACAATTTTAGGCGGAAAATCAAAACAATGAAGGTTTAAAAAAATAACACGTGACATTAAATATATTGTTTTATTAATAAGTATAGATTCATCAATATAAATGGGGTATGGAGTTTGAAATTTAACAATTGAAATAATTATAAGGAATAATGGGTTGATGGTAAACGTAACAGCAGGAGGGGAGCGTGATGGCTGCTGATTCATAAAGGGAATGCGGTAGGGGAATGGCTTGAGTATCACTTTATTATTTACGCATACACTAATTGTCAACTTTGATTGTACTAGTTGATATTTATTCATTTGTTTTAACAAAACTCTAGCATCTACGTATTTATACATACATTCATATATATATATATATATATTATTATATATATATATATATATATATATATAATAATATAATATTGTAGGATTCACATAAAATATAATAAACAATCTTATTGATATATACAATACAAATAAATATAAATTACAATTACAATTTTCTTTACAATTGAAACTTTACAGAAATAGATGAACAAAATGTAAAAGCTCAGGATCGTGTTTAACACGGGGCCCTTAAAACAAATTCCGAGCCTCCCAGGAGAACTCGTTTTGTTTCCCAGGGTACAACAGCCAAAGCAGATTGTACTGCCGGGATTGATCTAGAACCCGAATTTGTTTGTAGAAGAGAAACCAGAGAGATGGAGGATGTTCAGAGAACCTGTTTGCTGCAGATTTTCGTGTTGTTTGGTGTGTGTTTCTGCTAAGCCACCCTTAGTATTTATAGTAGAATTTGAACTCCGTAACCGCCACTCAGTCATTACTCAGCCATTAATCTGAAATCGTAACCGCCCATTTAATTCGTCATTAACAGCCATCAGTTTCGGTCAACACGTAACCGAAACTGTTACGAGTCGCGCATCAAGGTCAGACGCACCTGACCGGACCCTCGAACCAACCTTCAAAAATACTAAGGCGGCTCTCAAGCGGCTCGCGGCGATGCGAGTGTGCGAAGTGCGCCATCAAAGCGCCACATTACGCCCACATGCCCACGCCGCACGCGTGCGCGTGTGCGAGTGCGAGTGCGAGTTAAGGGTGCTTCGCACCCTTCGCGAATCTACTTAGTGTGATGCTTTAGGAAACAATGTAATCAAGTGGTTATAGAATATAAACCATTTTACATTCTCTCTTTCCTCCAATGTGGGACAACTTCCCACACCCATTAATTCCTAATGCCATTCAACACATTAATTTTATTGACTAAATATTAATACACATATTAATATTATCAATAAATTTCCAACATATATATATATATATATATATATATATATATATATATGCTAGTGAACTTACCCGCGCGTTGCGGTAGAATTTTAACTGCACCTTATATGTGTTTTTACCGTTGGATAAGTTGAACAGTGGCGCTTCCATGTGGATTGGTATTCGTATTCACCTCAATTTTAACCCAAGTCCACATATGCTTATATGTGATAGATAAACCTATGTGTATGTAATATATACATCTGTGTATATATATGCAATGATGGATTTAGTATCCTACTCAGCGAGGGTAAAAAACTTTTTGCTGACGCATTGACGTTCCCTTGTGGTTAGGTGTTCATAAATATTTTACATCAATTCATGTTTAAGTGTATTGGAATTTTAAAATTGTTTGAAAAATTCTACCAAACAATATAAAAGCATGTGGAAAAACATGTTAACTCTGAGTAGTGCAAATTCGTTATTCAGCTCAAGTATGCTGCTTTTCAGTTATAACATTGCTTTTATGTTACTTCAAAGATGTGACGCTACCCAAAGAGAAATTATTAAATAAATTCTTTGCACTAAACATGCATTAGTACTGTTAAGCTTTTAACTCCTACACGCGTGCTTATTTAGAGAACTGGGGAGATGCTTGAACCGCAATCGAGTATTATCTCAAGCTATTGCTTAAGAATTTAAGTATACCTTTACTTCACACCTACTATCAAAATTAAGTAAATTATATTATCAACCATTAACACATGTATTCAAAATTGAAAGTTTCACAACATAAGTAAAAAAATACAAAATCCTAACCGATTAACAAACTCAAAGATGGTCCTCTCATGACACGATATAATACATCTACTTCACTCCACATCTCAAATAATTTATTTGTGAACTTTAAGAAAAACTAATAGCGTATAAGAAGATTCAATAATCAATTTAACTAATAGATTATGAACTAAATTAAGTAATAAAAATTAAAGAACAGAACCTAGCAATAAAAAATCAGACATGTACTATGCTTGACTAAAAGTTCATTTGGAGGCTATAGCGTGTATCACAAATCCATAATCAATCCTTTGTTTACATCCAGTGATCTACCTTTACATATACAGTGAAAGAGATTTGTAATACTACATGTGCATCTTGACTTTACAAAAAAGCAAACCTAACATTCTTTTCTCATATAGTTTACATTCAAGATGTCAACAATCATATCAATATATCCATCAGCACAAGGGTCTCTAGAACTATACAACTGCAAAGAATCAACATTAGTTAATTTACTTGTGAAAGATAATTGCCTTTGAAACCATTAGTTAATTTATTTGAGCCTTCTTGTCAATTGTTACATATAACTGCAAATAAAGAAATAACACTGAGTAAAGACACGTACCAACCAACTCTAAAATCATAGATTCCCGGTTCAAGTGAACGAATCTATAAAGATAATGGCAGTAAATTTTTTTTTCTAATTAGCTCTTATTACTTTTAGCTTATAATTATATTCCAATTGACTTTGCAACAAAAATCACATAGTACACATTAAACATATCATAAGGATTTTAAAAACAACAATTGAATAAAATGACATAAAAGATTTTCACAGAATCCAAGACATTTTGTCAACAAATGTGAACGCATTTAAAATATCATTTAGGTTCAAATGAGCTCAAAAAATTGTTGAGAAAAAAAAGGATGAATTTCTTAAAGTTAGATTAATTTAGGGATAAAACTGACGATAACAAAACTAAACTCAACTAACTATGAATTTAAATATAGTTATCTGGCATGTATACTATTCTTAAACATTGCTGTGGAGGTAAGCTGTAATCAGGTTCATTAGTTTCATTTATAACACAAAGTGAGTGATGGCAGAGTTTGATCCCGTAAGTAATAAATACACAAAGAACAAAGAATGATTCTTACGCCTGTTGGAGCGGAGCTTATTTAATTTCAAATTAAGAGTTAATCACAAAAGAATTTCAGTTAAGTTATAAGGGCAACAATTAATACAAAGAGCTCAATGCTCTAGGTTCAATGTGTTAGATGAATCCTAATTTTGCTTGCATTTAAAGTGAAATCATAAATTGTTTTGGCTTATGTGGTAGAAAGTGTTAAGAAACATGACATTAGAATACGTTCTAACCAATGGTTATAGGTAGAAAATGGATGAACTATTGATAAAGTGAGAGTCCAAAAAACAACAAACTAAATTTAATTGTTGTTAAGCAATAAAAATCATGTCAAACATGCCTGGCTCACATTGTTTAAATTTTAACACCTCTAATCTTAAGTAATGTTATGATTTCTAAGAGACAAAAGCCTATTTGATAAACAACTTATGAGGAACCACATGAAAAATAAAGTAAAATTTGGACATTAAAAATAAAGTAAAATTTTTCTAAGTAACTATTTCTAAAGTAACAACACAAACCCAGATTTTTAAAATTTGGACACTGAACACACCTACTTCAAGAACTCACAAAGAATAAATCAAAGAGAAAATAATCTAATTTACTGTTGAGAACTTAAAAGTGTACAAAAAATCAGAATGGGTAACCATCTAACCATAGTCATCCTCTTAAAAACTTTAATCAGTGACAAAAAATAGAATTTAAATATTGTATAATTGATCAAAGTAGATGAATGGTTACCTAAATTATGCTAACTTTCACAAAAATTTGGTTATTGCTCTAACCAAACATATCCAAACATATTGTGTATACACTCCATTTGTAATTATCTACTTACATGAAAATAATAAGATTCTATAATCAAGTATTATTTCTGCTGTTATTAAGTAGATAGCAATGTTGTATAATGAAACACCAGTATGTGTAACAATAGTTGATCTTAATTAATTTAGAGCAATCTTAAGTAATATTGGTGAGTCATAGTTAATGTGGTTTTTGTGCGTGTACCAAATAGTAGATTCAAACTTGAACTATCATAATTAACCTTAGATGATCTTACTTAATATAAAGAAATCTTAATTAATTTTGGTGAATTATAGTTAATATGATTTTTACGTGTATGCCAACATTGGTTAAACTTAGTTAATGATAGCCGGTACAAATAATGGGTAAATTTATGTTTAGAAGTGGCTAGCTTTTGTATTTGTAATCCAAATGGGTCATTGTGGGTAATTTTATTTACACAAAAGGCTCCAATGTTAAACTTAGTTAATCCTAGTGAATCATTACCAAACATAACGAACAATAGAGAACATATGTATCCAAACTTGATCAATCTTGATGAAAGCAGAACCATTTAGTGTCAATTCAAGTTTTAGCATTGATAGTTGGTGTTTCAAGACCATCTATAGTACCTGATTTTGTCTGTAACTCTATAGCAATTTACATTTTCATCAAACAATAGGCAACAACTCATTTTACTCCACCTGCAGTTAAGTGTATCAATATGCACGTAGACAATTGAGTTTCAGTAGCCCAAGTTCTTAAATTCTAAGCCATAACCAGGTTGCAGATTTATGCATTCCGGAAGCAATCAGCACTAAAGGAAGTTAAATCGACTTAATAGAAAAATCAATACCATGATAAAAGGCCGCACCTAAGAAATAAGAATCCCGATCGATTGAAACTTGCCTATGTATGTAATCAACCAGAGTTGTGCCCTTGATTGACAATGCCGAACCACAATCACAATCAATTCCAAATCAAAACCAGAAGAGATAGATTGCACCCACATGACAGGAAGAAGAAGAAGAAAATTAAAGCTAATTAGGTTTTCGATTTCACTAAAACTAAAAATAAGGTTGTTGTGGAGTGAACAATAAAGTCTATGAACAAATCAATAAATCCTATCGATACAAAGAAAACTAAGATTAAAACAACATCAGTTAACACAATTGAAAGAGCTAAAGAAGCCAAATCACCTTAAAATCGCTAAAGAGGATTGAAAGGCGATGAATTTGAGTCGCCCTGGGATGTGGGTCTCGATCGGAACCCTAGGCCGATGATTCTTCACCCTTTCTTGAATCTAATCCAAACCGAGTGCAGTCAAGGTACCATTTGATCGATTTCTAATCCCATTCATCGATTTCAACTGTATCTTTGACGGTTTGAGGCTTCGATACGAAACGATTCGCTTGCCCAGCTTTTAATTTTTAGTGTAGTGAGAGGAAGTGGAACGAATGAGGGTAAGAATGGAATTGAATTTCAGCCTTCAACTATGAAAAGGTAGATAAATTTACTATTTTGCCCCCAGAGCGTCTTAAAGTGTTAACTAATTTCCTATTTTGCCCCTCTCATATGCTTTGCATTTCTTTGTACATAAAGGTTCAAAACTTGTACTCATGGTAAAATTACATTTCTATCCCAATAAAATGTTATATATAGTAGTAAAGATATATATATATATATATATATATATATATATATATATATATATATATATATATAGGGTAGGATTATCTTGAAAACCATATTATTTTGTGAGAACTCTAGTAACCAATCACAGCAACACAAATTAAGTCACATGCAACTCACATGCCATTTTCACCTATTTTTTAAAACGTTCATAACTTTTTTTTCACGACATTATTTTTTTAAAAAAATTACACTATAAAATTCAGTATTTTTTTATCATTCCAACGCCTATCATATTGATATTTCTAAAAAAAAAATCATCTACCTGTTATTTACACATGTATAATCCTGTTATACACATGTGTAAATCTGGTTTGACACATGTGTAAATCTGGTTTTACACATGTGTAAAATGAATTTCGGAAAAAAAAACGTGTTTTTTTTTTAAATTTTAATTTTTTTATGAAAGAGGGAAATGAGAGAAACATTTTTATGTATTTATTTTTTTTATTTTCATCTTATTTTTTGTTTTATAATTTTTTATATTATGTTTATATTATTTACCATTTTGCCATTGAAAACTAGTGGCTCTAATTAGTTCCTAGAGTTCTCGCAAAAAAAAAGGAGTTCTCATTTGATCCTTCCCCTACATATATACATATATATATATATATATGTAGGGGAGGGATCCCTTGAAAACCATGTTATAAATAAAAACCATAAAAACTATATGTTACATATATGTAAGTATGTATTACAAAGTGTACAACTAACAGTTACGTATATGTAGGGGTTATGTATATGTAAATACGTGTTACCAAGTGTACAACTACGACTTGCGTATATGTAACTCAAACAAGTTACGTATACGTAAGTCGTTTCGTCATCATTGTCGTTCCATGGAGTTTAAACTAAAAAAAATATAATGACCTCAAAAAATAAGATTGAAGTTTAATCAAATATACTTTAAAATTTTAAAAGGTTGAATCAATTATCAAATATGTGATTGGGTAGTGGTGGTTTTCACAGTTTTTAATTATAAGCATGGTTTTCATTTGATCCCTCCCCTATATATATCACACACACACACATTACTTTAATAAACACTAGTTAACTTGATGATAAGTTGGATCACTATAGTTTACGCATGTTCATTAAAGCTTTGATTAGTTTTAATGCACGCGAATATATGTTTTGATAATATTTATTGCACTTCAACACTTGTAAAAAATTAAATTCTTTCATTTTTAAATTTTTCTAACATTCGTGTGTCAGGTTAGACACATGACTGGGTAATTTATACAACCACTAATGCATGACATGGGGGGGGGGGGGAAATGAATTTTGTTGTACATGTGATGACCTAATTAATTAAAATTAAGTCTAATATAAAACTATTTCATATAAGAGTGATTAGTATACATATGAATGTTGACCTGAAATTGCCGGTTGTCACAATTTATAAAGATTTGGATAGAAGAGATCAAAGCGTTAACCCTCCGCCATACGAGAAATTTCAACCACCAATATACGTGCAGGATATAATTGCAAACATATCCATGACATTATGACAGGTATTAGGAATCCTCCATCATAATATTGATACCCACATCACTATCCAAAATCAATGATCGAACATCTGACCTTTTTCCTTCGGGAAAATACTGAACTTAAGGATAAATATGAAGAAAGTAAAGGAACAAACAAGTTGGTGGGAAGTAAAGTCAAGCAAATAAGGAAACACATCTTGTCATGGGGTGCAAAAATATCAATATGGGAGGAAAGCTTATAGATGATTAGGATAGCATGATATAGGAAATAAGATTATAATATATTAGTTTTATTATCGTGTGTTGTAATATATTTTGATGATAATAAAAATGCATAATATATTGTATTGATTTCAAATTTCAATATATTTCATTGATTCTTTTGTAGAATGTCAATGAATAATAAAAGTCAACCATCAGTTTACACTCGTGGTAAACACAAAGCCATTAATGAAAAAGAAAATTAAACTATACAAGGAAAAGAAACTCAAAGAATATTTGCTGAAGGAATCAAAGATGCGATTCCAACGATAATTTCAGCAATGAAAGATAAAGAATCTTCAAGTCAAAATAAGGAAATCGCAAAAGATAACAATACGAAAGAAGAAAATCATAGTAAAAAGTGGTGAAAATTATGAAAATAAAACATGAAAAAGAAATAAGAGATAGGAAGGATGTTCATATCAAACATTCCAAGCCAGTAAACTTAAAGAATTTTCTAGGAACGAAGAAGCTATGTCTGCCATTCGTTTCCTTGAGAAGATTGAACTTGAGTTAGCTATTAGTAAATGTACTGAATTAGATATGGTTTTGTATGATTCAAATTCATTCAAGGATGAAGCGTTAGAATGATGAAACTCTGTAATACAAGCCAGGGTAAACAAATGACCTATATTAAGGTATGGGAAGAATTCCGTGAGTTGGTAGTATGGAAGTCTTGTCTAATAAATAGGAAAGAGAGGATAATCAATAAGTTTTTGAACCATACCATGATAGGTACTGATGACAAAGGATATACTTCCAAATTCTTTGAATATGCTTGTTTGGTTCCAAATTTGGTAACTCCCGAATCCAACATGATCAGTCGTTACATTTAGGGTTTGGTCATTGAGATTAGAGACATGGTAAAGTCAGTAATGGCACAAACAATTGAGTGTGCTTCTGAGTTAGTCGGGTTTATGAGGTCCAGAGACAATAGATCTCCACATCCTACTTTCTTGAGACTTGATGAATCCTTCCATTTTTTGGCACCAAGTGTCGAAGTCATCAGGAGTGATCAGTGGAGATTTGGTCATGGTGTCGGTTTCCATATCAGCTTTGGAGAGAGCTGCTATTTGAGCAGATAAGTGTTTTGTGAAACTAAGTAGATTTATAATGGTAAGATCGTACAATCAAGAGCCTAGAATGCTCTGATACCAATTGCGGGACCGGGTTAAGAAGAGATCAATGCAACAGTATCATAGGTGTTGGAGAGATAACAAGCAAACACTTACAAGATCAAATAGGGAACCGGCTTCTAGAAACAAAGAACCAAAGGAAAGAACACAACCAAGAACAAAGCAGTTGGTTTTCAAGGATGTTGTATATTGCTCTCAAGTGTTCAACCAAAGTTACAAGGCTTAGTCCCTACGGACTGATACATGAGACACTTTATACTACAGCCTACAGCCGGGCATACTTTAAAAGCCAGCTAGAAATACTAATCTAGATAGCATGATCAATATGTAGTCAAAAGGCAGATTGTCTTTTGACATGTGACTATGACATGCCATAGCTCACATCTTAATGTATTACAAAAAGGATAAAAGTACAAGAGTAGAAAGTTACAGACCAAAGACCTTAATCTACAGTTGACAAAAGTATGGAGCTTTTCACCAAATTATTTAAGTTGGTGACCAGCAGAGATGGCAATGGAAAGAAGTTTAGCTTTTGTCAAAAAATGATCAGAAAAAGCATGTCTTCTCTGTCTTCGGAAGAAATCAGTCTTTGGCTTCGGAAGACTTTGTCTTTAAAGCTTTGAAAAACTTCATCTTTGGCTTCGAAAGACTTCATCTTTGGCTTCGAAAGATATGGACTTTTGGTTTCGGAAGATTTTATACTTAGCATAATTTACTGAGTTGTATAAAATCTTCCAAGGTAACTTCCTTGTACTTGAGTATTGCATGCTGAGAGCTCTTTGGTTGTAGCAGCCTCAAAGTGTAATCCTTACAACTGTAATAATTATAAAATCTTAGGTTATTCAGCTAAGAATTGTTACAAAAAGAAGGCAGTTTCATGTTTCAATTACAATAAACAAGGGCATTATTGTTTTGAATGTCCAAATATTAATAAGGCAAGAAATGTTGGAGGATCAAGAACCAAAGTTGATCCGGGAGTGAAGAAGATGGTAAGAGCTTTTATGATGAATGCCAAAGATGTAGCCGAAATACAAGATGTTATTACTAGTACGCATCTTGTTAACAATGTTTATTATAAGGTCTTATTTGATTGTCGTGCAAATCAAAGTCTCATAGATTATAAATTTTATAAACTATTGAACAAGCCTTTAGTAAGATTAAACAAATCATATGAAGTCAAAACAACTAATGGTGATATTGTTACAATCAGTGAATCACTGGATAATGGTAGGAGTGTTCTTTCTAGTCATGTTATTCTATGAATTTTCTACCAATGAATTTAGCTGGTTTTGACATAGTACTAGGAATGGAGTGGTTATCTTTGAATCAAGCCCATATCCTATGTAATCCAAAAGAAGAATAAACTCTATACACCTAACGGAGAGAAGATAATCGTTAAAGAAGATAAACCAACAAACCATGTTGGGATCATCTCAATGATAAAAGCAAATAAGTGCCTAAGGATAGGATGCTTGGCATATTTGATTTTATATCAGATGATAAGAGGAAAAAAAAAGTGAAGATGTACCTATTATAACATAACTTGCTGATGTCTTTCTAGATGAATTAGCAGGACTATCATCTGATAGTGAAGTTGAATTTAGGGTTAATCTAGTATATGGTAGAGCACCTATAGGTAATGCTCTATATAGATTTGGCACTAACCAAAATAAAGGAATTAAAGCAACAACTTGATGAATTGTTGGAGAAAGAATTTATGCACCCAAGTTCTTCACCTTGAAGAGCTTCAATTCTATTTGTCAAAAGAAAGATGGATCTATGCCTATGTGCGCTGATTATCAAGAGTTGAACAAAGTAACCATTAAAAATTGGTATCCGCTTCCAAAAATATGTTACTTTTCTAAAATCAATCTTAGATCTAGTTATTATCAACTAAAGCTACAATAAGATGATATTCCTAAGACTGTTTTTAGAACTAGATATTGACATTATGACTTTACTGTTATGCATCTTAGACTCACTAATGCCCCTACAACTTTTGTGGATATGATTAATCTTATCTATAAACCATATTTGTATAAATTCATGATTGGGTTCATAAATGATATTGCTCATCTATTCTAAAAATCAAGATAAACATATAAATCACCTTAGAACTCTGCTTGAATTATTAAGAAATGATCGGTCATACGCTAAATTCTCGAAATGTGAATTTTAGCTAAAAGAAGTACAATTTCTTAGATATGGCATCAATAAAAATGTTATTCAAGTAGATCCTTTCAAAATAGAAGGTATCACTAAATGGAAGTCCCAAAAACTTCATCTGAAGTATGAAAGTTTCTTCGCTTAGTTGGGCATTATCATTAGTTTATTCAAAATTTCTCTCATATAGATGTTCCTCTTACATCCTTAACTCTTAAATCTTTGAAATTTCAATGTGGATCAAAACAAAATGAAGCTTTCAAGACTTTGAAGGAAAAATTAACAAACGCACTAATCTTAGCTTTGCCGAACGATAATGATGACTTGTCTAATTATAAAAGTTTGAAACATATCTTTGGTTAGAAAGAACTTAACATGAGACAATGAAGATGGATGAAAATCTTGAGTGATTATGATTGTGAAATTTAGTATCATAAGGGAAAAGCTAATGTTGTAGTGATGCCTTAAGTAGGAAAGAAAAAGAAAAGTAAAAAATAGTTCGTGCTTTACTGCTTAATCTTCACATAGATTTAATGAATCAACTGATCTTTTGAGTAAACTAACAAAGAATAAGGAATGAAATGAATATGAGTGCTAATTGCTAGTGATTTAAGAGTAATGATTCTAGAATAGGCTCATAAATCAATATATACAATACACTAGGAAGTGATAAGATGTATATAAACTTAAAGTATAATTTCTTGTGGATTGGTATTAAATTGGATATAGTTCTCTATTTTGCAAAATGTTTTACTTGTTCAAAAGTTAAAATAGAACATTAAAAATTGTCGTGATTATTTAAACAACTTGAATTACCTATCTAGAAATGGGGAATTATGGATTTCTTTAATAAACTTCCATGGACAAGTCATGGAAATAACACTAGCTGGGTTATCATTGACATATTAACCAAATTTGCTCATTTCATACCAATGAAAGAATCGTTTAGCATGGTTATGTTTGCAAGATTGTATTTTAATGAGATAATGACATTGCATAGTATGCCATTATCCATAGTGTTAGATAGAGATAGTAGATTTAAGTCTCAATTTTGGCAAAGTTTCCAGAAAGGTTAGGAACTCGATTGAACCTCAGCACAGTCTACCATCCTCAAACAGATAGGCAAAACTGAAGAACAATTCAAACGCTAGAAGATCAAGGGCACGTGTGATAGATTTTGGCGGTTCATGGGATGACCATCTTTCATTGATTGAATTCTCTTATAGTAATAGTTATCACACTAGTATTCAAGCCACACCGTTTGAAGCCCTATACATTAGAAAATGTCGTACAAGTGTCTGTTGGTCTGAAGTTGGAGAGAGTCAAATTTTTGGACCTGAAATAGTTCAAGAAATGATCAATAAGGTGTTACAAATAAGAGAAAGATCAAAGAAAACATAAAATCATAAAAAAGAGTTACGCCAATCAAAGACGTGAACGGCTAAAGGTGAATGTTGGTGATAAAGCGTTATTGAAAGTATCATCATGGAAAGGTGTAGTAAGATTTAGAAAAAAAGATAAATCAAGTCTATGTTTTGTAGGACCATTCTGAATAACAAAAAGAGTTGGACCGCTAGCTTATTAGCTTGAATTACTTGAAGAAATGAACAGGGAACATGATGTATTTCACGTATCAAATCTATGAAAGTCCTAAGCTAATGAATCATTGATTGTACCATTACAAGACATAGAAATGAATGATAAGCTAAAATTTGTGGAACAACCTCTTTAGATTAAAGACCATCAAATCAAACCACTAAAATGAAGAAGTTGATTTTAGTTAAAGTTAAATGAAATTCTAGGTGTGGACCTGAGTACATGTGGGAATTAGAATCTGAAATGAAAAAGAAATACCTACAACTATTCTAGTAAATATTAAGGATGAGATTTTTATAAAGGTGGGGAGAATGTAACAACCCTGATTTTCTCAAAATAAAGAAAATAAAATTTTTTAATATAAATGTCGAGCAGGCCTCAACAAGTGGATGATGTGTGTCGCATCCTATGGTGGCCTAAACGAAGGCCACATCCTCATATGGATGTGGGCAATAAAGTGGATAAGCATTCTCTAATTGCTTGGCACTTGTATGATGAAGAGGAGTCAAAAATTAATATGTGGTTGATGACTAAGAGTTGGAATTCGACACGTGCCCACGATGCAAGCCGAAATAGGATTAGAATGCGGGCCGCATCAACTATTGAGGATCAGGATTAATAAAGTAATGACATGGGTTTCCCGCGCATCGCATCAAGGCGATACGGCCTGCATTGCCTTGGTGATGCGGGACGCATCGTCCACTAAGACAGCCTGTATAAATGGCCATTTGGGTGAGACTCAAACGCATAAATTCTCTGCAGGGCCGGCCCATCAATAGAATTGGTGAAGCCATGGGCTTGGGGCCCCCAAAAACATAAGGCCCCCAATTTTAACAAAAAGTTCAGCTGGACTATTTGAATACAAAAGCCTACAAAAGGGTAATAAGTAACCTACATAATAGTCCAACTCCTATTTAAAAAGAACAATAGAGGCCCTTAATTTTATGAAAATTAGATTACACACAAAAGCCTACAAAAGGCCCATTATGAAACAAAATAACCTATCTAATAGTCCAACTCCTATTTGAATTCTAATGACAACTAGCAATAGGTAAGTGTTCTATTCATGTTATAATGTTTGCTTTAGATTTTAATTGTTTTACAATTCTTTGTTTTTGTTAGACAAATGATACGCATCATAGGAAATAGATTATTCCAGTTGCGCAAAATATATTTAAGAATTATAGTTGTACAAAGCATTAGCTAATTTTGATTAACAGACTCAACCTAGTAATCCTAAACATATGAATCTATAGCAAATTTTTTAAAATACATTGAAAAAAAACACTCAATTCTAAATTACGACCCAAAATTTTTTTGAATAATGGCCTTATATTTATATTTCGCTTGGGGCCCCCAAAATAATTGAGTCAGCCTGATTCTCTGACTTCTCTATCTAATCTCTCTGTAAAACAAATTTTCTCTCATGTTAGACTTGTTCCGAGCAATCTAGACGTGCCATCTAAGTCAAAAATGAGAAGCTAAAAGACGTTAAGGCAAAGTGTTGATTGCTAGGAACTACCTTATTGATCCTAAGTAGTTAAACAGAAAGGTAAATATGTTTAATACTTGTGAAATAAATAAATGATTTGAATCTCTGAAAATGACATTAATATGTTAAACACACTTTAATGGGCAAAGGTGCTACTGAAGGTAACATTTAGTCCTGATGTGTATGTATAGTTGGCCCCAAGTTATATCCCGGGGATAGGTAAAATCATATACTTGGGCTGAGATGCATTACAGATAATAATTATTCGGAAGGTACAGTTATTAGTCTGACTGACGAAGAGACTAGAAAGTGACACCATAGTTGAAATAGACTACTAAATGTGTAGTTATGATTAAACTGCTTAATTATATTCATGCCTAATATTTTTGTGTTTATTGAATGTTTTCACTGCCTTTCATGCTCATGTATGATTTTACAAAACTTTTTGGGTAAGCATGGCTAATATAGCCAGGAAGAGATGTTGAAATGGACAATGAATCCTAGGCAGAAACTAAATCTTGTGGCTATACTTAAAAATATGTAATATTTACCACAGAAGATTTTGATAAACATCTTATTAAATAATATTAATATAAATACAAGGAATTCAAATCCTTATGAATATATGACATTTTGAATATCGAAAGATTGCATTTTATAAAATATAATTTTCGCTACGTAAACTTTGAATATACAAATTAATAAATGAAAACACGTGCACTAATCAATCACTCTCCCGGGGCATCCTAAAACTAGGTTGTGACAGGTTAATAAATGAATTTACAGATTATAAGATGTATTTTATCTAATTGGAAAGCTTCTATATTATATATGGGTGGTCATTCGATGCTTCTTTCTTCGCCCCTTGGATCCCTTGGTAGTGGTCACACCTCTCTTTTTCGTTTATCAAAGCTGATTTATAAGCACCTTGAATTTTAACATTCTTTAATTTTTACGAAGTTAAGAAGATGATTCTTGAAGTGATTATTTACACAACTTGGTGGACACTTTGGAAGCATCTATTAAAAAAAAAAGGGAATATTTATTCGATTAGTTGTTACTTCTTTGTTTTTATGGTTTTCGAATAGAAATCATAAAGCTAGTATCACTTGGGTGTGTTGGTTACAAAACCCTCTTTTGACATTGTAATGTATTTTTCTCCCCATCTAGCTCCTTAAAAGTCTACGGTTGTTTTTATATATTCTACCGTTCAAAAGAATAATAAGTACTTGGAGATCTTGTGTTCCTAGAAGGAGATAGCAGTGCAATAACATTGTAAATTCAAAATCAAATTGTCAAAGAACCAAATGTTGAGTTTTATCTTCAAAAGATTAAGAACATATTGGACAGAGTTAATTGCCTCTATTTTCCTGTTATAATTAATTGGTTTGATATATGATTCTATACTACACATTGCTAAAATCTCTTTGAGTAACTCATTTCAAACTACTATATTATAGTCTGAAACAAATAATGTCATAGCTTAATATACTAAAATATACAGAAACTGTAACATATTCAAGCTATCTGGAGTGTTTTCTTTAACCAACTTTTTAAAATTAAACATTACCATGGACAATTAAATTGGTCAAAATCATCTTTAACTTGCAAAACTGAAAATGCTATCAACACTTTTTCCCCATAAAATCTGAAGGAAAAAAAAAAGTTTCATATGTTACAAGCAAAATTTAAACACCAATGATAATAGATCCCAAATACATACCTAACAATCACAAGTCCACAACATTAACGCTGCCTAAAATCATGTGCATTTTCCTAAGCAAAAGAGCACTAGCATAGCAGCATTTTTGCATTTAGTGAGAGCTTATAGCGTATTAATCTACGATCTCGCCCTCTTCTTCCTCCTCTACCTTAAAATCAGAAGCAGTAGCCTCTTGGGAGGGAATATCAACATTTGTTTCTCTCACAATTACAGATGGAAATCTCAAAGATTCCTCAGTGAAAAACGAGTTTGCCGTCATGAACCTGAAAACCTGCAAAAGATGGCTTTTATCTCTCTTAATGTCTTGTGTCAAAAGCTTCTGAAGAAGTGATGGTTCACGCTTCTTCAGCTTGGTTTGATAGCTAGCCTTGCTTGAATCTTGGTCTCTTGGCCTTGCTTTTTTGGCAAATCGATCAACATCTTGAAATGATGTTCCTCTTCTCTTATTGAATTTCCCCTGTTTGTAACGTTGTTGTCTTTCGTGTTTTTTCTCTTTAGGGTTTTGATTATCGAGGCCAGATAAATAAGACGGTGGAATGTCGGCAACTTCACAACCCAACTCCTTTTGTTTCGCCAATATTTCCCTTAATTGCTGCAATGAAAAAAAAAGCATACATATATAAAGGTTATTAAATTTATCTAGTTTCTGAATCACACATCTGGGAGTACAGGGGTTGGGTAACGGGCCAAACAAGTAGGGTCGAATGAGCCAATTGAGGTCGGACTGACAGCTAACAATGCTTTGTTCACTTTAAGGGAAAAGAAAGAGTTCATTAAATAAATAATGAGTTAATTATGATCACAGAACAATAATATTATATGTAAATGAATCCTGAAAAGAGGTCTTCATTTACCCGACTTTGGGCGATTTTCAACCCCTTGATTTGTTACCTTTTTAGCCGATTTTATATTCAACCCAATTGAGATAAAACACAACCCACATCAAGTCATTTATAAATAAATGGGCAAAAATTGCTACCTCTAATGTCAAGGTACCAAGACTGTGAGGATGGACAACAAGAGACGATTACTCCCATAAACATACTTATTCACAATAATCACATAAGTTCAGTAAAGGTGGCAATTTCATACAATTTACTTATAAAAGGGTTATGGTTTACCCCAAGTCGTGTCTTTAATGCTTTGCCGGTCAAACCAATCAAGCCCGTATCAGAAACAATTTGTATCAGCCCACCCCTTTACCCAATGCGTGCAGTTTACCAGTCAAGTCAAGCAGCGTACCTGACGACGTAACATGGCTTCCTGGTTGATGACATTAAAAGATGTCTCTTCTTTCTTATGCTTCTGCATGATAAAAAGTAAGGTGTCAAACAGGCAGACAATGAAGATCAAAGTCAAACTAGAAACTGAAAATCTAACCTTTGATACAGTTTCATTTGTGGGGTAGTTCTTCTTACGAGCCTCACGCCACTCCTTTATTTCTTGCTCCGTGTAATTCAGAGAGGGTACTCTTCAATACAATAAATCACAACTTCAGATTTGTAGTAAATATTATTTATATATTATAGCAAATTACAAGTCAAGGGAAGTTAAGGAATCAAATTTATGCTGCATAGCAGGTGAGAAAAATGACCCAATTACTAATGGACAGGTAGAGCTTATCTCAAATGGATCATACACATAGAAAGTCCCTGAAAGTAAATTATATGTATACATCATAAGACATTTTTCCTTCATATTGCAATACTATCGTCTTTATAGTCGTGCTTGATCCATTAATTATATATAAGAACAAAACATGGACGATGAGTGTTTTGGGGTCTACACAACTCAGCATGTCTTGCCACGTTATAAAAATAATAATAAACCCATTTTGACCCATGTTAAATATTGCACCTTATAAATCCAGACCCCTTTACCTGACCCACACATCCCTTGCATTGTCCAATCAATGATGCTTCCCACAAAACACAACGGCCCAGTGACTAAAGCCAAGTGTTGATCTGGTGATTATTTATTGAAAAGATGGTTAAAAAATGCACTTTAATTTTGTTGAGTGATGCACCACAACACTTGCGCCATGTGCAAGAATTAAAGATGCATATACTCTTTTATAATTCTGTTTAGGACTTACTGAATTTAATGACATTTAGATGAGAATGCATGAAGCAATACCACATTGATTACTGAAACTGAAATACAATATTGACCGGTATAGAAATTACTTCTTTTCAAATTTGGTAGAGTTTAGAGAAACGGACCCTGCGGCCAAATTGTCGTCACCGCCTGCTAACAATCATATAAAACAAAGATCACTGAAATATGTTACTGCATTACGATAAGTTTTATCATATTTGCAGAAATGTATTAATAATACTAAGAAACATCTGGCTTACAATGCAATAAAGATGATTAATGAAGATATAAGGTAGGCTTAGTTGGTTAAAGGCACTAAATTCCTCATCAAACATTTTAACACATTATTCATAGATTAGTTTTCTATGTTCTTCTACGTTCTATTTTTATATTACTTCACATTCTCATTGCCTGGATTCTTACTGGGTAATTATTTGTTTAATATCATTTAACTTTTCTGCCTCACTCTATTTGATTCCATTTTTCTTTTAGGCTTACTCGAACTCTCCAAAAGCTTTTTATTTTCAAGTATTATAACTATATCTCTGCTGTCAATAGCCCACAAGAAGCGCATCTAGGCCGTCAGGCGCAGCCCAGCACAGCTTTGTCGCCTCTCTTTAAAAGCCCCTTTATCAAGTTCTCATGCGCAATTTCAGACCACCTTCCTGCCAAATTTTAGGTAAAAATCGTCTGAACGGTTCTGAAACAATTATACTAGCCTTAAACAAACCTAGAACAACCTAAAACAGCCTAAACAAGCCCAAATCAAGCCTAGAACATACCTAAAACCCCTAACATGGTATTTTATACCATGCGCCTTGCTTAAAAGAGATGTCGCTCTTTAAGCGCCTTGCGCCTTCGAAAACTACAGACCCTATTAGACTGTATTTGTGTAACTATTTTAAGTGTATATAATAACAAAGAACGAATGTTGATATAATATTGCATGCAATATTTGAATTTTGAAATTTTGTGGGCTTCATACTACATCACTGTACAGTGTGTTGGTGAGTTTCTCATTCAACATTAATGTATTGTTCACTATTATTATTAACTATTTCTATTGGTGAGCTTCTTTTTCAACACTACTCTAATGTTCATTAGTGTCATTTAGTAGTCTACGATGTAAAGTCGTTAATCCTGTCAATCAAGTGAATCAAGTGTATCAATAAAAAATATAAATCATTCACCTTTAGTCATATTTCCTTTGTAGATCCCAAACTTCTCTTTCACATGTTTATGGGACTTGAATCTGCACACACTTAAACTCTATAATCAATTAACGGATCAACTAATGAATGAATCATGAAAAAGAATATTATGAAGCTTATTACATATATAACATACCCCTTGTGTGAGGCATCATATGATTTATGTCCTGTGAAGTTCTTGTGTGGAGATTCAGTCCACCCGTCATTAACGTTGGTAGGCACATTTTTTTGGTGGTCCTGGCGGTATTATTATGAATTTTAAAGTTAATAAAATATTGCCATACAACCAAGGACTATGGTACGACATACTTTCAAAAAGTAAATCCCAAAAGATTAGAGCTGAAAATTTTGGCATGATTACTTATGAAGAGGCTGATTTGGGTCATGTGTTACCTCAAATACATCAAAATATCAAATCAAGAAGCTTAGACAAAAAAGAAACTCGTCAAACAGCTTAAAAGTCATATAAAGTCTATTTTTAAAGCATATAGCCTCCTAAACTGTTCTATCAAAATATTCAAATTACTGTTGTAGTGATATTGTTTATTAATTTAAGTAAAGCATTAATTACCAAAACATGGAGAAATATTGTGTTTCCTTCCAACTCAAGAATAGAAACAAAATAGTCACTCTCTTCTCCCTTCCCTTCCCTTCTTTTAGTTTCCTTCCCTTCCTCCAAAAAAATATATTGTAGAAAGCAGTGTAAAAGTATATTGTATCTTTAGCAATTAATAATTTGCATAGATTTTCGTATATAACAAAAAACAGTTAACAGAAAAAATACCTCATAATTTTTGAGAGTGGGAGAGGGGTTATCTGTTTGACCCGTATTGACTATTTGTCTTGATGCATTAACATCCATCATGGGCGAAACAAATCCCGGTTGTCCTTGATTAATATTTTGCATAGGGTTACTCACATTAGCCATGCCAAACATCTGATTTGTAATAAGGTTGTGATTTTGAGGACCCACGCCTTGAGGAATCTGGTTCTGGATCATGAGAATATTACAGAAACAAACTGATTATTATTAGCATTGTTGGTGTTACTAACATGATGTGTACCAAAAAAATGGATATTGTTACACGGTCTTACTATTCTATAACATGATGTGAAGGGAAAGAATAGATGAAGATTTTACTCTAAGTCACTGTAAAAAAACATTTCGCTGAAAATCAAATCCCCAAGTACAGAAAAAATGTCCAAGCGATTTTCATTTTAAAATGTAACTGCCAACTCACTGATTATTAGAGAACACCTTATATTACTACTCCCTTCATCCCAAAATGAACCCAATTTCATATTTAAAACATTTGTACTGTTTTTACTTTGAATTTGACAACATGGACAGTGTTATCATTCTAGTTTGAATTTCTTTTAATGGAATGCAATGTTATAGTTTAATGTACCTCTTTGATAAATAACTCATTTACAGACACCAACTTTGTAGTCTTTTTCAGTTTTTCAGGTGGTGGGAAAGGTAAGTATGTACTATGTATGTTTAAAAAAGCTTAACAGGTGAAAGAGAAGAGGGTATAGTGTCATCACGTTAATAGATAACTGAATTTAACACCCTCGCATGGGTATGCACCACTCTAGGAATTTAAAACTTCTAGCAAACTCTATCGGTTTTCATTTTGCTTTTATTTTTGCAAATTCTCACCTGAACATTCTCTTCACTTGTACAACCAAACCCTATTCATTTTGTAACATGAAAATTAAACCTTTATACATAACTGCCAGCCAAAAACTGTAGATAAGGACAAAACTGATACCTGGAAGTTTGTGAGGGTAGCTTGAAGGTTCTGTGGCTGCTGTGTTGGAGCTGACATAGAAGCACCAGGTAAAAACGGGTTCCTTTGTAACTGTTGGCCCATATTCTGTGGCCCATGATTAGCATGCTGCACAGGTCCATTAGAACTAGACATGCCAAACGGCTGATTTACAGGAATACCAGGATTTTGAGGGTTCATAACATTCACTATCTGATTCGGAAACATGGGAAAATTACCAGGAGGACATTGGGTATAATTGGCATTCTGTAATTGAAGAAGCTGATATATATTTTGAATTGTGTTCTGCAAAAGGACTTGCTCACCAGGTAAACCAACATTTTGGTGGCATGCCATAGGATTCATCGAATTATGAGCAAAGAACTGACCCTGATGTTGTTGAGCAGGATTAAACTGGTTCACAGGAAATGGAATAAAATTCTGTTGTGGATTAAATCCACCGACACCATTTGGTAATTGACCAGTAGAATTTTGCAATGGAAAGGGTTGATTAGGGAAATTCATGAAACAAGGTGGGCCTGCAACCAGCGGCATATTATTGGGAAATACACCGCCAACGTTACCATTAAACATTTGCTGGTTAATAACTGGATTAACCTGTTCATCATTTAATACATTAAATTAGCTCAAGGATGGATTCACAACTAAAAGTGACAATTTCTGTATTCCAAACGGTTCAGTGACATGTTTCCAAAATGATTCTTAATAAATGTTCCAAACACATAATATGTAATAAGAAATTGGTATTGTGATTGGAATTGGTGTAAGCTTCCTACTTCTATTTGTATCAGTTTCTCAGGCAAACAGTGCACCTGTTGAACTGCGGACGCAGATGCTGGATTTTGATTGGAATTGTGATGAGGCTTCATGATCAACTACACTGTGGTGAAAATTCATACATACATTTGTTATTGTTCCTGAAACTTTTGGCAGGGGAAAAAAATGATCAGGACAGTGTCTGTTAGAAAAAAAAAAAAAAAAAAAAAAAGCAAATAACATGAAAGTCATAAACTCTACAAATCCTCTGATTCACCAACATAATAAAGCTTTGAAGCTTTCAGGTATTGTTTAATCACTAATGCAGATAAGCTGTAATTAAGATTCTCCAAGATGCCAGAGATATACGTTAACGGAAACCACCTAATCGACATGCTTGTTGCGATGAACTCATTACAAAATACAGAATGCCACTTTCGAATATCAACACATTAGCAAACAGAATGAAGTTTCAGAAAGCCATTATAGCAGTATCCTTAAGGCATTAGAGTAGTTTGACACATACTTGGCATGTTGCATGATCATCTTAGGGCAACAAAAACTACAACAGTCAGAAGAGGAAGTAAATTATAGAGAATATTACCAGCAAGAGCTAGACTGTGATTAGCAGCGGCAGGTGTTTGAAGAGTGGCAAAGAAGCTTCGTTCAATCGTTTCGCACGAATCCTTTGTTCATAAACTACTACAAAAACTTGACGAAATTAAGATGAAACCAAAGTCGAAGGTGAGGAGGTGGTGGTGGTGTTGCGGAGAAGGGGCGGTAAGGGAGTTTTGGAGAAGCTAGTGGAGCAGGGGCGTAGGGCGAAGGAAGGAGGGTCTCCTGCTAGTCGGTTTTATTCAACTTGGGCTGGGCTTCAATGAAGCACGGTTTTTCCGCCTAAAATGCTTTTATTTTTATTTTAGAGTATGGCCATGTTTTGTTTAGCAAAAAAATACACTATGTATTTTTTTACTTTTTTAAAATAATTAAAATTAGGAGTCTTGAATTTATCATTTCTTCTTCTTGATACCTAAAACATATAACTGTCACACTCAAACCATCAAATCTAAGTGTTAAATGTGTAGTTTTCATGTTTGATACTTGTGCTAATCGCGTCGTCTGTAACCTGTTAAACACGATAAAACACGATTTGCCAGCCCTATTGAAAATGAATTTGAAGGAAAATGATTTATTATCTTATAATTTTTGAAAATTAGTTTTTAAAATAAATGTTTGGATTAGCTTATAAAATTAAAAATTAATAAGTTGTTTTAAAAAAAGTGTTTGGTTTATCTTATTAATGTAAAATGACTAAAAAGGACATTCTGTTAAAAGTCAATAAGCTGTTTTTTAAAAACTGTTTGGGATTACTTATTTACTTTTTGTAAAAGTCAATACGTTGTTTTCTATTATATACTTTTTTTTTCATTCTTGCAAATTGAAAAAAGATTATGAAATATATAAAATAAGATTCGTTTACATAATTTATAAAAGATATTCATCTCCATAAGATTGTTAAAATAACACAAAAAATGCACGATGTTATGAAACTAATGTCATACTACGTTTTTCTTCGCGAGTCTATTAAATCCTGCGCAATTATATCTCTTATTGCTGCCATATACGTAGCATCATGATCCGAACGATTTGTAGTCGGAAGTTCTTCGTTAATGTCATTTGTAGTACCACCTTCTCTGGAGTTGTAAAGATTCTTGTTGGGCGGTGTTGAATGCTTCATCAAAGCTACCAGCCTTTCTAATAAAATTATGGATCGCCATTGACGCTATCACAATACTCACTTGGTGCTTGTATGTATAGTTAACATGCATATCTGTAAATAACGTCCATCTAGCTTTCCACACTCCAAAAGTTCTTTCAATAATGTTTCGCAAGGATGAGTGGTAATAGTTAAATGTCTCTTTTGGTCCCCGAGGAGCACGCATGGCACTACTCTGTCCACATTGAAATTCCGGTATATGATAACGAATGGTTTGACCTTTGTACGGAGCAAGATAACCTTTAGTAGTTGGATATCCGGCATCAACAACGTAATATTTATCTACAAATAAAACAAATAATAGTTAAGCTTTTCTAACATGCATAAAAAATATAAAAATTCATGTACAACGGCTCATTATACTAACCACCAGTTGGATGTGGAAACTAAAGTTCCGGCCTCCGTAAGGCTTCAATTAATATTCTCGTGTCATGTACACTCCCCTCCCATCCGGCCCATACAAATGTAAAGCACGTGTTAAAATCACAAACAGTCATTATATTTTGTGTCGCATATCCCTTTCGACCAATATACTTTGGTTGGTCGGTCAATCGAAATGATGCCCTCAAGTGTGTCCCATCAATAGCGCTAATACAATCCTTCAAATACAAAAAGATGAAATAATTAATTCATTTGTTAAATTGCAACATTATAAACACGGAACATTAGATAATACCTTGAATATTAGATAATACCGAGGATTATTTAATATATACGGGGGTACATCACCATCATGGTTTGCGGCTGGCCTTATAATGTCAGCACTCATTTTAAGGATGGCTGCCATAACTTTATGGAAATGTCTACGAATCGTTTCACCGGAATGATTAAAAGATTCTTGGACAAATCTATTCGTACACCCATGACCCAAAGTCATGAAGAAGATTCCAATCGACTCCTCAATAGACATATTGCGGGTTCGTTTCAATCCATAATTAGTAACAAGATCTATGCATAATTGCTTGAAAACTATTATGTCCATTCTAAATATTTCATAACATCGTTTATGATGCCCATTTAATATTTCAGTTATAAACATGTGTCCTGTTTTTGTTGACGTGTGACATTGTCTTTTTCTATTATGCAAGTCATGTGCGATTATCATCCCTTTAACAGCTATTCAACATAACGCCGCCCAACGTTTCTTCATCACTATTATACGAATGAGAGTCGTCACTATCCATCCTAGATAAATACAAAAGATGTAAAATAATTATTTTAAATTTAAAAATAACACACACTAATGTCAAATAGTTGGAACACAATTTTTAAAAATAGAAATAACACATATTGTCAAATGATAACACATAATTTAAAACGACAAATCATTCTTCCATAAGTAACATAAGGAGCTCCATCTTTGCTTCATGAGTAGTTGGATACATAAACGTTTCATGAGTAGTTGGATACATAAACGCTTCACGATTTGGTTTTTTGATCAAAGCACGCAAGGCACGTGAATAATCTTTGGAACCTTCTTCAAAACCGGAAAAAGTGATAACAATGTCCATGCAAACTGCAATTGTTGGGGAGGCAACACTTGGTGGAAAAGTTTGTGTGCTTTTTTTTGACAAGGCATCTAATACAACATCTAGCTTGTCTTCGAAAGATGAAGTTTTGCTCTTGGTTGAACGTTTGTTGCTAGCATCCTTATATTTTTTCCTTTTACTCGAACTACTTTCAACCTAAGTAGGAAACAAATGCTCATCATCACCTAAACATATCTCATCGTTGTCTCCTTTTCCCTCTATATTTTCTTCACATCCAACACCGCTTAAATTGATATCTTTTTGAAATTGTAATGGATTCAAAGCTTGATCTCCTACGGTAACCGAATCACGAAACAAAAGAGCATAATGCGTCTCGAAGATGTCCAAATTTGCCCCCCCTTGAATTTGACAAAGTCTTTATTTTCCGACAACATAAACAGATTAATTAATAGATTTCAGAATGTAACCATAACCATAATTGATTAAAAGTAAGAGTAGAAATTACCTTTATTTTCTCCTCCCACTACTCAGGCGATGCATTGATTAAGCTTCTCGTCCCACCAATCCAGGTTTCAAGCCTCACTAAGCGATTATAAAGCTTCCATTCTTTTTTCATGACCTCCCATTTGTTTTTAATTTGTTTTTTTATCAAGGATTTTGCCAGTTTTTTCATACATGGTTTTTTCTATATTATCCCATCCAAGCTTATTAAATTGAGTACCGGGTTTATTCATTCTTATAAGTTCAAGCAAACATGAATCAATAAACTCTTTGTACGTAACATCATCCCACAAAAATTTTGATTTATTCCTTTTAGTTGATGTTTCACAATCCATTGAGTTAAGTGTTAGAAACCACAAAACTTTACTTGTTCCTATCAACAATCATAAACTCAAGTTTAGAAAGCTTCAAATCACACCAAATGAGATCGATATATAACTTGTAATGCAGTAGATCAATAAAACATAACACATCATGAAAACAATATGTATGCATTTGGTGAATAATACTGCATTAAATAATTGAAATCAGGAATATTATGCATTTGGTGAATAATTGAACAATCAAACGAGAAAAGCCCAGGGCATTGACTAATGCTCTAAACAGGTATAAGATGTCTACATTACACACATATTTAAAAAGATTAACAGACCAAATATTCCATTAAAAAAATGCTAAAGCACAACTGCAAGGTATCTTTGTTTGGCTTTCTTTTAGTTTTCATTCATTGCAACTTCAAGTACCCAAAAACAAAGACTGAAAGCTATCAGATACATATATATATTCAATTTGCAGCAACCATAAAACTCAAACACGTAGGCATTTTCACACTTACAGCAATTGAAATCAGGAATATCAAGGCATACATTTAAACAACTGAAATCAGAAATCAAGAAGTAAAGATCAAGAAAGTCAAACCTGTAGCAACAAACGACGATGATTGACAAAGTCGAAAAGAAATCAGAACGATAACATCTTCTTCCACTCATAGCCTTTCTTCGCAACATCTTCCTGAAATATTACCGAATTTATTGACGATTTGTAGTCAATTGGTAGGTGGAGGATTAAGGGGGAGGTGGGTGGAGTTTATGGCATCGCAGGTGGATTCGATGTTATCGCAGGTTGATTCGCAGGTGGGATGGCATCGCAGGTGGGATGGCGTCACAGATGGGATGGTGTAGCAGGTGGGATGCCGTCGAAGGTGGGATGGCGTCGCAGGGGTATCGCCATTAAGGCGACCAGATGAGCAGATAAGGAGCCGATCAACATTTTAGAGCAGCAGTTTTGGCATCGACGAGTAGAGAGCAAGAAAGGTAGGTAAGCATATGGGGGCAAAAGGGTAAAATTTTAACTTTTCCTTCTAAAAGGTAAGTACGCACTGACTTATCCTTTTTTACTTTTTAATATTTCTAAAAAGTTATTTTTAAAATGACTTATTTACTATCCAAACATAAAAATTAACTTATTAACTTTATAAAAGTTAATTAGTTATAAGTTACTTGAAAAGTAGGATTGCCAAACACACACTATATTATTATTTTGATCCATTCATCAAGCATAACCCTTTTTATTCTAAAATAAAATCTTTTAATTATTTTGGTCTCTAAACTTTTTACGTTATAAGAGCATTCATATTAGTTTTATCATTCGCATCCTCTTATTTATACTAATAATATTATTTTTTTCTCTCTTTCTTTTAATTAATAATATTTTTTTTATATTTTTATCATTATCTTTTCTCTTTACTTTGCTCACAACCACTTTCAAAAATATTAAAAAATTTATGAGGGTTGTTCCGTATTTCACCAAATATAAGGATAAACAGTGATATTTTCTATGTAATCCTCTCACAACCATCACCTATAATATTAAGCATACACTCATATAAAAATAAAAAATCTACTATGAATGCTCTAACGGTTTCGGTCCCTAACACTAACTATGTTAGATTTATTTGTTGAGTTAAATGATACTTCAATCATTTCATGTTTAATAGATTATTTATGTAGTTGTTTAATCTTTAAAATGTATGATGCTTTGAGGATTTGTATATGTCTTGCGTTTTAAACTTATGTTTTTAGCTTAATTATTCTATCAAACATAATCATTTTGTTATATGTTTGTATTACATGTTTGGAAAGTTTAAAAGAAGATATACGATGATTAATAAAGAGCAAATTATATGTATATGGTGAGAGAAGAAAAGAATCAAAGATAAAAGTAAAACCCATAAGGACGTAACTTGTGTCCCAATAGAACATAGGTTACATCTTCTGTGTAAAATAAAAAAAAACCTATGTTTTTTTGACCTAAGCAAGAGACCAAGGTCATTTATGTAGGGGAAGGACATAACTTACGTTTCGAAATGATGCAGCTTACATCGTTATGCTTGACTAAATCTTTCGGGATTTGACCATATTTAAAGAACTTTGCAGGACCGTTGAAGGGGTCAATACAACCAGTCTCACAATGAGTAAAGAGTTAGAACACTTAACAGATAAAATATGGAACTGGAACAATATTATGATACTAAGAAACACAAGCAAACAATGAGACAAAACCAAGAACAATTGAGTATGGTTTTCAAGGAATAAGTATATTGTTTTCAAGTTCTTTTACAAGTGTTACAAAGCATGAAAACAAGATACAAGGATCTGAGATACTTTATACTACATCCTACAGCCGACCATACTTTGAAAGCCAGCTGGAAACACTAATCTAGACAACAAGATCAATGTAAAGTGAAAAGGCAGATTGCCTTTTAACTAGTGACTGTGACATGCCAAAGCTCACATCCTAATATATTACACAAAGGATAAAAGTACATAAAGTAAAAAGTTACAGACTCAGAACCATAATCTACAGTTTGCAAAAGCATGGACCTTTTCACCAATTAATGCAAGTTGGTGAGTTTTTAGAGTGGTAGGGAAAGTTAGTCAGCTTTTTGAAAAAGTAGATCACAGAAAGCATGTTTTGTCTGTCCTCGGAAGAAATCATTCTTCTGTCTTGATGGCTTCGGAAGACTTTGTCTTCTAAGCTTCGGAAGACTTCAACTTTGGCTTCGAAAGATTTGGTCTTTGGCTTCGGAAGATTTTATGCTTAGAATTTTCTGTGTAGAGTGTAAAACTTCTGAAGCAACTTCTACTATGTACAAAGTGCATGCATGTAGGAAGCACCTTGATTATTTTGGGTGCATCAGCCTTTTTATAAACCTTGCAAACTCCCCCCAGGCTGATGCTACAGCAGTTGACAATCCTCATTAGGATCAAGAACATTCCTTTCCTCATCATTTGGTCAGGATCCTTCAGACTCTTATAATACCTTCTCATGTCAAACAAATCATGTAGAGGTAGATGAAGCATGTCCTGCCAAAAATAGACGTCTTGACCACCTTGATCTCTGATGACATACCATCTGTCTGGATTAGCAGCAAAGGTCTAGGACAAGATGGGTTTTCCAGATGTAAGAGGCTCTACTTGAATTGGAGTTGGTTGAGCGGCCTTTGGTTGCACTTCCTCAGAATGTTCTAATTCATCCTGAGGTGAAGAGGTGGATGCCTTAGACTTCTTCTTCTTTTTCTTGTCCCTTCTAATGGCCATCATTTTCCTCTTTTTATACTTCAATTAAGGAGAGTGCCCTGCAGCACCAGTTGATATTTCTTTATTCTCCTTAGCTGGGTCCTTTTCCTCCAATTGTTCAGAAGTAGGAGGTTCAGAAACCTATTGTGGGTCAGAAGATGAATTTGGCTTAAATGTAGCTTCAGGATCAGGTTGTGTTGTCTCTTGTGGTTCAACCTTCAGCTCAACTTCAGGTACAACTTGACTTGGTGGAGAATACAAGTCAACCAGCTGACCTTCCTTTATCTTCTGCTTGATCCTTCTGATATGCTCATCCATTGTGGATAGAGACATAGGACCAAGTCTCCTTCCGGAGAACCAATACAGCTTCAAGAAGCTCACCATCTTCAGCCTGTCAGCAGACTTTTTTTCTTGTTCTCTGATGGTGGCTCTTGATTTAGCAGCCTTTTCTCTCATTTTCCTCTTAAAAGCTTTTCTTTGAGTTTGAGTTTCTTCTTCCAGCTGTTTGAGTTACTCAAATTCAATGTACTCATATAAGAGAGAGTTGAGTGTTGCTGCCTGATAGAGACCTATGACACTCAAATAGGCTATCATTTTTTGTCTCTCTTGTTCTCTGCCTATCTGAGTTTGTTTATCATCTTCTGTCTCTTTTGTTCTCTGCCTACCTGAGTTTGTTCCTGTTGTACTGCCACAGTCTCTTTCTTAGGACATTTTTGAATTGGAGAGAGGGTAGGGGCTTTGTATAATTTCTTTCTTTTTCTTTCTTTTTGTTTTTGAGTAGCAATTCTGTAGCCTCAGCCTCCTTCCTCTCTTTGGACAACTCAGCGTCTGCCAGTTGATTCAACTCTGCCGGGGGAAGAGAGATGATTTCATCTATATTGTAGTTCCTTAATCCCAGATAATTCAATTTGGCTGCCCTTAACTCATCATCTTGAGTATTAGGCCTGTGGGCAGCCCTAATTGCAGCTTGCATAAAGCTTGGGATCTCTCCTGTTCTCTCCCCCCTAGCCTTCCTCTTCATCTTCCTTTTCTCCTTAATCTCCTCATGAGTTATTTTTCTTTTACCTTTCTTAATTGTAGGCCTGTATGACTCAGGGTGGAAAGAGCTTTGGCCTTCTGATGATTGTGTTGATCTTGAGCTCTGGCCAGGAAGAGGTTGTGATACACCTTCACCGGTAGGTGTTTCGCTGAGGGTACCGGGTGCTGAGAATGAGCTTGTCTCAAGGTTCACAGGGTCCACTACTGGGCCTTCAACCAAGGTTTCTCATTGGAAACTATCTTAGGGTCTGCCTCAGTATATGGTTGACTAACAATTTTCCCTGCTAGCCTCCGTCTATATAATTTTGCTCTGTTTCTTAACTCCTGCAGCACCCTCTATTGAATCGCCTCAGCTTGATTAGCCAGGCTGTTTGTTTTGGCATGGGTTGACTAGTGGCAGATCAACCAAGTTAATACTCATGGAATCTTAAGGTCTGAAAATTGAAGAGCTCTTGCTGCCCCTGAGATCTTGAGAGCACCAATGCCATTCTTGCATTGTCATACCACTATCCTACTATTAGATTTTTAGCAGGGTAGAAATGAGCAGACATGGCCATTAGAATTTTTTCTAAAAAAGTTGTTGTATCATGGCCTCCACATCAGTGTGAGCCTGAGTAAGTTGTTGAGTCTGGACAACTGCAAGTGAGGTGGTGAATCCTTATTGTCCATACTCAGGACAAAACTCCTAGTTTCTATGGTTGCAGAGACTTTCTTTTCCTTTTTGGTAGTATCACCCACTTGCATAGGTGAGCTGGAGGTTAAGTCTACCACTTTCACAGGTTCTTATGGACCTGGTTGAGTCTGTCGGGATGGTCTCTCAGCTAGCTTGCCCTTGAGATTGGTGATCTCAAGTTGCTGATCATTGACCCTCTTCTGCAAGGCAGTTACTTGAGATTTTAAGTGACTAACCTTATAAACTAAATAGGTGCATGTTTGTAGAAGTCGTTGCACCTTTAGTTGTAGACTCCCCTCATCTTCAGATGAAGAATCATGAGGGGATGAGAGAATTGAACCAAGGTCTTCTTTCTCATCACCAGCATATTGTTCTTGGCTGCTGGATTTTCTCTGCTCACTTACAACTTCAGGTGAAGAGTCAGTGGGCTGAGTTGCCATGGTTGAGGTATTAAGGATGTAATCACTAGCAATAGTGAGAGCTCCTTCCATATGGACCTCCTGAACAAGTTTAGGGAGATCCACCTCAGTTGGGGGTGGATATGTGGGCTAGACATGGGAGAAGCAGAGGCACTAATCTCCTCTTGAGCAAGTGTGGAGAAGAGAGACTCATGGTACTCACTAAATCCCATGTATTTATCATCATAGAATTCTCGGTTGGGTATTGTTTGGTTGAGATCAAAAGGCTGGGGATGGTAACTTTCTCCTGAAGGTTGTTCACTAGAGTTTTGAGACTCTGAGTGAAGGCTTAAGGCTGTTGGGCTTGTGAGCTCATCAGGCTGAGCATGAGAAACCTCAGCACTGATTATTGGTAAGATGGGAGTGGTTTGCTCATCAGGAGAAGTGGGAGCTCCAGTGTCCACTTTCTCCTGTATGGTTGGTGATACGGGGGCCTGCACAAGTTGAATAGCTTGTGTAGGGGTTCGTTTGGATTTTCTTTGGTAGGTGATGGTTATTTGAGGCTGAGAGGGTTGTTGAGAAGTAGAAGGTGTGGGTTCAATACTAGCTGGGGCTGCTAGGTTGTCACCTTGAGCAATAAACTCTAACATTTGTGGGACAAGGGCTGTTTTTACCCCTGAGAAACCCACAATTGGTTTTCTTATAATTTTGAAGATGTCGGGCTTCATCTATCCTAATTTAAGAATTTTACCTGTTCCCCTCAACTGTGAGCCCAGTTCACAGTTGAGAATGTACCGGACATATCTAGGGAACATGTAATATTTTAAGGAGTCTAAGTTTGCAAGCAGGTTAGTGTACACAAATTGTGAGAGGTCCTCTGAAGGAGAGATCCTCTGAACCATTCCATGAACTATGAAGGAGAGATCCTTAGAAATCTGGTCTCATCCTCCATCTTTGTTTGATAGACTGTGAATGAGCACATGGAGGAGATACTTCCATTGAGAAAAGACCTTCTCTTTACTGAAGATTCTGATAGTGAAATCTCCCTCATAGCCCATTTACTCAAAGGATTGGTTGATAGCAGATTTGGGAAAAGATAAATCACTTTCTGCTTCATCCAGCTGAATGTGAGTGTTTATTTTGGCCGGAGTGAAGAAGATTGTCCTCCCCTGCACTGTGGTAGATAGTGACTTCTCCCCATCCATGGTGACCTCTTAACAGGTCTGCTGGAAGTCCAAAAGATGATCCTTATAGAGAGCAGAATCAATGGTGATGGAGGTGAAGTGGTTTGTTAAAAAAAAAAAGTGACAAACCTCTGAGAAACTTGGATCTTTCTCAGAGTTCAACAGAGCGACTTGATTATGTTGCCTGTGAAGTTGTATGGAAAAATCGGGTTGGTTTTTGCGGTCAAGGATAGCCATTTGAGAGAGCTTTGTTGTGAAGTAAGATAAGAACAAAGGCGGTTTGTGAGTGAATTTAGGTTAGACAGGATTGCAGATGAAGAGAAAAGTGAAAAGGGGGAAGGGGAAACCGTTGGGTATATATATATATATGAAATGAATTTGAGACAAAGTTAATGCGAAATGATAAATTTTGAAATCCGGATGTCGGTCCCACCTCTGAAAAAGTGCCAAAAAGGTAGTTTTCTTGGAAGTCGAAAATCTTCCAAAGGTATTTTGGCTTTGGAAGTTTTGATAAAAGCTTCCGAAGCCAATTTGGCTTCGGGGCTTCGGGGCTTCGGAAGTTATTTTTAAGATTTTTTGAAAATTTTGCTTCGAAAGGAAAATACTTGGAGAATTTTCACTTCTGAGACATGTTTTGGTTTCGGAAGAGATCAAGAATTGGATTTTTCATTCTTAAGAGAATAAATCTTTCAAGACATTATTACTTTCGAAAGAAAATTGTTCTTCAAAAGTATATAAGTACTTATGAGCAAATTAAGCTTCGGAAGATATTTCAGAATTTCTTCAGAAGGTAAATTCTCATAAGTAGTTATTTGGTGTTGAAGACATAATATTCTTCCGAAGGTAACCTGATATCTTCCGAAAGGAAATATGTTCAAAATTTTCAAAAATCTAAGGAATATAATTTAAAAGGCTTTTCTTTCAAGGTAAATAAGGGCTTATGAAAGTGATAAAATAGACAACTTAGGACAAATAGATTTTAGAAATAATATTGATTTTAAGTTTAAGAAAAGCTGCTCAAAGTTAATCATCCCAATAGCTGATACATGATATTTAAATCTTTGTTCATCAAAATCTTTGGTGAGCAAATCATCATATTGTTCATTTGTGTTAACTTTGACTAGTTTGATTAAGCCCTTTTCAAAGTTATCTCTAATCAAATGATACCTGATGTTGATGTGTTTTGTCCTTGAGTGCTGCACAAGATTCTCTGTAATAAAGATATCACTATTGTTGTCTATATGGATAAGGGTATCCTTGAAGTTGAATTCATAGTCCAGCATCTGATTTTGAATCCAAAGCACTTGAGCACAACAACTAGCAGCACCAATGTATTCAGTTTCAGCAGTTGATCCAGATACATAGGATTGTTTCTTGCATTGTCATGAGACTATCCTTCCACCAAGAAATTGACATCCCCCGGATGTAGATTTTGCAGTCATGTTGCAGCCTCCATAGTCACTATCTGTATAGGCATATAGATTAAAGTCAGAATTCTTTGGGTACCAAAGGCATAGTGATGGAGCATCTTTGAGATATCTTATAATTCTCTTGATAACAACCAAGTGTGACATCTTGGGGTTGGCTTGATATCTAGCACAAATGCATGTGGCAAACATGATATCAGGCCTGCTAGTTGTGAGGTACATAATAGACCCAATCATAGCCCTTTAAAGATGTTCATCCACACACTCCCCCTTAAGATCAGGTCCAAGGGAGTGGTATCTTGCTATGGATGTCTTTGCAACCTTACATTTAGTCATGCTGAATCTTGTAAGTATGTCTTGTATATACTTTGACTGACTTATGAAGATGCCATTGTCAACTTGCTTCACTTGAATTCATAGAAAGAAATTGAGTTCTCCCATGACACTCATTTCAAATCTATTCTTCATCAGCTTCTCAAAGTATTTGCAGAGCCTTAGATTAGTTGACCCAAATATAATGTCATCCACATATACTTGAACCAGTATTAAGTCATTTCCTGTTACTTTGATGAAAAAAGTTCCATCTATAGTACCCCTTCTGTAACCATGCTGACATTGGTATTGAGATAGAGTCTCATACCACTTCCTTGGAGCTTGATACAGCCCATAAAGAGCTTTATCAAGTATGCAGACATAATCAGGATGATCTAGGTCTGCAAAGCCTGGTGGTTGTTTGACATACACCTCTTCATCAATCACCCCATATAAGAAAGCACACTTGAAATTAAGTTGGTAGACCTTGAAATTCTTAGATGCAATAAATGCTAGAAATATCCTAACAGCTTCAAGTCTTGCTACTGGAACCAAAACATCAGTGTAGTCAATTCCTTCTTCTTGAGTGTACCCTTGAACAACTAGTCTAGCCTTGTTCTTGATGACAAGTCCTCTATCATCCTTCTTGTATTTAAAGACCCACTTGGTTCCTGTGGTAGTCTTACCTAAAGGAAGAGGACATAAGTTTCAAACCTTTTGCCTCTTAAATTGAAGCATCTCATCTTGCATAGCTTCAATCCAATTTCCATCCTTTAAAGTTTCTTCAACTTTCTTTATCTCTATCTGGGATAGGAAACAAGAGTAGAGACAAATATTTTTGTCATGGGTTTGCCCTCTTGTTCTTACCCTCTAGTCAACATCTCCAATGATGTTTGTGGTGGGGTGTGACTTGTGGATTTTGAGTTGAGGAATCACAGCAAGTTGATTGGAGAGATCTAAATTTGAAAAATTTAGATCAGACAGTGAAGAGTCACCCACCACATCACCACACTTACAAGAGAAGCTTGATCCAATGAGTGTGTGACATCATTGATGTTGTCTTCCATGGAGTGATTTTTAGCATCAAGAAATTCTTGATCACTGTCACCACTACCACTTCCTCCTACTTTTGAAGCTCCTTCATTTGAGTTTTTTGCCTCTGAGCTGGAATTTGAAGGCACCTTAGATGCATTAGCTGGATTTGTCATGGTTGTGCTGATAGGAACTCCATCTAGAGGGTTTGTTACCACTTGAGCTGAAGTAGTATGAGTTGAAGGTCTTCTCAGCTCAAATCTTAGGTCAGGATCTTCTGTTGATAAGATACCTGTGAATCCTAAAACATTCTCACAAGACTTGTTAAAAGAGTTGGTAACTATATCAAGATCAAACAGCCAATCTGGACTAGAACCTCTCACCCAAGAAGTGTGTTCATTGAAGGTCACATTGGCTGACTCCTTAACAATTTTAGTTCTGAGATTGTATACTCTGTTAGCCTTAGCTTGGGAAAAGTATCCATCATCTGATTTCTCAACAAATTTGTCTACTTGATCTTTGGTATTCAAGATTATGCAAGGACATCCAAATGATCCGAGGAAACCAATGAAAGGTCTCCTTTTGTGCCATAGTTCATAAGGAGTTTTACCATGAGTCTTAACCACCAAAACTCTGTTCTGCACATAGCATGCAGTGTTCACTGCTTCTGCCCAGAAGGTGATGGGCAGTTTAGAGTCAGACAAAATGATTCTTGCAGCTTCAATTAGTGTCCTGTTCTCCTCTCCACAACACCATTTTGCTGAGGAGTCCTGGGAGCCTAATATTGTCTTGTAATACCCTTTTCATCACAGAATATATCAAGAATTTGGCTCTTAAATTCAGTTCCTTGATCACATCTTATGGTCTTGACCTTGTGATCATATTGATTCTTAATTTTTAGAATGAAATTTTTCAAGATCTCAGGAGTCTTATTCTTAGTTCTAAGGAAAAAGACCCAAGTGAATCTTGTAAAATCATCTGTGATCACCAAACAGTATGAGGTCCTTCCTAGACTCATTACACTGGTGGAGCCAAAAAGATCCAAATGTAACAAGTGTAGGGGAGTAGTGATAGAGTTTATTTCCTTTGGCTTGTGAGACACCTTGTGCTGCTTCCCTTTCAGGCCTCCAACACAATGATCATCACTTGTAAACTCTTTCTTTGGCATTACAGTTACCAAATCATTCTTAATTAATTTATTCATGTTTTTAAAGTTTACATGGCATATTCTTTTATGCCAGAGGAAAGACTTATCACTATTTGCTTTAGATAGAAAGCAAGAAACTTCTCCTGAATTGGATATTTCCTACAAGTCCATCTTGTACATGTTCCCTTTCCCGGGGGCTCTGAGCAAGATATGCTCCTGAGGAATGACCACCTCGGGTTTGAGAACAATGCACTCATGCTCAGTGAAAAGCATGTTGTGTCTTTGATCACGAAATTGGGATACACTCAGTAAATTATACCCAAGCTCTTTAACAAAATTTACCTTTTCAGTGCTAAGCTTACCATTTGTGACCCTGCCCCTTCTGGTAATGTAACCTCCAGCATCTCCTTCAAAATCAACTAGCCTCCCATCAATTTTCTCAAAGTTTTAGAGTAAAGAGCAAATGCCTGTCATGTGTCTGGAACAACCACTATCAATGATCCATACATTCTTATTAGTCTTTAGCTGTTCCTGCATAAAAAAAGATAGTTAGTTACACTTGGAAACCGAAGCCTTGCTGGTCTTGGGCTTATCAACATGAGTTGAAAACAATGCAATAGTAATTGATCATATGTTCAAGCTTTATGGACCATCAGCTGTTGTTGATGAAGAACTTTTAGTCACATGGTCTTTCTTTGTTTTCCACACCACCTTTGGAAGGTTAGACTTGATCTTCAATACTTCGAAAGTTTTGACAACTTCGGAAGTTTTGAAGACTGACCTTCGTAAGATCTTGCTATCACTGCAGCAGGCTTTAGTACTTCGGAAGCATTCCCTTCTTTCGAGACCAACTTTTCTTCTGAAGGCAAGTTTTCACTTGTCTTCCTCTTTAGATTGGAGCTTCTGAAAGGAAAGGATTTTCCTTTCGAATCAAGCTTCTTCTTGATCTTCTCAGAAGTTTTCTTCTTGACCATATGCACAGTACTTTTAGGATTGTAGAAGTAATCCTTAGCAAGATGAGAAGTACTGCCACACATGATACAGTCCATTTGCTTTCTTTTGAGAATCTTTTTTTGGGAGGAAGGCTGAATTTGATCACTTTTCATTTTCATCTTCATCTTCACAGATGATGTAGCAAGCCTTTTGGGGTGTGACCTGTTGTTGGATTTGGATGGTTCAGGCTGTGTAGCAGTGGTAATCAGCTGATCAACCTTCTTCTTGTTGCTGGGATCATTTTGATAAGAACTAGAACCCCTGGTACTAGAGTTCATAGTTGAGTCTTTAGTATTCACCACTTCAAATCCTGTAGAGATAAACACCAGTTTCTGCTTAGAGTTGAAGGTGGCCTTGATCTCTTGAGCCTTCTTTGACTTTCTCTTGGCTTTTCTGATCAAGTTCTTTCTCTTGGACTTGGTCATCCTAACTGCTTTTCTCTCCTCAGGAGAATAGTGACCCTTCTTAGGATGATCTTCTTCACTCTTCTTCGAGTCATTCTTAAATATCTCCTCATCATCCTCTTCACTCATGGGGTCTATGAGGAGAAGCTCATCTTCACAAGTTTCACACCTTGGAGATCTTACAGACAATAGAGTGTGTGAAGGAGCTATCTGAGTAGATCCCAGTCCTTGCTTATTTTGATAACAAACTTTTGCATGCAAGGATGAGGATATCATGTTCTTGAAGGTCTCTTCTTCAAGAACACATTCTTCTGCCCTTGCTTTGCCGATCACAAGCTCAGCCTAACATTCAGTTAACTTAGTGATGAGATCTTTGATTTGAGTATTTTACTTGGTATGTTCATGTTTAAGAGTGAAAATGGTTTTCTCTAAATCTTGTATTTTAAATTTGTACCTATTTTCAGCTCTTTTGAAATCAGATTTTAAGATGTTTAAAGACTGAAGATCAGATCTCATCTCTAAGTTATAGCACCTATATCTGCTAACTTTAGCAATACATTCAATAGTCCAAAGATGTTCCAGTACCTTGGCTTCTTCATGATCTGCCATCAGTGCTTGGTTTGAAGATGCATCTTCAACCTAAAAGCTCCAGTCAAGCCTCCTTCTTCACTAGCAACTGCAACTTGTTGCTTTGGCTTCTCATTCTAGGGGGCTCCATCAGTGTAGTTTGGTCTGGTTTGTACTTGGCCACCATTTGTTCTAGGTGCCTTACACTCTCTAGAAAAGTGTCCCATTTGGTTATAGTTGTAACACTTCACTTTGCTTTTGTGCTGCCCAAACTTACCACTGGCTGCATTGCCAGGAAACTTCCTCCCTGTCCTCTTGTAGAACTTCTTGGCTCTGTGAGTAAAAAGAGCCATCTGCTGGACTATTTCCATATACTCCAGATCATCTGGATGGATACAGTCAAGGTCTTCAAGGGTGAAGAGAAAGTTGCCTAAACTTTCATCAGCAAACACAAAGGCTTGAGAAGAACTTGTCTCTTGGAATGGGCTTCCTTGGATGTAGCTTTGCCTTGGTGTCTCTGGGAAGGTGATGAAATGATGAGATGATAATGCTGTGGTTCTTTGCAATCCCTATCAACCACGTGAAGGGCTGAGCTCTGTTGATTGTTGGAGTTACCGAATAGATTTTGCATGTTCATCTCTATCTGATAGCCACTAAGAATAACATACAACTTTGTAAGAGTAAAAGTCTTAAGTTTCTTAGTTATCTTGCTAACAAAGTAATGTGTCAATTGTCTAGGAAGAGAAGACATAAACTTCCTCACAATGTCCTTGTTTTCAAGATTTACTACAACATCCATTAGAGTATCCATAATCTTAACATACCTAAAGTATTGTTGAGTCATGGTTTCACCTGTATTGTAGGTGAAGTTCTCAAACTGCTGCTTCAAGAGGTCCTTCTTGTTCTCTTTTGCTTCAGTGGACCCCTCATACATGAGCTTTAGTGCATCCCATAGCTGCTTAGCAATTTTACACATCTTGAAGCCCCTGTATATGGAGTTTGGAAGAGTAGTTTGGAGGGCAGTCATGGCTTTCTGATCTATATCAATCTTATTCATTGGTCTTCTTTAGAATAATCAGCCACCTCTTTTGGTATCATGCCACCTCCAGTAGCAGCTAAAGAGTTGCATGATATGTAAGATCCAGAGACAACAAACTCCCACATCCTAGAGTCTTGAGACTTGATGAAGCCTTCCATTCTTTGGCACCAAGTATCAATATCTTCAGGAGTGATCAGTGGGGACTTTGTCATGGTACTAGTTTCTATATCAGCCTTTGTGAGAGCTACCATTTGAGATGTTAAGTGTTTTGTAGAACTGAGAGATCTAAGATGGTGAGATCTTACAATCAAAAGCCTGAAAAGCTCTGATACCAATTGTAGGACCATTGAATGGGGTCAATACCAATTGTAGCATTATTTTCTATGACAATTTGTTGTTCGTATTCCTATCAGGCAACTCTCCAACATCAATGCACTAAACATGGTAAAATTGTCATTCATTTTGTGCGAGATAATGTTCGTATCGAGGCCATCAATGTTCTACATATCCCTGCTAACTATCAATATGCAAATATCTTCACCATAGGACTCCCTGGAGCATTATTTCAAAGATTTAAAACCAGTCGGCACATTCAGCCCCATACTGAAACTACGGGTGCGTATTAGTCAATTGGTATTTATGTATTAGAATTAGGACAGATATAATTATGTCATTCATCATATCCTAAATTAGCTCTAGAGTTTGTTAGAGTCTCCGATATATATCTTTTGTACTCATCGGTTTGGGGTGGGGGTGTAAACGAGCCGAGACAAGCTTGAGCTCCTCTAGGCATGAGCTTGGCTCGTTTTGGTTTTAGAAAACTAGAGCTCCAGTTCAGCTCGTTTGTAGTTTAATTTTTAAAGTTTTAGTTCAGATCATTAGAAAATTTTCAAGCTTGAGCTAGGCTCGGGCTTGGCTCTTTTATTGTTAAATATTTATTTATTATCATACTTTTTATATAGGGTAAACTACATTTTTCATCCTTTAGATTTATAGCAAATTTTAGGTTTCGTCCTTAAACTAAGAAAATTACAGTAAAACTTCCTTTATGATTAAATTTTGTAACAATTTACGTCTTTTCCTTTAACGGGCGTTAATATTGTACGTTAAAAAAGGTCATGTGCTTTGCACATGAGGGTAGTTTGGTGTTTTTTCCCTTGTTAAATAATTACATAATTAAACCCAATCCCACCCACCCAACTACACCCCTACACATATTCTTTCTCTACTCTCTCTCTCTCTCTCTCTCTACACACAAGGGACAACCCTTCAGCCATCGCCACTCGCCACCGTTATGTAACACCCGGAAATTTTAAAAGAAGAGAAAAGTGAAGAAAAAGAAAGAAAAGCAAAATAACCCAAGTTGAGAGGTTAAAGTTGTACAAGGGACAAAGTTTTATATTACTTTGTTCAAAAGGTGGTATGGCCGCCCACATCACCTCCTGTGCCATCTTTCCATCGGTTTTAGAGAGACAAAGCAGAGAATTCTCTCGGGTTTTAGAGAGAAGAAAAAGAAGCTGAATTCAGGTGTTTGAACTCATAGAGCATTCGGGTTTGAACAAATCATACTCGAAAGTTGCAAGAGGTGAGTTCTAGATCCCCGGTTTTAAATATTTTAAATTGTTTTGGGGCTGAAATGCATGTTTTGAATGTTTTTATGAATGTTGGGTGTGTACCCGTATATGTATGTGTGTGCCCTGTTGGGTGGGTTTATGATTCCGGAAGATTTTTGATTATGTTCAGGTTGTATGCTTGTTTTGATGCTTAGTATGTTAGAACTAGGCTTGGAAGAGGTTAGAAGGATGATTTGGGGTCTGAAAATAAGGTTAGTTAGAAAACAGTTGGCCATGCGCCTAAGTGCTCATGCGCCCAAGGTTCAAGCGCACAAATAGTGCCCATACGTCTAGAACTATGCCCAGGCGCCTAAGTGTGCCCATACGCGCAACTGCCAAAAACGCCTAAGTGCCCATGCGCCTAAATCAGGCTCATGCGCCTGCATAGTACCCATGAGCCTAAAAAGTTGTCCAGATGCCTAAGGGTTGGCCATGCGCCGGTATAGTGCCCATGCGCCCAAACCTGCCCATGCGCCTAAGTTATTCAAGCGCCCGCATAGTGCCCAAGCGCCTGCATAGTGCCCATGCGCCTAAAGCCTTAGAAAATATTTTGAAATTTTGGGAAAAAGGGACTTTTAGGCTATGACTTGTGATGATGTATGATGCTGTATGTGATGTTATATGATGATGTTATGCATGTTTATGGCCTGTTTTTCTTATGTTCCTTATTTCGTATTATTCTGTGGCTTTACGTGGTGTGATTATGTTAATAAACGTAAAGTATTATCTTAACGAAGCAAAAGATCTAATATAACAAAAGTGGAACATAATGAATGAACGAATGAAAGTCTTGCAAGCAAAATGTAAGGAGGTTCACAACTCATTGAGAGTTGTTAGCTCAACTGTGTGTCATACGGCATGCGATTTTGGCTGACCCATGAGGGTTCACACACAGGAGAGTCCGTCTTGGTGACTGCTCCATACGTACGATATGGGATCCTTGTCGCTAAACCCTAGATTAGTTGGCTTCGTGCCCAAGAGGGGGTTTAGCATATGACAGGATCTAGATAGAAGTGAAAGATAATGGAAAGTACGAAAAGTACGAAATGAACGATAACGGAAGATAATAATGCTATTATCTATGTGTATGTACGATGTATGATCATGTGTGAAGGTATGAAAATGTTTTAATGAGTGGAAGGTAATATGAATGTTTTTATAAAACTGGATATTTTGTGTTGTAATGCAACTAATGATATTTTGTAACTTTAGCAATGATGTATTATTTCGCAAAAGTAATTATTAATGCATGAAATGGTTTTTGTTAAATTTTTTCGCTGCAATGATTTATGAAATGTAATACGTTTTAATTATCATGTGCGATGAATGTGCAACTGTGAGTGTCCCGGGAACGGGGCCTTACAAGTTGGTATCAGAGCCAAAGTTTAATAGAAATGGGTAAATATTTTCAAAAAAAAAAAACTAAACTTAAACTGAAAATGGGACAAATGGAGGGATGCCAGCCCAAGTTGCTACGTGCCATCAGGTATTTTTTTTATGTTAACCGGTATTATGTGCGCATGCTATCTGCTTTATGTGCTTTTAGTAGATTTGGATACTGATGTAGTCAGGATAGAAAATGCTTGGGGTATGAAAGGTAAAGTAAGTGACTAATCACAACTGGCCACTACAATTAGGGACTTACTATACTTGACATAAACTAAGCCATTACCTTGAATGACCGTGTTGGTGTTTGAATCTTATAGTGTGTTAGAGGATGGCTGGTGGTAGATCTTCGAAAGCTTCTAGAGGTGGAGGTCGTGGTGGACGTGGTGCCGGACCGCGTGCCACACGAGGCGGGGCTAAGGCTGCGGAAAGGGCACCCGAAGAGCCCGAGACTCATCACCAGGAAGGTGGTGATGAGAGTGCTAATCTGAGGGCCTCGGTGAAAGAGGCTGTTATTGAGGAGGTTGACTAGGTCATGCAGACGATCCTGCCATCTGTGGTGGTTGAAGTGATTAGAGCTGTAAGGGAGGATGAGAAGAAGGAAAAGGAGAAGACCGCGGGAGAAAGGGGGCAATGGGGGACTGAGACGGTTGTCCCAAGTGACGAGGAGGAGGAAGAAGCGGTGCCAGGAACGGCTCGGGGCTATAATTATGGGGCATTCCAGAGATGCAGGCCCCCGACTTTTGATGGAAACGGTAACGCTGCTACTGCTCACCGCTGGGTGAGGGAGATGGAGGCAGTGTTAGATATCAGCGAATGCAGAGAGGATCAGAAGATGAAGTTTGCTACTCATTCATTCGTGGACTCGGCTTTATGCTGGTGGGATAATATTATACAGGCTGAGGGTAGCAGGGCAATTGGAAAGATGAAGTGGGATGAACTGAAGAAGTTGGTGACTGAAGAGTTCTGTCCCCACAGGGAACTTGACAAGATCGAGAGAGAGTTCCTACAGTTGGAGGCGGGAACCATGACGCACCAGCAGCATACGACCAAATTTAACGAGATGGCGAGGCTGGTGCCAGATCAGGTGACACCTGTGTCATGAAAGATAAAAAGGTACATCCAGGGTTTGCCGGCGGATATTCGCAGGCACATGATCGCCACCCGGCTAAGCACGTTTAGGTCGGTGGTTGATCTGGCGGGAAGACTGTATGATGAGCGGGAGGTGGCAGTGGTTGAAGTGAGCAAGAAGGGTGGTGGTGGTGATCGGAACTGGAATGGGAAGTGGTTTAGACGCGGTGGTGTCGCTCCAAACAACAAGGTTGCAAGGGTGGATGACCGACGAGTGACCGCATCTGGTGTGGGGTCAAAAAGGTGTGGTAAATGCGGAAGAGAGCATACTGGAGAGTGTTAGTGGAGATCGAACGTCTGCTTCAAGTGTGGGAAGCCCAGTCACATGGCTCGAGAGTGCGGGGTCGTGAGATGCTATAACTGTGGTGAAGATGGCCATCTGAGTAGGGACTGCAAGAAGCCGAGGGCTGAGAGTTCTGGTGCAAAGAAGAAGGCAAGGAATGAAGGGCAGAAGACGAGCGCCAGAGCTTTCACGATGACCAGGGAGGAGGCTAGGACGGACCCCGATGTTGTGTTAGGTACGTTTCTAGTAAACCAAACTCTTGCTTCTGTGTTATTTGATTCTGGTGCTCGTAGGAGTTTTATTTCTGCTGCTTTCTGTGCTAATTTGCCCATTAGAAGTAGAAGTATTGATGAGCCCTTCGATGTAGAAACTGCCATAGGTAAGTCTACTAGGATTTCTGATCTAATAGAAGGTTGTGACATAGAACTAGAAGGTAATAGGTTTCCTACTAGACTGTTTGTGATGACCTTAGGCGGGTTTGATATAGTCCTAGGGATGGACTGGTTAGCGGCTTATGAAGCGAATATTGTGTGCCGCAAGAAGATGATCCGATTAACAGCGCCTGACGGTAGTTCGGTGACGGTCTACGGTGATCGAGTTACTACGGTTTCGAAGGTAATTTCGATGGCGGTGGCGGGGAAGTGCATGAGGCGTGGATGTAGCGCCTACCTGGCTTATGTGAAGGATGTGGACACGTCAACACCCCAACTGTCGGATGTACCGGTTGTGTGTGACTTTCCCGATGTTTTTCCAGAAGATTTACCAGGTGTGCCACCGGACCGTGAAATCGAGTTCCATATTGATTTGATACCCGGTGCTCAGCCTGTCGCTAAGGCACCGTATCGATTGGCTCCAACAGAGATGAAGGAACTGATGCTTCAATTGCAAGAACTGTTGGATAAAGGGTTCATTCGACCGAGTATCTCTCCCTGGGGTGCTCCGGTCTTGTTTGTAAAGAAGAAGGACGGTAGTATGAGAATGTGCATCGACTACCATGAATTGAACAAGCTGACGGTGAAGAACCAATATCCTTTACCCCAAATCGACGACTTGTTTGATCAGCTCTAAGGTGCCAGTTGGTTTTCGAGAATAGATCTTCAATCGGGTTATCATCAGCTGAAGGTGAAGGAGCAGGATATTCCTAAAACAGCTTTTCGCACACGTTATGGACACTACGAGTTTCTCGTTATGTCTTTTGGTTTAACCAACGCGCTAGCTGCTTTTATGGATTTGATGAATATAGTGTGCCGGCCGATGTTGGATAAATCGATGATTGTGTTTATCGACGATATCCTGATTTTTTCGAGGAGCGAGGAGTAGCATGCCGGTCACATTCGGGAAGTGTTAGAGACACTTAGAAGGGAGAAGTTGTATGCCAAGTTCTCCAAGTGCGCATTCTGGTTGCGCGAAGTTCAGTTTTTGGGTCACGTGGTGAATCCCGAAGGGATCACGGTCGATCTGGCCGAAGTAGAAGCTGTGATGCAATGGAAGTCTCCAAAGACGCCATCCGAGATTCGTAGTTTCTTGGGATTGGCAGGATATTATAGGAGATTCATTCAAGACTTCTCAAAGATAGCTTCTCCGTTGACCAAGTTGACCCGTAAGGACGTGAAGTTTGTATGGGGTCGAGAGCAAGCGAAGGCTTTTGAGGAGCTAAAGGCGAGGTTGACTCAAGCTCCAGTCTTGTCATTACCCGAAGAAAGCAAAGATTTGGTTGTTTACTCTGATGCTTCTTATTCGGGGTTAGGTTGCGTGTTGATGCAGCGAGGGAAAGTTATAGCTTATGCATCCCGACAGCTGAAGGTCCATGAGGTTAATTACCCTACCCATGATCTGGAACTAGCGGCTGTGGTCTTTGCACTGAAGATTTGGAGGCACTACTTGTATGGGACGAAGTGCACTATCTTCACCGACCACAAGAGCTTGAAGTACTTCTTCGAGCAGAAGGATTTGAATATGAGGCAGAGACTATGGTTGGAACTTATCAAGGATTATGATTGCGAGATCCATTACCATCCGGGCAAGGCCAACGTAGTGGCGGATGCCCTTAGCCGAAAGGAGAGACCTGAACCGATCCGGGTGAAGGCTTACCAATTGGTTATGACCTCCGACGTGATGAAGCAGGTCAAGGAGTTTCAAGACGAGGCGTTGAAAGAAGATCGCCTTAACTCCGAAAGGATGAAAGGTCTAGTCACGGAATTTGGTGAAAACACTCTCGGTGTTAGGACCCAATTTGGGCGAATGTGGATTTTTCGTTATGGAGACTTACGTGAAAAGATCATGGATGAGGCTCATAAGACTCGATACTCCATTCATCCCGGTGCTACAAAGATGTACCATGATATGAAGAAAGATTATTGGTGGTCGGGTATGAAGCGTGAGGTAGCAGAGTATGTGAGTAAGTGCCTTACTTGCTTACAAGTGAAGGCGGAGCATCAGAAGCCATACGGGAAGATCCAACCTTTGGATATACCCGAGTGGAAGTGGGAGCATATCACCATGGATTTTATTACAAAGCTGCCGCGAACGGCAAGAGGGTATGATGCCATATGGGTGATAGTCGACCGTCTGACGAAAAGTGCTCACTTCCTACCGATCCGTGAAACGTATTCGTCCGAAAGGTTAGCGGATCGGTTCATCAAGGAGATTGTGACTCGTCATGGTGTACCGGTGTCTATTGTGTCTGACCGTGACACTCGGTTTACATCCAAGTTTTGGAAGAGATTCCACGATGCGATGGGGACGAGGTTACACATTAGTACAGCTTATCATCCTCAGATGGATGGTCAGCCTGAGAGGACAATTCAGACGTTTGAGGATATGCTTCGGGCATGCGTCATTGACTTTGGAGGAAGTTGGGACGAACACTTACCGTTAGCTGAATTCTCATACAACAGTTATCATGCCAGCCTTGGTATGCCACCCTATGAGATGCTATACGGTAGGAGGTGTAGGACACTCGTATGTTGGGGTGATATTGGTTAGAAGGAATTAGGGAGCATTGAGGTTATCGAGGTTACAACTGAGAAACTGGAAAAGATCAAGGCCTTTATGAAGGCAGCCAAAGATAGGCAAAAGTCGTATGCGGACAAGAGACGTAGACCGATCGAATTCAAGGTGGGCGATAGAGTCATGTTAAAGGTCTCACCTTGGAAGGGCATCATTCGGTTTAGAAAGCGAGGCAAGTTGAGTCTGAGGTATATAGGGCCTTTTCTAATCATTGCTTGAGTAGGAGAGGTGGCCTATAGATTGGAATTGCCCGATGAGTTAAGTGGAATTCATCCAACATTCCATGTATCTCATCTGAGAAAGTGCTTAGCTGATGAAGATTTAGTTGTACCACTGGAGCACATTGAGGTAGACGAGCGACTCAATTACGTGGAGCAACCAGTGGCAATCATTGACCGAAAGGAGAAGAGGTTACGGAATAAAGTGGTTCCACTCGTACGAGTACAGTGAAAGCATAGAAAGGGATCCGAATCTACGTGGGAGACTGAAGAGGAGATGAGACAACATTATCCTCAGCTGTTTGAGGAGTGACAAGTTTCGGGGACGAAACCTATATAAGGGGGGTGGACTTGTAACACCCGAAAATTTTAAAAAAAGAGAAAAGTGAAGAAAAAGAAAGAAAAGCAAAATAACCCAAGTTGAGAGGTTAAAGTTGTACAAGGGACAAAGTTTTATATTATTTTGTTCAAAACGTGGTATGGCCACCCACATCACCTCCTGTACCATCTTTCCATCGGTTTTAGAGAGAGAAAGTAGAGAATTCTCTCGGGTTTTAGAGAGAAGAAGAAGAAGCTGAATTCAGTTGTTTGAACTCATAGAGCATTCGGGTTTGAAGAAGTCTTACTCGAAAGTTGCAAGAGGTGAGTTCTAGATCCCCGGTTTTAAATGTTTTAAATTGTTTTGGGGCTGAAATGCATGTTTTGAACGTTTTTATGAATGTTGGGTGTGTACCCGTATATGTATGTGTGTACCCTGTTGGGTGGGTTTATGATTCGGGAAGATTTTTAATTATGTTCATGTTGTATGCTTGTTTTGATGCTTAGTATGTTAGAACTAGGCTTGGAAGAGGTTAGAATGATGATTTGGGGTCTGAAAATGAGGTTAGTTAGAAAACAGTTGGCCATGCGCCTAAGTGCTCATGCGCCCAAGGTTCATGTGCACAAATAGTGCCCATGCGCCTAGAATTATGCCCAGGTGCCTAAGTGTGCCCATACGCCCAACTACCAAAAACCCTAAGTGCCCATGCGCCTAAATCAGGCTCATGCGCCTGCATAGTACCCATGCGCCTAGAAAGTTGTCGAGATGCCTAAGGGTTGGCCATGCGCCCGTATAGTGCCCATGCGCCCAAACCTGCCCATGCGCCTGAGTCGCCCATGCGCCTAAGTTATTCAAGCGCCCGCATAGTGCCCAAGCGCCTGCATAGTGCCCATGCGCCTAAAGCCTTAGAAAATATTCTGAAATTTTGGGAAAAAGGGACTTTTAGGCTATGACTTGGGATGATGTATGATGATGTATGTGATGTTATATGATGATGTTATGCATGCTTATGGCCTGTTTTCTTTATGTTCCTTATTTTGTATTATTCCGTGGCTTTACGTGGTGTGATTATGTTAATAAACGTAAAGTATTATCTTAACGAAGCGAAAGATCTAAGATAACGAAAGTGAAACATAATGAATGAACGAATGAAAGTCTTGCAAGCAAAATGTAAGGAGGTTCACAACTCATTGAGAGTTGTCAGCTCAACTGTGTGTCATACAGCGTGCGATTTTGGCTGACCCATGAGGGTTCACACACAGGGGAGTCGGTCTTGGTGACTGCTCCATACGTGCGATATGGGATCCTTGTCGCTAAACCCTAGATTAGTTGGCTTCGTGCCTAAGAGGGGGGTTTAGCATACGACAGGATCTAGATAGAAGTGAAAGATAATGGAAAGTGCGAAAAATACGAAATGAACGATGACGGAAGATAATAATGCTATTATCTATGTGTATGTATGATGTATGATCATGTGCGAAAGTATGAAAATGTTTTAATGAATGGAAGGTAATATGAATGTTTTTATAAAACTGGAACTCACTTAGCAACGCTGACTTTTATGCATTTTCAGTTGGCAGGTAATGGTTGCTGAGGATGGCACGGGGTGAAGCTACTTGGCAAGATTTTTGGATGGCATCCATTTTATGCAGAAATAACATTTTTGTGTTGTAATGCAACTAATGATATTTTGTAACTTTAGCAATGATGTATTATTTCGCAAAAGTAATTATTAATGCATGAAATGGTTTTTGTTAAATTATTCTGCTGCAATGATTTATGAAATGTAATACATTTTAATTATCATGTGCGATGAATGTCCAACTGTGAGTGTCCCGGGAACGGGGCCTTACACGTTATCATCGACTACCACCACTTGTCATCACCGCTCTTCCGCTATCATCCACCACCTGCATCACCATCATCTGCACCAGCAACTTCTGCCGATCGATTAACGGTTCCCCTCCAAACCTTATCACCAAACACCAGCACCACCCCCTGTATCACCATCATCTACACCAGCAACTTTTGTTGATCGATCAACGGATCCCCTTCAAACCTTATTACCAAACGCCACCGCTGTGACCATTCCTTTATTCTGATGGTCTCTATTGTCATTCACTTGGTCACCTCTTCCACCGTGACCCATAGCCTACTTCGGGGCCTCAACCTTCTTTTCCTCACTCACTCTCTTCATTCGGCCTCCTCCCACTATCGTGACCCATCCCCTGCTTCGAAACAGATCTAACCATCTCCACCTCCTATCACGAATATCATCTACAATCAGCTAAGGAGCGATGATGAGATTTATGATGGTGGTGTTGATGCCATGGTAGAGGAGCAATGAAGTAGCTGGTCGAAATTTCGGTGCGATTGGATGAGAATTTTGGGTGATGATAGCTGGAATATTTGGTTGAAGATGATAAAGGCTAAAGAGATAGTGGTAATCTAGGGTTTCTAGAGTAAGAAAAAAAAAAGACTACTTATATTTTTGGATTTTTTATTATTGAAGGTGAAATGACCAATTTGCCCTCGCGTGTGTTGCACATAACTAGACTTAACTGAAAATATTAACGTCTGTTAGAGTAAAGGACGTAAACCGTTATAAAATTTAAATGTAAAGGTTGTTACTATAATTTTCTTAGTATAAGAACGAAACCTAAATTTTACTACAAAACTAAAGGACGAAAAATATAATTTACTCTTTTATATATAACATAATATATATTATTTAATTATTTTTATCATAACAATATATATAATAATATGATTTATGTAAATATATATATATATATACATATATATATATATATATATATATTATATAAATTTTTTATTTATATAATTTTTTATTTACATATTATATATTATATATATACATATATATATATATATATATAATATATATAATATGTAAATAAAAAATTATATAAATAAAAAATTTGTTTAATCTCGCGAGCCGGCTCGAGCTTGATATTTAAAGCTCGAGCTCATTTAGTAAACGAGGCATAATGTAAGCTATAGCTCAGGCTCGAGCTCTCTGGGCTCGATTCAAGTTTTTCTTTTTGAGTCGACCCGAGTAACTTGAGAGCTGGCTTGGATTCTTTACACACCTATTTTTGGGATCAAGGAAATTATTCCAATTATATTAATAACTAGGTTATATCCCCGTGTATTACACGGGGTTGAATAACAAAAATATTAAATATTTATTGATGATGAGTAGAATTGTAAAACGTTATTTTAATATAACATATGATTAAATTTACGTATGGTTAAGTATTTTGATTTTTTTATTATTTTTAAAACTTTCGTTTTAAAAAATTGCTTTGAAAATTTTTTATTATTTTATCAATATTTTGTTGTTTAAAAACTCCGGGTTTGTTTTAAATAAATGTTCTTTTATAAAACTTTTATTTTATAAAAAGATTGAATATAAATATTTCATAATTTAAAAAAGCTTCATTTTTTTAGAAAATATAAAATTTTATTTTTGAAAAAATATAATTTTTAATCAAAATGCTTAGGTTTTATTTAATGAAAAAATATTTTAAAAATTATTAATTCAAGTAATCGAATTTATAATAGAGAGAGAAAGAGAAATATTTAAAAATTAATTATTTGATTTTTAAAAAATAAAATAAATAGTTTAAACGAAAAATAATTGGAAGAAACATTATAGGAATGACATGTGTCACACGTCGTAAAAAATTAGTAGGATAGACTTGGAAGCGGTTTATTTCCTTTCAAATAATCCTCTCAATTCCGTTGTTTATATACTCTTCGGAATTCAAAAGCGAAGCAGAATTTCCCTCTTCATCGCTCACGATCACGCACTCTCAGTCCGCAATTTGTATCTCAATTCGAAAATGCTAGCGTTCAAGTGAGTTTTCAGTCCTCTAAGTTGATACAAATGATGAAATCTGGAACCACGTTATCCATTTTGCATTGTAAGTGATCATTTCATGTTTCTGCTTACGTTTTGTGTTCCAGATCCGAAGAACAGAGCCAATTGCAGCTCGTTGAACGTGAAGAAATCGACGAAGATGAAGATCTGTTTGAAGCAATTGATAGGCGTAAGTACATTCTTATCTGAAATCCTCTTCGTTTTCTCGGAGTTGCACTATAGTTCTGGCTGTAATTCATATTGTTGATGTTTGTTTCATGAAGTAACGCGTTATCTTCATTACGAAGTCAATTACTCTATCAATACTCGAAATCGTTAAAAATTGTTCAGGTTTGTGGAATCGAACTTGTAGTTCTTCGATTTGCTCGTCTCAAGTTAACTAAAATCGACGTCAATGTGTGTGTGTGTGTAAATGATGCGTGGTTTGACAAGTTACTATACATGTTTGATCTGGATGATTTGATTGCGTAATTGAATATCCTGCACTACCTTCCCTTTCCTTTATGATTAGGAGCTAGGATTAAGCGCTGAATGTTCATTTGTTAGTGTGATTTAGTCTCCTGTGTATGTTAATTCAGTTACATCTCATGGAATAAATGCTGGAGATGTGAAGAAGCTGCAAGACGCCGGGATCTATACATGCAATGGCCTGATGATGCACACGAAGAAGGTGATCAGAGCCAGCATGTTTTTGGGCTATTATTGGTTATTTGTAGTAACATCTAGCTAAAGTTATTTTATACTACAGAGTTTGACCGGTATAAAAGGTTTATCTGAGGTTAAAGTTGATAAAATCTGTGAAGCTGCTGAGAAGATAGTGGTTAGTAGTTTGTTAATTATATAAAAGTTCTAGTTTATACTCTATAGCATATGAGTGTGTTGTTTTTGCTTGATTTCTGACTCAGAACTTTGGCTATATCACTGGAAGTGATGCTCTGCTCAGAGTAAGATGTTCATTTGTTAACTTCCATCTGTAAATTGCTTCAAATGATATGTGCTAACTTAACTGGATAGCTTGGGAATTAAATGATATTCTGTCATCTTTGATTAAACAGAGAAAGGCGGTAGTCCGCATCACTACCGGAAGTCAAGCACTTGATGAACTTCTAGGAGGTTAAAATTTAATTTCCTATGTTTTCTGTATTGACTAAGTTGATTTCTTTCTTTCTTTCACATAAAAATAAAAGCTGTAGATTATTGAGTGTTTGCTTATATATATGGCAAGGTGGCATTGAAACTCTTCAAATTACAGAAGCTTTTGGCGAGTTTAGGTGAGAATAAAAGATTCATATACTCGATCATGTATGGATGAATGATGATCATGACCTGTGTCATATAATCTCCTCATCAATGTTACTATACAGGTCTGGAAAGACGCAGCTGGCTCATACTCTCTGTGTTACAGCACAGGTTCCCTCTCTCATCTTGAGGCTAGTTATGTTGTGATCACAGGGGTTGGTTTGACCTTAATGTTTGCAATTGCTTGTTGTTTTTTAACATTATCCTAAGACCATCCTTGAGGAGATAATGATATTGACTCAATATCACTTAATTTCAATACAATTGCAACATTTTAAATCTCTGAATTTCTTCAGTTGTCCACTGAATCCTGGATATATTCTGCAGCTCCCTACTAACATGAAAGGAGGGAATGGGAAGGTTGCTTATATAGATACAGAGGGAACTTTGTATCCCACCAGTTCTTTATTTTACCTTTGTTACTGTGTACCGACAAAACTTAGTTCCCCTCGGCTAGTTATTCCTTAATAAAAATGTGCTTGCAGCCGACCTGATCGTATTGTACCCATTGCTGAAAGGTTTGGCATGGATGCTGGAGCTGTGCTTGATAATGTAAAGAATCATCTTTCCTAATTATATCGCTATTTTTAGTAGTAACTAACTGCATTTCATCCAAATAACTGAAGATAATATATGCACGTGCATACACATATGAGCATCAATACAATCTGCTCCTTGGGTTGGCAGCAAAGATGTCTGAAGAACCTTTTAGACTACTGGTGTGTCTTTCTCGACCCTAATATTCTAACAAGTTAAACCCGTACTTATTTCCCAATTTATTAAGTCACATTACGAATTAAATTATTTCCCAGATCGTGGATTCTGTCATTGCTTTGTTCCGTGTGGACTTCACTGGAAGAGGAGAACTTGCAGAGCGCCAGGTACTTGCGATTTGATATGCTTCTATATTCATGTTCAAAAGTGACATCATTCATGCATATTAAATACAACATCCTTTACAGCAAAAGCTGGCTCAGATGCTCTCCCGTTTGACCAAGATTGCTGAAGAATTCAATGTAGCAGTTTATATGACAAACCAAGGTTCTACTTCACTGATCAACATGAAAACAATATGCTTTCTTCCATTAACAATGAAAACCTTAAATGGTCCATATGTTAATGTTTGCTGCAGTGATAGCTGATCCAGGTGGTGGAGTGTTCATATCAGATCCAAAGAAACCAGCAGGAGGGCATGTTCTTGCTCATGCAGCTACTGTGAGATTAATGTTCAGGAAGGGCAAAGGTGAACAGCGTGTCTGCAAGGTCTTTGATGCACCAAATCTCCCAGAATCTGAAGCTATATCCTTACAATCCATTTTATGTAAAAATGTTACTAATCCTTATAATCGCATTTAGAAGTGACCCGTTCGTTTATGAACAGGCCAATTTGGTATGTTCGGTCTCAAACAGGTAATATGAAAAACTAATTTAAAAAAGAAACTTATCAATTATAGGAAAAGCTTTGGGCAAAACACTTTTGGATTATAATTCAAATAATGTAACTTTCGTGATCCCATTTAATAAACTTATCAATTATAGGAAAAGCATTGGCAAAGTGTTTGTTTCAACACAACTGTGAACACCAACCAATTTAACGATAAGTGTTATGAGTGCTAGATTTGCCTCTTGTAAGCACATGTTTATTTTCTTGACCAAAAAACACATATTTCAGATAACCCCAGGAGGAATTGCAGATGCAAAAGACTGAAGTTGCTGCATTGGTACATGCCTAGTCCTTAAACATGTTTATATTGATATTTCATTTCAGATGTCTACTGAGTATATTAATATTAGAGACTCATTTGAGAAGGTTTGTTTCTCACAAGTCAATCATTTAAATCTTTTTAACACACCACATATTTCATATTAAGCAAATAAAAAAGTGGTTGCATACACGAAATATTTCACCATTTGTGCCTTTGTGGTAAAATCAAATTGAGCAGGTTTAAGTCAATAAACCGTGGGAATTTCGACCGGGTTTATATACAAATAGGTTGATGTAGGTTATATTTATTTCTGATGTGTCAAATGAGATAATCAGGTAAAAGATTTGACTAGAGAAAACGAGTCAAATGAGTTGAGCTGGTGAAAAGTGATGTGAAATTGTATTCGCATGCACAAAACCTTCTAATTTTTTTATTAAATGAGATGTAATTTATGTTGAAAAATCATAGCTTTATAATGATATTTATTGTTGAAACAAATAGGTTTAAGGTTATTGTTAAACAAACTTATTGTGAAATTGCAGTGACTACTACTGAGGTTGCATAGGTGCCATAGGATTCGGAAAGTAATAGAGCTTCGTACCGGGTATATGTATTGTTATTAAAACACGGGAGAGTTGACTAGGAGTTTGTAGCATTTTAGTTGTATAGATAGCTTAGATGTTCTAGCTATACAACTATTGACCTAAACGAATTGAATTAACATGAATAGGATTGAGTTTACACTATCATGTATAAAACGTTCTCGTTCATATGCCTTTTTCAAAAGTATTTATTTATTTGTTTTGTAAACGAAGAACATGACTAAACATGGTATCCATTTTCTTATATGTTTGTTAGCTTATATAAAAAAAGCGTACTTGGCGTTCAACTTAGCTCTTGATGTCCGGAGAGGGGCCGGCGATCTAATAAGCAGTTTTATCATCCGTTATTTTATAGGAGATTGTTAGTTTGAACTTATGACCTCATGATCACAAAACAACAATTTTACCACTTGCTACAAGGCTTGCTCTATTGTTGTTAGTTTATATATACATATAAAGTTTGCATACAAATGATCACACATGAGCAAACATAATCCAATTTAACAAATAGATTATTAAACGTATTTAAAAGGTAAAAGAATCTTCAAAACACATGTGTTTTTTCATTCAACTAAATGAAGATAAAAATGTTTGTACTCGTAGCAAACAAACGAATTCTCTCCTATGGAAGTTGGATTTGTTTGGAGCCTTACATACAATACAACACTTAGTGGGTACAAAAAGCCAAACTCCTACATCTTGTGGCTTATAACACTTAATAAAAGATCCCTTTTTCCATGATTTCCTTTAAATTATTACGATTTAACAAAAAGAATGTCAACCAGACCAAAATATATTCCAACTCTTTTCGTTGTTTTATTTTGTCTTCAACTATTAAACCTTGACTTTTTTGTCTGCTAATGCTAAGCATAAAGCACGGCTAAAACCTACTTCAGAAATGCCATTTTCTTATGGAATGATGCGATCAAAGAAGGGGTAGAGACGATTAACAATAATATTACTGTGTTAACTATGTCGGATCTGTCGTTGGGATCCAGGATCGCTGTAAAATCAGCTCTTAGATATGGACACTAATGAGCTTGTGATCAGTTGTTAGGAGTATGATACTCAGCGGTAGTTGACGAATCCATAGGATCTTGGATATTTGAACATGAATAAGAGTGTTTTATACATCAGATGTACCATATCAAGAGTCAACATGAATCAACAGATATAGAACAAAACCTTAAACACATGTCATAGTGATCTGTTAAAGTTGTTTATTACATGGTGTTTGCTATAACACCTTTCTCACAAGAACATATAATACTTTCCAACACACCACATGTTCCATCTTAAGCAAATAACAGAGTTTCATGTCCTTTTTCGGCACAATAATAGGAAAAACATCAATATAGTTTTTAGTAGTGTTGGGACCAATTGGCAGCACTCCCGACTCGTGGCATTCCAGACTCTTTCCTTGAGTCAGAATCAACTTTAAAGTTTGCACCGCACACGTCTCCTGAACTATCCACTCTAGGCACCGCCTTCAGTTCATTCAAAGGATGCTCAAAGCTCCTCAATCCACCAGATGTTGTGAAAAAACATCCTGCATTATTATTAATTTATTATTGCTATTATTATAAGGTTTTCACAACATCACACTTCATATGATATGTTTGAACAATAATGGTAAAATGTGACTATTTCGACCCGTTTATATACTAATGGGTCAATGTAGGTTATGTTAATTCTAATGTGTCACATAGGCTAATAAAGGTAAAAGATTCAACTAAACAAAATGGGTCATATGGGTAGAGGGGTTAAAAGTCGTTCGAAATTGTATTCACATGCATAAAACTTTCTAAATCTTTTTATAAGTAAAAAGATAAAATTATTTCATATTAACACATTATCTATCTAGGAAACCATGGGATGTTCCAACACAACCCAAACCCGACCCATTTTAACCTGTACTTAAAAGTACTCGTATTGACCCAAACCTTTTATTGCCCATTACCAAATCTACACCCCTAAAGTCAAGTAATACACCTTAATCTAAAACGGATGCAAATTCAAAACAACTTATTCCAACATGTGTAGGATAATCAACAACTAACGATTTACGATATAAGGAGACTTATCAGACCGAATGAAATGTTAGAAGCACAAAAGACAAACCTTTCGGAAATGGTGCAAAGGACTTCCCACAGCCCTTCTTTACAATCTCCACATCATCAGAGAGCACCAAATGTCCTTCCGAGTCAGCTCCCCAGAAGAAAGGAACACTGCCATCAGCATCCTGCATTGATATTACAGTATTTGTAAGCCAAATGAACAAAATAATACTAAAAAAAGTTGAGAAACTATCATTAAATTACTCACAGCAGCTATGAAAGTGGACTTTGTAGTGCTGTCAAAGAGAACAAAAGCAAACTTCCCTTGGAGGTCTCTCATAACTTGGTCTGCAGGGTAAGGACCTCTGTCCCTTAAAGTTCTATAAGCCTCGATAACAATTGTCACTTCATTTGCAGTCTTGTTTAGCCCGTATTGTTGTTTTAAGGGCGCAACATTTTCTACATGACCTTGGAATAGGCAGAATATATCGTCCACAACAGCAAACAATCTACCACAAAGTGACACAATATCATAACAACATTAGTCCAAGATCCAAATGCCCAAATCAAAGATAGTTCAAGTAATAAACGCTTATTCACATTGTTATAAATTCTACTTAAAGATACATATTCACACCAAATGAATGTGTTTGAACCAGTGTCTAAGACGGTTTTAGCCCACGAAACCTAGTCTTTAGAGTCCATTTTACAAATCATACAGATTTGGTTTATATTGACAAAACAGACGCGTTGGCTAATAATATACATAGAAGGCGCATTCGTCACACAAACTTCTAAGTAAAGAACCACAAGAACCGCATAAACACATATAGCTAATGCTAACTAATAATACATAACCGCCTAATGTATCCCATCAAAGAAATAGTCACAGATGTTTATCTACTTCTTGCGTAAACAACCCTCTATATATGCATATATATTGTAAAACAAAACCATTTCGTTTTATAGATCATAAGCAAAATGGGTACCAAAAGGCCTTTCAGCCATAGCACAATCCCAAAGATTTAGGGTTCTAAACCAATCCCAACTTCACCTTCAAGATCAAAGTAAAACTGATCAAGATTCATCCACAAATTGAGGGACAGATCACAAATTCACAATCAAATCATATCCCCCAAAAAGAATCAAATCAACTACAATAATCTCAGCTAGGGTTCGTTTCAACAATCAGATCTACTACGATCCACACCAATCAATCAATCAACGACAAGAACACAACTTCTTTGAAAAAAAACAAAACCCATCAGACCAATCGAAGAACAGAGGAGGTAGGTACCTGGGTAACAGAGGGTTCTGCTTATCAATGGAGTAGGAGATGAGCCCAGAGCCAGCGAGATTGATGGTGACAGCAGAAGGGTGGAGAGAGGAGAAGTGTTGGGACAAAAAGGCATCGTTGAGGGCATTGATGGGTGGATCTTGTTGTGGGGTTTGTAGACCCTCGGGGATCTTGGCGACTGTGTTGTGGAACACTGCTAACATGGTTGCTTGATTGAGTGATTTGGTGATGATGATGATCGATTGAGATGAAGAAACTCGTAGTGAATGGGTGAATGATCACATGGGGGAGTTGATTTTTAAAGGGGAAAGGTGTGGGATTGTGTGTAGTTGGGATTGGATAATGCCATTACACGTATTTCTGACATCCAATAATCAATTAGTCGCTAGAAAACAAGAAACGCATATATAAATTTGTGTTGACTAAATTAATGGCTGTTTTTGGGTATATGAAAAAGGAGAAATTGATAAAAAAAAATGGGTATAATTATAGTAAAAAAAATTTTAATTTAAAAATTTTAAAAAATATTATGAACTTAACATGTATTATTTTATTATTTTAAAAAGTAGCACATTTTAGTTATTGTGTAGGTCATTTGAGTCTTATACGTTTATTATATGTCATATATTTTTCATCATTTGTTATATGTATTAATTATTGTGTTTTACGTTATTAGATTATTTTGTGTTTTTTTTATTGTTTTATAGATTATAAACTTGTTATCTATTATTGTACTATACAATTTGATGTACACAATTATATATTTTCATCAGTTTATTTTTTTACTATCAAAAGACACAATTAGACATGGTGTTATTTTGTTATTATTGTTAATGTATTAAATTAATTAGTTGTTAATTTATTATTACGTTTTACATATTAAAGATACACAACTATATTATTTCATCATTATAATTTTTAAAATTCATCATTTTGAAAAAACATATTAGTATTAAAAAACACAATAACTAAAAAAAACACAATAAATTGCACTAAATACACAATGACGAGATATAATATTAAAAATATTAATCTTTTTGATCTTTTTACATAACAATGCTATATTCGTTTTAAAGATAAAAAACACTTGTTTTTATGATATAATTTTAATAAAAAATAATGTCGTACATAAAAATTATGAACGTTTAAAAATATGGAGGAACTTGCAAAAATTCAAAAAAATAGCTATTATTAAAATAACCTTCTAACAAACTTTTCTTTACAGTTTCTCAATCATTGATTAAGAAGATGGATGATTAAGATTACTTATTAAAATTTTTTAGTTTTATAAGCGTTTCTATTTGAACATTTCTCAAATTTTTTTTTAACTTGTATTCACATTTTGGTCCTTATAATTATATTTATCTTTAAATTTTAATGAAAACTACTAAATTTACTCCATCTCTTTATTTATAATTTTTTTGATTCATAAATTACAAAGATTATATATATTGATTGATAGTGAGTTTTTTTTATATTTACCAATATATTATCATTCTTTATATTTTTTTGCGAGTGGAAGAGATAGAAATATTAGAAAAAACTAATTATAATAGTATTACTTAATTAAATAAAGATAAATATAAGAAATGAGATGTAAGAAATTTTAAAAGATAAACAAAATTTGATGATAAAGATTTCTTTTAGTTAAATATTAAATACAATGATAATGATAAAATCACTAACATCATATATTTTCCTCTTTTTCTAATAAGATAAAGGTAATGTTATTGTTTGAAAAATATCACATACTTGCTACAGGTTTTGAAATCCGCTTAATATACCCACATGTTGGAACAGCGGTGGTGTAGCCGAGGGTACCCGCACTAGCCTCAACTCAAAGTTACATGCTCCCCCAGCGCCCATGTATGATATAATATATATCTTACCATCAAAGTCTTCGTGTAAATAAAATAACTTAAATAAATTTGGTTTTAAAATATTTTATAAGAGAACATTTATGCTAGGTAAGATTTTTAAATATCACAATTTTAGGTGATTGCCTTGTTTGTTAGAGTTTCTTTTTGAAATGACCATTTTTTTTTATCAAACCTTCAAACCAATAAACACACACTTATCACTATTACTAATGAATTTGTTAGAATTGTTTAAGATAGTGTTGAAACGCAAACAACCAAACTTTCTTACGCGGACTAGAGAGGGTTTAAATTTGAACATGAGTTCACAAGGAGATTTGCCATTGAGAATTAAGGATGAAGTCTTATTAATAAGATAGGTAGCACCTAGCATACATCTAGATCATAATCTAAATAGAAGACAAGATTACACTTTGCTCTAGCAACATTAAGTGTCGATATTTTACAATTTTATTTTGCTGAAGTGTAAAGACACATATGGTTGATGAAGGATATTATTTTTAATTAAGAAAATGTTTCATTTGACTATTTAAAGACTCAGAGACTGTTTGGTAACTTCTGAATGGATAAGTGCTGAATCATTAAGAGGTTTGAACCATTAAGTGTTGAACCAGTAAGAGGTCCGAATCATTAAAAGCTAGTATATTGCTTAACTATTCAGAGGCAAATATTTGACCAATTCAGATAAGAGTTCTTAACCATTCAGACTTGGTATAGTGCTTAACCATTCAGAGACAAAAGTGCTGAACTATTCAGACATCTGCTCACGAAACAAACACTCTAAACCATTAAATGATAAACCATTTAGACATCTGAACCATTAAAAGACTGAAACAAACAACCTCTCAGACCATTATCACTTCTAAATATTTTAATAGTTTTTCCAAACTAGGTTTTTATAAGACTAATATATGAGTCAATGTTAGAAAAATCTTTATTTTTATGTGTTAAGAATTAAACCTAGACACCCATAGAGAAATCATTAACCAAGTAAAAGAATATCTAGAACATTCTACTACTTACTTTGTAGGACCCCAAACATCAAGGTGAACAAGGTCACCGCTCTTTAAGGATATATGGTCACTAAGAGGGAAGGTGATAGCCACAACTCCACCAATTCAAACATCCTAGCCGTCGCATGCCCGATCGAAGACCCGGTTGTGAAATGGGTCACTATCCTTCATGCAAATACCCACTAAAGTTGCTAGCATGCAGACAGACTTTGTCCACGTTCTACTACATTGCAATTTCATTTTCATGCAATTTTATATTTCTATTATTTTATGTTTTTTAATTAGCTTTGCTGACTTTGTCAAAGTAGTTTTTTTAATTCCCTAAGTAGTGGCCTAGTGGGTGGTTTCATTATGTAATTCCTTCTCAATGTATTTCGTAATTTTCAAGAATGAACACAGAAGTTTTATCCTAATTCTGTTATCTCCATTTGTGAGAGAACTTACCACTACTAATTCAATTTTGGCCGATTGAATGGTGTTTTGTGGACTCTAAGTGGGAGTTAGGTGGTGAGCCTGTATCCTAATTTAGTAGGGGTAATAGATAGAATCTAAAAATCGAATAGAACGGGTAAACAACGGGTCAACAAGATACAGATACACCACTTGAACAACTCGTTGGGCAATTCTAAATTTGAATCAAAATACAGATACACCACTTGACTCTAATCTAGACTCCAAGAACACCATCCAAGTTGCCAATGCTCAAGGGTAATAAGATATGCTGTGAAACTTGTAAACCCTTACCTTGGTTGAGCCACTGTATGACATATGGCTTTAAGTGGGGCTAAGTTGTTAAATTCAACTTTGTAATAAGAGTTCGAGATGCAACGTTGGTGCAGCTACCCCCATCAATGATCAAAGTACACACTTTGTTGCAGATGGTGCACCGGGTGTGGAAGATGGCCTCGCGCTGCTGCTCCTCCCCTTGCTCAACAAGCCCACTGAGTGCTCGATGGATGACTAAACATTCCCCCTCATTGGGACCAACGATTTCTTCTTGTGGTTCTTGAATTGAAGTCGGCTCGGGATTATTGCTTTCGGGGTAACAAGAAGCATCAAACATTTCAAGATCTACCAACGTGACCATTCTTTTGTTTGGGCATTCAGAGGCGATGTGCCCTAGTCCTTGACATCGAAAACACTTTCTAGGAGTTTTGGGTTGTATGGTTGTGCTTTCAAAAGGGGTACTAGGTTTGGGTGTTGAGGTGGGTCGGTTTTGGGTGAAAGGTTTGTTGGAAGAGCGAGTGGCTTCGGTTTTCCCCTTTACTTTATACTATAGTTCCTCTAATGTTGAGTATGGATACAAATCCACGACATTAGCAATCCTAGAATCCAGACCCCCCATGTATCGCACCAGAGTTTGTGGCTCGTCTTCGGGAAAATCGCATTTCATGACTAAATACTCGAATTCCCTCGTATATTCTTTCGCCGATCGTCCCGCCGGTTTGAGATTATGTAACTGAGAAAAACTATTTTGAATATAGTAAGATGGTAGGAACTTCTTTTTCATTAACTTCTTCATCTTACTCCATTCTTTCACCTTTTTACCTGCTCGTTCCCTTTTCACCACGAGTCCCCGAAGATCCGCGAAACTGATTTATATATAAATGTTAATTATAGATACATAAAGTTTGTATTATAAATATATAAATGTTAATTATATAAAGGCTTAATTGATTTTAATAATCTAAACTTTTATTTATTAGTCGGGAATAATTTCAACTCAATAAATATTTACATACATTCTCAGTATTGAGTTTATTTTCCTACAACGATCCTTTACTGACTGCGAGTTAACCTCATTAATTTTTTGATGACATGGACTGCTTATGTGGATAAAACACTAAATTGAAAGTTGAAATTTATTATTAGGTTTGTCCATATAAAACTTTTGCATCCTAAAACTTGTTAATCTCCACCACTTGATCTAAACCACTTTACTTGTTAGAAGTAAATTTTGGGTGACGAATAAGGCTAGACACTAGAAAACAAACTTGATGGAGGCTGTGTGGTGGAAGAGTTGAAAATTTGGCCACATTTCCTCAAGAAAACTAATAGGGTTAACTATTAGTTAGTAAGAGATCGTTGAAGAAAAATAAATTAGAGTTGGAGTGTTTGTAAATATTTTCTTAGTTGGGATTTATGCAAGCCAATAAATGAAAGTTGATATTATTTAAATCTAATAATCTTTTATAGATGATTCATTACAAGTAACATTATGTTTATTGTGTTTATCTGACTACCAACCGACTAAGTTAGCTTAATAGAATCGGTGTTAGAGCTTTATTATTAATCTATTTATTGTATCCTTTACGATGTATTTATTTAGATGTAGTTTGTTTTTTCAAAGGTAAAATATCTGCAGTTTGTGTACCACATATGCAGACATCTGTAAAAAAAAAGGTGGACCAAATCTCTACAGTCTACAGAAGGAAGAGTATATGTTTTTTTTTAAAAATCTTAGTTGCTAAAATAAATTAGTGGTGATGTACGAATGTGGTGGTGGTAGACGGTGGTAGTGGTAGATGGTGGTGCTGGACGATGGTGGTGATGGTGGTGGATGGTGGGTGGTGGTGGTGGTGGACGGTGGGTGGTGGTGGAGGTGGGCGGTGGTGGAGGTGGGTGGTGGCGGTGGTGGGCGGTGGTGGTGGTGGTGGATGGTGGTCGTGGACGGTGGACAGTGGGTGGTGTTGTTTAACACTCTCCAAACTTAAAAGTGGCTGGGCCAAATATGAAGCAAAAGGAGCTCGCGTAAAAGTTTTTTAATGAAATTTTCATAGTGTGCATATCAACGTGATATAAGCGCCATATCTGAAGCAAATGGTATGTTATCAAGTACGTGTCTCTAAGGAATATTGTTGTTTGTTATCAGGGACTAAATCTCAGTCTGTATAACGTCTTATTAAGTACTGAATTGTCATGAAACTCGATCTAGTTAACGTATCTGGGACAAATCAACAAGGTTTAAGAACTGATTTCAGTCTCCAAAAGACTATTATCAAAGACTGATTTTTAGTCACAATTGAAAAGTATTAGAGACTAAAATAACTTGAAACATGGGGATAAATTAAGGACCGAAATTATATGGCTTAGAGACTAAATGTTAGTCCCCATTGGTGGCACACAATTGAGACTGAAATTTAGTGACTAATTCTAGTATCTAGGACTAGGTATTTAGAACTGACTCGGGACTAGCAAAATCAGTCCCTGGTATCCATTAAAGACTGATTTGGAAGTATTAGAGACTAATTTTCCAGTCTTAAATACCTCTCTTTTTTGTAGTGAGACAAAAGAGCATACTCAGATATTTTTTATAAAAACAAACACAACATGAGTTTTATCTTTCTCTTTTAGATCTAGTGAAGAGGCTCTCTTTATACCTCTTATAAGTATGTGTCTTTTCACTTTTCTTGTAAGATACATATCCTTTATTTGTACTCTTTTCTTCTCATTGTACTATTTGAAAAGTATATCCTTAAACAACAAACATGCTCTATTATTCCTACACTTGCCTTCATTACATCAACAAAGGAATGATTCAGCTTTGGTGCTAAGTTGAACAATTTAACGCATACACAATGGATAACATATAATCTTCATTAATCGGGTTGTAGTTACATTTTAACTTCTTTTAAATAACAACACTTTTACTTTTTCAAAGAATAAATTTTTGTCTTGGGCAAGGTCAGAATCCACAACCTTCTAGTTGTGAGACTCACGTTCTATCTCTAGGCTTCAACCCCCACCCTTTTAACTTGCTGTATAATACACTTAACTAGATTATGTTAGCCAAAAATCCCATGGTCTTATAATACTTCATTTTGGTTTATCCCGTGCTTCTATCTTGAAAGGAGACTTGATTAAACAATAATTTTGTACCTTTCTTTTGGTCTTCTTTAGGCTGTGAAAATCGTGGCCTTCCTAGGTCATAACATCAGGGATTAAGGGTTCTTGCAATAAAATATTAAGTCAAACATTGTTGTCTACTAACCCATACTTTGGCTAAAAGGTTGTCTCAATCGTTGAGAGTTTTTGACCTTTTTCCTCTTGTTCTTGAGATGACTCTATTTGTTCTATAGTGAAACGTATCTGTTTAATGGCTGGAAAATGATCAGAAGAAAGGGGTTATGTTACTGTAAGAAAAGCCCAAAGGCTAGTAGAAATCAAGTGCTAAATGTAGGGACTTGAGTTTTATGTGTAACATATGAGGTGAGATAGAGCTTTCTTTCTTGTTTGAATCATTAGTTAATCCTAATATATACTTAGGTATTATAGATGGAAATGTAGAAACAATGTGTTATGTACCTTTTACTTCTCGATTCATAAAAAACATCAAATATATATTCTTGCAACAATATAAATCCATGGGAAATTTAGACGGAGTTCTTGATCTTGTATATGGTTTTATAACTCATCTTGATGGTTTGTAGTGTGTTGCTCGCTCTGCTCAAATAAAAAATGTTTGGTGTGGATATGTATATATAAAGGAAAACACGTCGAAAACGTTTGGCGTGGATGTGAGCGGAGGAAAACACGTGGTTTCTTTATCCACAACGACAACTTGTTCAACCAGTATGCTACAAAGGTTTTAATCTCTAAACACTCTATGTTTGTATCGGTGTCTTTTTAAGTCTCTTGCAAGTTTAATCTAGTAGAGATTCTAAATGGTTCATAAAATGTTGTGTCAATTTTACGATACTGTTATCTTAAATTTTAGAAATCATATAAAATTCCTAAAAAGATGAAAAAGTATTAAAAATAGGCTTTTGGAACCGAATAGAAGAACTAAAAATAATACCGTGGTTTGATAAACATCAATTGTTTGACCTCTAAACAATCTTACAAGATAAAATATAATTAAGTTCAAGAATTAGTCCAAATATTGTTCAATGATGTCAAAGCAATGATTCATGATTTTTATGAATCAAGACGTGATTCAAAAGTATCACAACATTAACTAATGACCCTTGAATTATTTTACAAAAACCGGCATAATTGAGCAAGAGAAGCTCAAGTGAGAGCCAAACTTTCATATCATTCTTCTACTTACATAAACATTATAGTAGGTGATTGCTTACTTGATAGTAAGATTTTTTATCTATATTATACTAATTCTTATTTACAAAGGTCGGTGGTATCATCTTTTCCCACAAATTACTTAGTAGTTTTATAATATAAGAAGGCAATAGAACACATCTTCTTAAGGTGCTCCAGTGGTAGCTGCTTAATTTAATAAGCTATAGGTCATAAGTTCGATTCTTGTATTCTTTTTTTTTCTTTGTTATTTCTTTGTTATTGATTTTACATTTTAATCCTTCAACTTTACATATTTCATTTAATCATTAGTTTCAATGTAATACTAATATTTCACAAAAAAAAAAAAAAAAAAAAACAATTTTTATTTTGGTTCTAAAATTATAGGTTTTTTCTCTTCACTTTCTGGTATAAATTTTGTTGAAAATCTTTTTAACTATTACTGATTTTACGTACATTTGAATCTTTTAACTTTAAACATATTATAATACCTTAAAAAAAGATAAAAAGATATATTCATACGTTCATAAGGTGTCATGTTAAATCTTGACGAATGGCATTTTTATTATTTTATTAGAAAATAATTGAAAATTTTAACTCTGTTAATGAATTGAACTGAAAGAGTTATATAATACAAACCATAAGACTTGATTTGTTAGAAAATTATTTTTTGGACTCAAATGATTAAAATGACTAAACCATTGGGACCAAAATAATAATTTACTCTAACATATACGAAAAGTAAACTATTAAAAGAATTAAAATTTAAAAACAAAAACAAAAAAAAAAGTAACAAACAGTTTGGCTTAGGAGAGAGACGTGTGGAGTTGAGACAAAAAATATGACATAGAAGGTGAGTTAAAGGATAATTCGAGAATTGAACCCGTGACTATTTACTCAAAAATTTAGTTTGGAAGCGAGACAAACAATTATAAGTCTGTTTTTTGACATAAATTTTATTTAGAAAATAGTCGGGTTAAATATAATGTATTTTCATCAAACGGTATAAGTTCGAGTCACTCTATATATTGACGCATGTAAGTTTATTTCGGAAAAGACTCGGGTTGATTGTAATCTATACCTTATGACACTGCACACGACACGCGACGGGTAAAAAGATCTAGTTATTATAATTTAACAAAAAATTATTATTTTATAAATATATCTTTTCTTTTTTGAAACTCTTTCACATCTTTTTTTCTATCCTTAAAATTATATTGGCCTACACTACTTTTATAAGAACTCTTTTTAGTTTTCTAAAAAATATATATGAATAAGGAATAAGACTAAAGAATGAGACGTGAATGATTTTTTTAGTTTACGGTAAAATATAAAGATAAGAGAAATTTTACCAAACACATTATAAGTGCTATAAATATACCAAAAACAGGGACGGCTTTAGAATTTTAGAGGCCCAAAGCGAACAAAAAATATGAGGCCCTTTTAAAAATATTGATATAAACCCTTATCCTTTATACGAGCTTTGGACCGGCAATAATAAATTAATAAGCTTAGAATTGGTAGAGTTAATCTTTTTTTTTTAGTTATTTATAGTGCTTGTATAAATATATTTAGATTAAGTTTATTTTTCTAGCTTTTTTTGATGCAAAATCTTTAATGAATTTTTCGCAATCAAATTCTTTTAAGAAATCTTTTTCACCACAAAATAGCTAAACCGTTTAATCTTTCTTGTGACATAGTAGATCGAAAATAATTTTTTATAAGTTTTAATTTGAAATCGCTACGTTATGCGGAAGGAACAGGTACGAGAATTGTTAAAATAACTTTGTAGACAATAAATGCATTTGGAAAAGATTTAATAATTTTAATATAATTTAGTATATTAATCATTGTGTCGAATTCTGAATGTATAATTTCTCTTAACAATTTTAATTCTTGAAATAGATCCACACATAGTTTCAAGTATCATTATGTGACATGTATCATTATGAATAATTTGGAAAAGCTAGGTTAGCAGAAGCGACATTTCTAATTTTTGAAATAGATCCACACATAGTATATTTCTCTTAACGTTTAATATTTCTTGTGACATGTATCATTATGTTTTAAAGTATTTTCAAGAAAAATACACTTCTTTTTTAAACTTTCTTTATCGACAGATTTTAACTTTTTTATACTAAATAGAAACCAAACATAGTTTCGAACTCCTTAAATTGATCAAATCTACTTTTAAGTGAAAAACTAGCTTGATCTACTATGTATAAGAAGTAATCAGTTCTAAAACTTTCATTTGGTGTTTTTATAGTTTCATTATCACCATTTTCTTCACACATTTTATTTCTACGAATAAGTCGTTTATCATGAAAGACAGGTTCTACATTCATCTCTATAACAATTTTTTTAGCTACAATCATAGCTTTTTCAAATCCCTCATCTCTATACTTCTTAAAAAAACAAATAAGTCTATCTAGTTGATTTATATCATCATCAATACACATATCTTTTGCTTGTAAGGTTTTACTAACAATATTAATAGCGTATAAAATATCTTACCAAATAACCATTCCTAATAAAAATCCAAAACAATCAAACTAATTCATAATTAAGGTAGGGTCTTAACCTCACTTAGAAGTTTAGCATCATCAATCTCATCATATAAGTCCAGTAAAGCTTCTCTTAATTGCTGAGCTTGAAATCGGATTGCTTTAACACTTTCTATTCGAATTTCCCAACGTGTCTGAGATAATGATTTTAGAGTTAGCTTAGGTATATGATTTTGTAATATATCACATCTCTTAGTGGACGATGAAAACATTGAATAAATACGTTGTGTTATTCCAAAAAGATCCTTAGCATATCTACAAGAACTAGCCATATCACTAATTACTAAATTTAAACTATGAAAACCACATGGTGTGTAAAATGAGAGAGGGTTAATATCTAATAATCGTCTTGGCACTACTTGATGTTTTCCTTCCATATTTGATCCATTATCATAACCTTGTCTTGTAATGTCATTTACATCAAGTCCTATTCTTTTTCAATAATAACATAAAAAAGATCCTTATCGTTTGTAACATTACTATTAAAAATTCTAAAAAGTAGTATTTAACTTGTATTGGGGTTATGACATATCTAAGCATCATAAGATAATGGAGATTTGTTCTTGTGACTTGTATCGGGAGTGGAATCAAGTATAATTGAAAAATATTTAGCTTCCTTAACTTTACTAATAATTTTTTTTTGATTTCATTTCCTAATAAGCTAATTAGGTCATTTTGCATATTATGTCCAAGGTAATGATTATGAATTTTATTATTTTTTAGACGTCGAATATGTTGTTGTATTACCGGATCAAATTCTGCAATCATCTCAATATCACCTAAAAGTTACCATTGTTTTTTGCAAAAAATTTTCTTTACTCCCACGAAATGATTTATTTTTTACCAAGTTTCTTCACAATGGCAATAATTCTTATTAGTATATTTTTCCAATGTTTCTTATCTTTATTAATTTGATCTTGAATTTTTTATCAATTGTCTTATTTTTCACTAATCTTATCTCTAGATCCATCCATGTTCGCATATTCATAATATGTACATTGCTTCTCTCATATTCTCTTACTTTAGAATAAAAATTTCTCCAATTGTTACTACCTTCGTTTGCTAACTTACTTTACATTAATTTACATTAAATAACTTACAACAAATTTATCATTATAAATTTTAACCGGACTTTTTTTATTTTTCCAATTGTTACTACCTTCTTTTATGTTTTTCTCTATTAGGTAATTTTTACATATAAACAAATTATTAAAGCTTCTTGAAAATTCATCTTTTGAAATTTTAACTGGACTTTTTTCTACAAGTAGATCCTAAAATTATTACTAATATTATTCCATTAACTAGGATCAACATAATTTAGAGGTTTTTTAGTTTGATTCTCTTTTGTATGTTCATCACTATTTGTAGGTTCATCAAGGTTTTCATCAAGATTTTCAAAGTTTTTATCATTATTTGTAGGTATATCAAGGTTTTCATCAAGGTATTCATCAAGATTTTCAAAGGTTTCATCATTGTTTGTATATTCATCAAGGTTTTCATCAAGATTTTCATAGTTTTTATCATTATTCATAGGTTCATTAAGGTTTTCATCAACTTTTCCAAGATTTTCATCATTATTAAATATTGTGATGGTTATGAATTTTAACATTGATCCTTGTAGTGATTCATTTAAAGCTTCTCATTTAGTCTTTTTATCCTTTTTTGATGCACCACATTCAAACTTACAGATTTGGTTTGACATTGTTAAAAATTCTAAGCGACCAAGTTATAATTCCTAAACCCTAGTAAGTAGTAACCTAGTTATAGTATGTAGTCTACACTAAATGAGATTTAAGAAATAAACTAATGTCTAATGAAGTAATCAAACTAATCAGATTCAAGCAATGAGATAATCAAAATTCTATAAACTAATAGCCTGTTTGGAATATTAGATCCAATTAATCAGAATATCAGATTCAAGCAATTAGAAACAAAACAAATAATCAATTCAGAAACAAATCAATAAAATAGAGTGTAGAAACTAACTTGATCAGCAATCCTTCTGGGTACGATTCAACTTTCAAGCAATCGCAACCCTTCTGGGCCAAATCGGCAGATTGCAATCCGCAACTTGTTGGGTGTCAAATCCAGTAAATAAAATATTATAATCAATGTTTTCAGAGCCGGATCGGACGTTGAATCGGACGACCTACTGGTCGAACTGGTCGGACCGGTCGAACCGGATTTAAGAACCGGTTAATTTTATATTAATATTAGAAGTACATACATGATAGAATGTTAAAATAAAAATTTTAAGTAAAAGATAGTTGGAAAACATAAATTAAAAATATAAATGATTAAATAACAAATAAAATAAATTTTGAAGATACACATGCAAAGTAAATGTCAGTATCAAGTCTGCAAAAAGATGACTTTTCTTAATCAAATTTACTTTTCAGTTTTTCATATCTTCTGCAGAAGTTAATTATACCTCCCGAGTTAAAACTTAAAACTTCTCCACTTCTCCTCCCCACTCTCCCACTCTTTAGTCTTCCAGCTTTCCTCTCTATGTTCTCCTGCCAACCATAATAAACATTCTGCAAAAGTTAATATCTCTTTCAGATCCTCGAAGATAAGGCATAAGCATCAGCTTTCCTATCTAGCGAGGCGAGACTCGGATTTGGTCTAGATCCAACAAAAACGTGACTGAGTTATCGATTCTAATGCAGATCTGAGGGTGAATTCGTCGATTACGATGAAGATCCAGCAAATAGGAGGCTTAACACTTGAAATAAGGCAACACCTCCCAACCGGTTTCCGGTTCGACAGGTGACTCGCTCCCAACCGGCTAGTTCTATCAATGCAAAACGAATAAGGCTAGATCGGAGCGTTTATCTCACCAAATCCCGGTCGAACCGGTTGGACCGGCCGGTCCGATCCGAGCTTGAAAACATTGATTATAATGTGAACCTGCCGTCACACACACTAAGAATAGTATGAGCAGAAGGACGTTCTTTTCTTGGTCATGAAGGATTTTACCGAAGATTTATCAAAATAAAATACTAATGTGTGAGCTTCTACAAAAAGATATAGAATTTGTATTTTTCGACGCATGCATGCAAGCTTTTGATACATTTTGAAAACCTCATTGGTTAGCGAACTGATAATCCAACACCCAGATTATAGTTTACCATTTGAGATCATGTGAGATGCAAGCAATCATGCGTTAGGAGTGATATTGTGTCAGAGGAAAGATGTAGTGCCACATGTGATCTACTATGCTTGAAGAACCTTAGACCATGCTTAAAGCAATTACTCAACCACAAAAAAAGAGATTTTAGCTATTATTTTTGCTTTAGAGAAGTTTAGACAATATTTACCGGGAACTAAAGTAATTGTGTATTCTGATCATGCAGCTGTAAGGTACATCATGACTAAAATGGATGCCAAGCCAAGACTTATCAGATGGGTGCTCTTACTTCAAAATTTTGGCTTGGAAATCAAAGACAAAAGTGGAAAGGAAAATCTTGTGGCGGATCACTCAAGCAGGATTATAAATAATGAGGAGCCAATGCCTTTAGATGACTCATTTTCAAATGAACATTTATTTGCCACTCAAATCACCACTCCTTGGTATGCTGATATCATGAACTACAAAGTGGCAAAATACTTTTCCATTTGATCTTTCCTGCGCCCAAAAAGATAAGATAAAAAGGGAAGCAAGAAGATATGTCTGGGATGAACCATACCTTTGGAAATATTGTGCCAATCAAGTTATAAGAAGATGTGTCAACATGAGTGAGGTACCTTCTATTCTAGAATTTTGTCACTCATAAGTTTGTGGCGGGCATTTTGGCCCAAAACGGACAGCACACAAAGTACTTGACTCAGGTTTTTATTAGCCAAGCATATTTCTTGATTCATACGTGTTTTGTAAATCTTGTGAACGATGCCAGAAAACAGGTAATCTAAAGGCTAAAGATCAAATGCCCCTCACACCCATTCATGTATGTGAAATCTTTGATGTATAGGGCATTGATTTTATGGGTCCTTTCCCATTATCACTTGGTAATGTTTATATATTATTAGCTGTGGATTACTTTTCTAAATGGGTAAAGGCAAAGGCCACGAGAACTAACGATGCTAAAGTTGTTTCAAGATTTGTGAAAGCTAATATCTTTAGTAGGTTTGGCATGCCAAGAACATTCATAAGCGATAGAGGATCCTATGTTATTCTCGTAGGTCAAAAAGTTTTGTTATTCTCGTCAAAATTCAAGTTATTTCTTGAAAAATTACGATCCTATGGGTCGGACCGTTTATTATTACTAATGTTTTTTCTCATGGCACCGTAGAAATTACAAGTAAAAAAACATGAAAAACATTCAAAGTGAACGGGCATCGGTTGAAATTGTTAAATGACGGATTCCAAAAAGAAAATGGTGATTTAATGGAATTAGAGAACCTGAAGTATGAGCATTAATAAGATCTACGTCTAGCTAAAGACGTTAAAGAAATACGCTACATGGGATGCAACCCGTATTTCCTTTTCTTTCTTATTTATTCTCTATTTATTTTCATCTTGTTAAATAAATAAATAAATAAATAAATAAATAAAATAAAACTTTAGGTGTCAAACAGCAAGTTGAAACGACCGTGTTAAAATTACTTAATAAATTTGAAACAGCCGTTTTGGGGTTCTGTTTGACTTAGAAAATTCCTGAATGTAAAAACGGTCGTGTTAAAATTACTTAACAAATTCAAAACGGCCGTGTTGGGCTTCTGTTTAAATTAGAAGAATGGGAAGAGAAAATTTAATTTAAGCAAATAGAAGCCCTACCTAACCCATCTCCCCCCCCCCCCCCCCCCCCCCCCCCCCCCTCGACCGGTGACCATCACCTCTTGGCTGTCACCACCCCGCCTCTCCCTCTCCATCGGCAACCGCCACCATGATCAACGCCCTCCACCGGCGCCAGCCTACCCCATCGCACTCACCCACTCAACCCCCTACCACCCCGTGCACCTTATCACAACCTCCGGCTAACAACCCACTCCTCACCGCCTCCATCTCCACCACAAACCCCACCACCATCGTCACCATTAACCTCCAGCACCCACCACCCGAACATCTCCACCTTGCACCGAAATCGACATTCTGCTTCCTGAAACCAAGTTGAGCTCCGTCCTCATCTGCTGCTATTAGGTACGTATTACTTTCTTTTCTTAATCCATCCAATCATAAATAGCCTTTATCCCGCCTCTCTATGGTTACGCCCTTACCACTCAAGTCCGTGCCCCTCATCTACATTATCGTGTCCAACCAATGTTCTAACCACTTTTGATTTGGATGCTTTTGATATGAAAATAGAGGGTATTGTTAGTAGATTATATGAATTGCTCATACTATGACATATAGGATTTAAATTTTGCTTGAGTTGCAACTCACCTCTACAGGTATGTATCCCGAATTTTGGGCTTAAATTGATAGAATGAATGTTTGATATTGTTAAACTGTATTTGGGAATTGGGTCTGATAGAGACAGGCTAGGCTGTTGGGTTGAAGAATTTCAATCCGCTATCTCTTAGTCATGAAATTTGGATACTAAAAAAAGGGGGAGCGAATTGGAATATGATTCATTATGGTCTTGACTAATCAGACTAGTTCAGCAAATCATTTTAATCACCGGTGCTCACTATTCAAAATTTTTTACTACAGGTTTGATATCATGGCTAGGGAAAAAAAAAGGCAAACTCCACCTGCACTTTCACCCAAACAAGCCAAACAAGCACGTAGAGCATCAACTCATGCAACATCTTCTACCCATTCATTGAGTATAGTACTGGTAGAAGAAGCCACCCCAGTTGCACAGAGCCTAGCATCACCCAAACCTATCAAGGCTACAAATAAATCTCACACATTAGGAATTCAATTCCTTAATAAAGCTCAACATAAAAGGTTAGACATTCTTAAAGGAAGGAAATTGTATAACACAAAGATGGCGGATGATGTAGCAATGAAAGAAGTAGGCGTTTATGAAGGGGTAAAGAAATTATTCTCAAATATTGGATGGGAAGGACTACTTAAATTAGATGATGTAGGCTACAAACAGACCACCCTTGAGTTTTTAAGCTCAGTCACCCTAGAAGATGATAATCTCCATTTCCGTCTCCTCAACAAACCATGCACACTCACCTTGAATGAAATCTGTCGCATGGTAGCCGCCCCCACTTAAGAGATGTTTAGAACTACTCCCAGAAAGAAATTGGAATACGATGATAAGTAGTTTTGGGGGTCTATTACAGGGATGTCCAATTATAAGAGCTCAAACGACAAATTTTCATTAATTGTGCATCCCGTCTTAAAAGTAGCTCATCGGGTGATTTCATGCATCGTCGATAGTCGTTCAGATTCTGGAGGTGTCACAGGCTAAGAATATTATTTGTTATGGTGCATGATCCATCCCTAGGCCTCACAACCTCATTTGGGGCAAAACTTATTTCATAAGCTGTTTCAAGTCGCCAATGCTGAAAAAGAAGAGATTTTTTGTAGTTCCATCATCACTATACTCGGGCGCCATGCTTCTCTAAAGCTCAAATTCCCAAACCACCACCTGGATGTGGTTAAAGGCCCCCTATATATTAACATGAAACAAATGATCAAGATGAAGATGTTCATAGAACCAATCACCAAAAATGGTGTCATTTGGTTAAAAGGTACCCATCGATGCAAACACTTCCAAGTTAAATCGTCGGAATACAACCTGTTAACCTTGGCTGACCTAGTTCAAGAGATAATATGGCTACTCAAGAGTAACATGGAAGATAATAATGTTTGCCTAACTTAAATTTGCCTAATTATTTGATATGGTTTTACATTTTCTAAAAATGTTAGTCCTAACATAATTTCTAATGCTTAGTTATTATCATCATTTTCTTTAGGTAATTGTAAGTTAGGCAAATTTTTGCAATAATCTTTTAGTTTCCTTACTTGGTTTTCTAAATTTTTATCAAAACAAAATGTTTTATCTTTTTTAAGCTGATTTTGAAAAGGTTTTCTTAATTCTGCTAGATTTTTGATAAAATTGAAACATAATTTAATACACCAAGAAAACTTTATACTTGTTTTTTACTACTAGTTTATCAGGAAAGACTATTATTTTTTCAAAAATATGGCTTTGGAGTTCAATTCCTTTACCATCTATTTTCATTCCTAAAAATTCAACTTTATCTTGTATCAGATTAGTTTTTCTTTTTGATATAGCTAAACCATGTTTTTCACATAAATTTACAAAAACATCAAGATGCTGTAATGAGATTCTATAACATTTGATAAAATCAGAATATCATCTATATATACAAATATAAAATCATAATTTCTAAATATAATATCCATTTTTCTTTGAAAAATTTGAGGTGCATTTTTTAATCTAAAAGGCGTCACAGCCCATTCATATTGTCTTTGAGAAGTAGAAAATGCAGTATAAGCTATACTATCAGGATGCATTTTTATTTGTGAGAAACCACTTTTACAATCAAATTTGGAGTCATCGAATTCTAAAAACAATCGAAATACTCTTTTTTGGTCGGGGGCCGGCCACCGGAGAGTGTCTTGTTATTTCTAGTCCAATTTATCAGGCTTTCTTTATGTGGTAAAATATATCCATCAAACACAGTATTATCATTTAAGTTTTTTATAATTTATTACCATTCTAGCCTTACCTTTGGTTATTTTAGTATGTTTTCTTACCAAAAAGGCAGGAGAGCTATGTGGGCTATGACTAGGTCTAATTAGCTTTAAGTTTAGTTCTTTTATTTAAGTAATATTTTCTTTTTGATCTTCAGGATTGTATCTCATTATTTTCACCCTAATTTCTTTATCTTTATCTTTCATTTCTAGTTTTGCTACTATTTTATTCTATCCCAAAAGTGTAATGGATTATCAGCATAACATTGTTTTAGCTTTTGTTTTATTCTTTCTATATTAAGATCAAGTTTTCTTAAGTTAATTTGATAATCTAGTGGTTCCTCTTGTTGGTATTCTAAAATAGGTATTTCTTTTTCTAATATTGGGTTTTGTTTTACCCTATATCACCACGCTGGCTTGCGCGATTTTTAAAGTTAATTGGAAATTTTCTTCCATAGGCATTTTTTATCCTTTTTACTACTATTAAGCTATGATAAGGTGTTTTTAATCTTATTTGGTTGGATAAGATATTAATTGTTTTTTTATTAAATCTTTATAAAAAAGGACATCTAAGCTAGTATTATAAGAATAAAACGTGGGACAATTAATTAAATAAGACCCTTTCATATTATTGGGTTCTTTATTTCTTTTCTTAAAGGAATAATATTTCTTGTGAAGCTAACGCCGTTGCAGGGTGTTAAATGTTCATGGTACTTGCTAGGATAACAATCTGGTTGACAAACACTTAATCCCGAGCCACTATCTATATAAGCAGCAAAATACTTAGCTTTATATAATTATTATAATTATTATTATTATCATTATTATTATTATTATTATTATTATTATTATTATTATTATAATTATAATTACTACTACTACTACTATTAATAATAATAATAATAATAATAATAATAATAATAATAATAATAATAATAATAATCCAAGAAACCGATGCTTCAGAATATGATCTAATCACATTTAGAAAACCAAGTAAGGATTATTGCAAATATTTGCCTAAGTTAAAATTACCTAAAGAAAAAGATGATCTAATCCTAGAAACCGATGCTTCAAAATATTATTGGAGGGGAGTACTAAAAAAGATAGAATATAACTTTGAAAAGAGAAAACCAGTGAAAACATATGTAGATATTGCTCACGCACTTTTAGTGATACAGAATTAAGATATCACATTAATGGAAAATAATTATTAACAATCGTAAAGAGTTGCCAAAAATTTTATTACTTTTTATTACCAAATAAATTTTTATTAAGAACTAATAATACTTAGGTAAAAGCATTTATTAAAAATTTTCATGTTGATATCATTATACCAGTATCTTATTTCTTACAAGGATAAATTTGGTAAATAGGATATTACTGGAAAATCTAGTGAAGTAAGGTATATTAAGTTTATAGCACTAAAATTATACAAGTATCTTTTTTTTTTAGGAGATGATCCTTGTAAATAATTTAAATCTAGGAAAGATCTCAAAAGAATCAATATATCTAGTTTCTATTTCAAATAAATTATATAAATCTCTCATGATGGACAATTGCTCTCCAACATGGTTTTGTTGAAAAGAAATCTTGTGGATTATATTTTCAAAAATAGTAGTTTTATCTGTATGAGGTTTCAAAGAAAAAAGTTTTATTTACTTTATGATCTTTTTTTATCAGGATCAAGATCTATCGTTTGAGTTCCTATCGAAGTAGTAGGAATATCTTGATCTTCTCGGGTTGCCTCCCAGTTAGCGTTAAGTTTTAGGTTTTTAGCGACCTTACCTTAGACCACTTATGGTGGTTGAATTGAACATTTTCCTGCCACGTTACCAACAAATGCTTGAGAGTAGACAATTTGAATCCTTATTTTCTTTTTCATGATCTCCATGTCTCTGGAATCAATGGTTGACATTCTATATCCACATTTTCCCATCGAGTTTCCAATGTATGCATGGTAATTGACATGTCGCGTCCACACCTTCTTTCTTGTCCTTGGCATCTCTATCGAATCGTTGTGGGATCTCCTTTGAATAAATTGTTTGATGTCCTCTATACTCACCTTCCTCTTCTCCAAACACGAGCCATCATCCCTCACTTTGTCAATTTGTATATTAAATACTAAAGGTCGACTAGGACCATATGGCAATATCTTAGTGTCTCGATCCTTAGGAGGTGTTATATCATCCATTAGGTTTAAGCATTCAACTCTTTAGTCTGAAGTACCTATCACCTCTTCTTCCACTTCATCATCATAAGATTCAACCACCACTCGTTCTACATATGGCACTTCAACAAATGAGGGAATTTGCGTGGTATTAATCTCCATGCCTTCATCCTCGACTTTGAAAGATGGTGAGATTGACTCTTCTAATTCTATTTTCAATAATAATGCATCACGCTTGATAGTTAAGTAGTCAAATCGTTGTTGATCTAAAAAATGATGTTGTGATAACAACTTATCAATCACAGGTAATATCAACTCGAATCGAGCAATAGTTTCCTCCTCCTAAGATTAATAGGCATTTTCAAAATGCTCGACATCTTGGATTGCAACATTTTCTTGTAGTTGATGAGGAAAGTAGCATTGATTGTGATCATAACCTTGGGACAAATTTGATTGCCTCAAGTATCCATAACAATCCCTTCGGTTACCCCTCTTAAGATTCTTGTATGCTGGTTGTAAGTATTCATGATTATAGTTGTTATACTCTACGCGGAAACTTGATCTTTGTGCCATTTCAGATTCATAGTTGTTACAGTCCCAACCTCGCCTAAAGTTGTTCACCTCATACCGATGATATCCTTGATAATTTGGTGGATGTGGCTCGTAACATTGATATGATGATGACGTATCATCAAATTCTTCATAATATACCTCCCTATATTCTTTGCTTCCACTAATACACTTTTCCTCGTAACATTTCATATAATCTTTGACTTTTATACGAAACAATTGACAATCTGGCAACTCCTGAAAGAGGCTACCGTAACACTCACATGAATCATCATCCCAATTCATGGTGAAATCAAATTTTTTGATATTCTATTAAACCTGCAAAGAGTGAATCTGCAAAAACACACTAGAATACCCAAGGTAACAAGGAACAGAAGACATAGAACAAGAAATAGAAAAAGAATATATTTTTAGATTTTTGATTTTTAAGATAAACAAGTAACAAATCTAAAGCTTAACACTTTGCTCACGTATTCCCCGGCAACGGCGCCATTTTGATCGTGTTGTCGTGGTTGGATAAAAAACAAGTTAATATTAAAGACTTAACTACCTATAACTAGTATGGGTAAGTAAGGTCGTCTCCACATGGAATTGGTGGAATGTGTAAAGATTTATATCTAAAAACTTGAAACACGAAATGAAAATACTAAAAAGCAAATATTTTTGTGTTTTTATTTAAGCGGAAAGGTAAATTGAATGAAAATAACTAAGAAAGCAATAAACTTGATAATGGGTTTTGAAACTTATGAGAAAAAGGCAACCACTTTCAAGATTCAAGTTCAAAGATTCACACTTGGTATCATAAGAATGGATTCAAACTTTTAAGACTTGCTCGTTCACACAATTACCAAATCATTTATGCAAAGAATTCACATACATGACAGACTGCTCACGATGCAAGGAAACCGAATGCGAATGAAAGCACATAATTACTTAAACAACATAAACAAGTCTTTTAACATTAAACAAACGTACAATTATATTCTTGTGTCAAGAGAACATAACCCAAAACATCAATTCAAATTAAACCTAGCGCTTCACTTATAAGAACTCTCCCCGAAAGTGATTACAAACATATTAGCCGCTAACCGACATGCTTGAATCTTCCGTTATTGATTGGATCTTGTATGTGGATGATTAAAGGTGGTTCTAAGGGCTGAATTTCATCCAAAAATTCGTTCTTGGGGCTCTAGGAAAGTCTCCCTTCGAAACCCTAATATTTGGGGTTAAATAGGTTTTGAAATTTGTAACAATCCCCAAAATATCATGTTAGACCGTAACTTACAGCCTATAGGCCGTAGGTTACGGCCTACCTTCAACCAGAAGGTCAAACCTTTGGTCTTACGGGGTTCACAAACGGACTTAGCATATGGCCGTAAGTTACGTCCTCAAGCCGTAGCTTACGGCCTCCATGATTTTTTCACAACTTTCTTCATTTCCAGCACCTTTCAAGCCATAGTCTTGCTATCTTTTGTAACCTTTTCTAATAATGTTATTTAAGCTTCATTTAACCTATATTTCAAACACGCAACAAAGTGATTATATTGAATATCAAAGTTAGGTTAAAAATGTAGTTTTAAACATCTAAAACTCATACCTAACACCAACACATTGATTGTGCTATCATCAAGGTGAGTTTCACTGCCCCTTTTAATATGTTTTACTTGCGGGAAAGCATGCTTGTTGTTTTTGGACTATGGCGTGTTAAATTTTGTTTTGGACTTGGATTGGGCTGTAATGTGTGGTTTGAGTCATAAGATCAAGTCTAGATTCCCATCATGAGTGTTTGGACTTATTTTGTACTTGTACTTGACTGTCATGAAGAGGTATCATTAGTACTAATGGGTTGACACCCCCACCCTTATTGTCGGTATGCTAGCTAAGACTGACATGGCCTGTGCTTGCCCTTTGGTGAATATGATCTAGTTATTTGGACTTGGACCGGACATAAACTTATGTTGGTTTTTATGACTTCTATGTTCTCATACACACACATATTTTGTACTTAACTTACACGGCAACTTATTTGTACTTTTAAACCTATGAATCACCAACATATGTTGACTTTTTAGAGTATGTCTTTTCAGGTAACGGTGCTTAGGTGCTTGTATAGCGTACTTTAGATGAGACCGCTCCTTCAAAAGTATTTGACATTGGGACATTAGTTTTGGACTATTTGTTATTATTGTTGGAATTTGTAATTGTTTTAGATTGATCTTGTACTGGTTGTTCTAGTTTTGAACTTCTGGATTATTTGTGCATTTATGGAATAATGTTATGGTATTGATTGTTCTTGACACTTGTTCTTTTGTGTCGGGCGATGTCATGATCCATTGATGGAGAATTTCTTTAGAGATTCTCTTAGACCCCAATGTGTTATGATGATCCTGTCCATTGTATCCTTGTGTTTCCCCTACTAGCGGGGGTGTGACAGCACTTATTCATCATCTGCAAGTTACAAATCCCAATCAGTATTCCCTCGTGAAAACCTAACATTTGTAAGTTCAACCTTAGACTCACACATATTCATCCATTCAAAACAAACCATTTAGATTGCAGAAGAACACCTTGTTTTATTTACAACTTTCATGTCAAGTTATGAAGCATTCCTGGCAGGAAGATTAAGTGCTCCAAATGTTATGGTGGATAGCTAAAACGGGTTAATCAAGATGATGTAGAAGAGAATGACATCAAGAAATAGTGATGTATCGAGCTAAGAATTTTGCAAGAAGAACTTATCGGAAAATGTTTGGGAAACAAAGCTAGTAAGATTGATTTTGATAAGATTAGTCTGCGATGTTATAACTGTGATAAGCCCGGACACTTTGCTAGGAAATGCACAGAATTAAAGATCAATATGAACGAAAGTGAAAAGAGAATGGTGATAGTTGAAGCTGAAACTAACAATGAAAGCCTAGAACATCAACTAACAAAGCATGGGTATCACAGACAAATGGAGAGTATGATTGGTCCGATTGGATGGAAATTCTGGATCTCAAATTATCAACTGCATTACTTGCTGAAATCAAAGTTGATAAAGAAAATGAGATATCTGAAAATTTATTTGTTGAATTTGTATCAAGTGAGTTGTTAGAAGGAGTATTTGCTGAGAAATAATGTTAAGGCAGAAGAAAATGAAATGAATGAGATTAATGTGAAGTATGATATTAAAAAAGTTGTTAAGATTACTCTAGCTCAAGTTGCGAAGAATCAAAATAAAAAGATAATTGATGTTAAAGAAGTTGTTGAGGATACTCCAGCTAAACAAGAAAAAAGAATCTTGGCCTTTTATTGTTGTTGAGAATACTCCATCTGCTAAAGCTCAATATGCCAAAACTGTCAAGATTACTCCAGTAAATTCAGCAGAAGAAGCAATTGCTGAAAACAAATAAGTGTTAAAAGCTTTCATGGTGAAAGGAATGTCTGAAGATGACAAACTATTAGTTGCTACAATTGAGGTATATAATAATCTTTGTGCTACTTCTTGTGTTGAAAAAGTTCAAAAATATAGAGTTCATAATGAGAGTTTGATTTTGGAAGTAGAAAAACTTCAATATCAAACATGAAAATATAAATCTAGTGAAAAGATTTTCAAGAAAAAGATAGAAAGATCAAACAAATCAATTGTCAATTACAACTTAATCTTAATGATAAAGATTGCATAAATAATGATTTCTCAAAACTTAATGATGAACTTGCTTTGGAAATAAACAAACTCAATAATGAACTCTTATCTCCTAAACTTACAGTTGAAATTTGAACTTCTTTCAAATATGATTGAAGGTATAATTAAATCTCAAATGACGTCAAAGATCAATGATGGTAAGAGTGGTATTAGATTTTTCAAATTAGCACCACCCATTAATCATGACTATTCACGCATGCCTTCATTAATTAATATAATAGATGAAGATATGAGATATGGTTTAGGATTTGAACCAAAAAGTTACTTACAACTTTCAGTCAACACTCATTTGACTATTGATCCAATCACAAAAACTAAAACTAAACTCAATGATTCTAATATTTGTGTATAAAGAATGATGAAAGAGGATTTTGTAGAAGATTGGGATAGTGATGATGATTTAGATATTCAAGATAATAAAAATAAGAAATGTATTGAAAATATATCTATTTGTAATACATCACTATCAGTTAATGAAGAAAAAGTTATTTTAATTCCTAAAAATGATTGTTCAACACCAGTGAAGTGAAAGGCAAAAGGCATGATAACAAAGATCTTAAAAGAAGACAATCATCATTATCTGACTTGAAAACTGATTTCAAAAACGAATTCGTTTCAAAAGACTATATAGATTAGAAATATTATATTTTGAATGAAACGAATAATCAATTCTTTAAAAATAAACTTCCTGATAATGCTAATCCTTTGGTAGCTCAGGTATAAAAAAAAACTTGTCTACTTTCAGCATATGTGTCTCAACAAATGAAAGATACAAATCATGCCTCATCGGCTTCAGATCAAAAGACAAAGAAAAATTATTCAATTATTTCGGAGTGAGAAACGAGAGACTATTCAAGAATCACAAGGTCAAAGATATACTAAAGCCGAATTTTATGATAACTATGGTGGTAATGATAAATAGTTTGAGAAAAACGTTCAAGTGAATTATTTCATTTAGAAATCATGTTGTTATGTTTGTGGAAAATCAAATCATAGAGCAAGAAATTCCATTTCATATAATAGAAAGTAATTTTTCATAAATGCCAAGTTTAATAAAATATTGTCACTAAAGATTTTCACAAATGAAAACTTAAGCAAAACAAATATGATTAAGAAATCACAAAGTGTTGATAAATGCAATTTCATTTACTTAAATAATAGTTTGGAGAAGAATGACACAAAATTGATAAAATCTATTCAAAAATGGAAAGTTAAAGTCAAACCTGCAGTTTTATAAACTGTTGATGATCATGTGATTAATAAGATGTTAAAATCAGAAACATATATGTAAAAGCAATGCTCTTAAGTCAGGTTCCTAAAACTAATTAAATTCATAAAAATGTGCATGGACAACCAAGGCAAACTATTGATAGCTTATGGCATGTTGATAGCGGTTGTTCTAGACATATGACTTGCAACATCTCCTTATTACATAATGTTCAACTTTGCAATGGAGGTTATGTTATATTTGCTGGTGACAATGCAGGTAAAATTACAAAGAAAGGTATAGTAACAAATGGTGTGTTAAGTTTTAAGGATATATGTTTTGTTGAATAACTAAAACATTTATTTATTAAGTTATTTTTCAAATTTGTGACAAACATTATTCCACGCATTTTACTGATAAAGAATGTGTAATCATAAAATCTAGTTTTGTAATTCCTGATGAATGGATAGTGTTGAGGAAACCAAGGACAAAGATACGTATTTGTTGGATATGAAAAGCTTCGTATTTGTTATCAAAAGCCACAAAAAGTGATTTAATGTTATGGCATCGTCGTCTGGTCATGTCAACATTTAAAATATGAATAAATTAAATAGAGGAATTCATGTTGTGGGTTTACCGTTGAAGGAATTTCAACTTGTTGAACATTGTCTGTTATGTTCCAAAGGTTAACAACATAAACTTCCTCACAAACCAGTTCTACATACCAACGTTGAATCAATCCTACAACTCTTGCATATGGATTTGTATGGTCCTTCTAGTGTTTTATGCTTAAGTAGACGTTCATATTGTTTGGTTACTACTGATGATTTTTCCAGATTCAATTGGGTTTTATTTTTAGCATCTAAAGATTAATTGTGAAAAATCAAACTAACAAGATAAAATACATTCGAAGTGACAATGGAACCAAATTTTACAATCATACTTTAAATGAGTTCTATGATTTAAAGGGGATAGCAAGACAATTCAGTGCTGTGGGAAATCCACAACAAAATGGTGTTGCTGAACGGAGAAATAGAACTCTAATTGAAGCAGCTCGAACAATGTTATCTGCTGAAATACTTAGATCTTTCTTTTGGTTAGAAGCTATCAATACCGCATGTTATGTTCCGAATCGTGTCTTCATAAATAAACAACAAAATATGACTCTTTATGAGATTTTATTTTAACATATACCGAAAGTCAAGTATTTTATAGCATATGGTTTTTGTTGTATACTGTTACACACAACTGATTTGAAATCTAAATTTGATGAAAAATCTTACTATTGTTATTTTGTTGGTTATTCAACTAACAAAGTTGCATATTGTGACACCCCGCACTTCCAGGTTAACACCGTTAATTCAGCATTCGTTATTTAACCTTGTTATAGTATGTATATATATAATTATTTGATCATGTCATATATATATATTTAATTATTTAACATTGTAATAATATATATATTTAAATAAATTAAATGGGAACAAGTTAACTTAGTAGCTAGAGGGGGCGTTGTGCAATTTGCCAAAACGAGAGGGACCAAGTGGAAAGTTAGGTTTAAAACTGATCCACTCTTGGTTCTTCTCCATAAACCCCGATCCTACCCCACATTCGTAACCCTAATCGACATCGGAGGTTCTCTTGCCGTCGCTTCTATTCGGAACGGCCTCTACAGCCCCCTTTTCCTGCCAACTCTAGTCTCTCACCTCCCTCGCACAGCAGTTTCTTGCAGTATCATCGACAGCCCCATATAGTTTGGTGATCGCAGCTGCTCCGACTCGTGTGGTGAATCGTGAACCCTCGTTTATCGGTACGTTCTTTAACCCAATGCGATCGGTTTCGTTTTAGGTTATGATCTCGGTTTCGGTTTCGGCTTGGTTCGACGGAGGCGCGGTGCAAATGTTTGTCCCTATTCTTGGTGTCGATGCTTGAGTGTGCGTGTTTGGTGTACTGCTTCTGTGTGTGTGATAAATACACTCTGCGATGTGTGTTCTTATGCGTATAAGAATGAGAATTATGATTGTGTGTGTGTGTTTTGTTCCTACCATGAATGTAGTGTGTGAGTGTGTGTTTTGTTTCCTTAATGGTGTGAGTCTAGTGGATATTTAATGCATATGGGTGTGTTATATGGCTGTGTTTTTCTTTGTTTATAGCTTTCTGCAGTACATGTATGTATCGATATGGATGTATGTATGGATGTGTTTCATGAGTATGTGCCATGCTTTTGGATTTTGTTGAGCATGGTAGTGCGGGTGTATATATGATTGTGTGTATTGTTGGTGGGTGCTTGGAGGTGGAGCATGGTAAATAAGAGTGTGTGTGTGTGTATATATATATATATATATTATATATATATATATATATATATATTAGGGTTAGGATCTTTTCAAACTCGTAGATTGCGAGAATTGCGAAAACTTCAGTCGTAATTTAGTATATGAGTGTATTAGTATTAAATGAAATCATTTATTGTGTTCATTTATTTAAGATAGTTTCAATTTTGTAATAAATTACCAAGATTGTAGGGAAAGAAACATTTAAGTGTCTTGAAAGGAAAAAAAAAACATGATTCACGAATCTTCTCCATCAATTACCAGAAACATTTTATATGTGTGTATTAATCGACCCATCATCATCATCTTCATATTTGATTACCAAAACATATTCCTTCTTATAAATCTTGATTCGTGTTCATCATATTATCATCATCGACTACTTATTCATCGGCGATTCTCAAAATCAAGATCAAATTTCTGTTTCTTCATCCTTAAAGGTAAATAGCAGTAATATAAGTTTAAGATATTTGGCAATTAATTTTTTTTTTGAAATAGTTATCAGCTTATTCACGTATAAGTTAAATTCATTTGTGCGTAATCCCATATCATGATTCTCGTTTAATCTCTTTCATTATGTAACGAAATATTGTCCCATGAAGGTGTTCATATGAACGCTAACCTTGTCGGTGTTTTTATCAAAAACTAAATGAAGCAAACGGTTAATGAAGTTGATGTTGATGAATAAGGTAATACCGTACGTGTTCTTGAATGATTGGGGAAAATGTGATTATGCAGTGGAAGGTTGGAAGACATTTATCTTTTGTTCTCGTGTAAACAATATATTAGCCTCGTTTTACATGTATGTAAGTTAACTATCTGCGTGTATGCAAATAATATATATCCTTGTTTTACACATGTAAAAACTCTTTGTGATGTTGTTATTGAGTTGTAGATTAAAGACATGTATTGGTTTAAATTATGTGTTAATAATCAATTCACACATGTGTTGTAGATTTACATATATGTTAATAGTCACTTTACACATAGGGAAAATTAGTAAAACAATCGTTAACTGTCATCTTAGGCATGACGTATATGTAAACCAATTAAGAAGCTCATTTACATGTGTATATTATCATACTCTGTACATATGTGTATATTTACATATATGTAAATCTGGTGTATTAATTTATAAGATGAGAAGGATAAACTAATATAAACACAAATACATATATGTATACTTGCTCAATGTAATTTAACACATATGTAAACCTTACTATAAAATGAACACTATAATTTTCACACAAATAATACAGGTTCTTTAGGGCATAATACACATGTGTACAAAATTCAGTTTACTAACCAAACCAAAATATGAAAAAATGAATAATTTAAACCTAACACTAAAAGAGCTTTAATGAGTACAAATAATTAAGTCAATATTTTTTGTTATGACTTAACAAGCAGCAAGAACTAAAGTATTTCACACATAAGTAAATATGAAATTTACATCCAAATTAATACCAACATGTTACTTTTTAATATGTTTAAATAATTGATATTTTGTTGTTTTCTTGGTTGTCTTACTTTTAATCAATTTTCTCTCGAAACCTAATACAAAGATAATATAAATTTAAAACAACAAAAAGAATTTGAATAAATGTAAAACAAGTCTATAATTTTGATTCTAACTTGGGATGTACTGAGAATCAAAATGTTTTTACATATACGTAAATCTAAAATTAGCTCTCAGAAATCAGCACATTACATTTTAATATGCCAAAATCGTTGATTGCTTGTTGGTATTTTTATCGCTTCCCTTTTAATCGATTTTCTATAGCACGCCTAGTTTACATGTTGTTTTTAGTTAATTTAGAAGTGATTTTAGAAATAAATGTGAGAGAGTAATATAAGGAATCTTCCATATCTTTAGAGGGTTTCCAAAAAACTAAATGGTCTCATTTTCCTAGTATACCCTTTATGTTTAAATTACACAAATTAATTGATATATTAATTTACATTATTACCTTTTTTGATCTCAACCATTTATTAGTATAATCAATGGTTAATAAGAGTTCTACGAGTTCTCATTTTAAAGGAAGTTCTGCAAAGAACATAACCATATATATATATATATAAAAATATATACACACTTAGTGTGCATATAATATATTACGAGTGTATGTAATGTATAATATATATGTGTGTATAAAATATATATTGAGTGTAATATATATATATATATATATATATATATATATATTATGTGTGTATTTTTCTTCATTTGTATCATTCTACGTTTGTGTTGTGTGGGTGATATTATGGAACAAGTGGGTTTTATTATAATTGTCATGTAACAATAATCTATAAAGAGTGCCTTTACTCATAATCTAGTTTAAGCGAGAATATTTGGGTTTCACGTATTAAAGGTAGATTGGCGTTGAGTGTGTTTGCTTGTGAATAGGGGAAGATTGATGTGCTACCTCGTAACCGAACCGAGAACGCAAAACCGTACGATCGAATTATTGACATTTAATATTAACCAAATATTAAATGAAATCTAGGTTAATTGGAGCCCTGATCATCTGTGCTTGTCATTACTTTATTTCTGTGCATATGAGGTGAGTTCTCAGCCCCACTTTACCTACTTTCTTTGGGGTGGAAGAAACGTGTGTTCTAAAACTTATTTTCATTGAACGGTATTACTGTAATGTCACTTGTTTACTAGTGTTATACCATACTTAAGTCCTCATACTCGAACCGTTAATGTAAGTATTATAGTGAGGTAATTCTGAGTAGATCTATTGGGTTTGACAAACCCCACCCGGGCTAGTCGCGCTAGCATGACTGCACGTTAAACGGGTGTTTAATTGACCAGATTTCTGTTGCTGTGACCTGGTATTCACAGCCGAGGCCTGCATTTACATTGTCAGCTTCCGTTACGAACTTCATACACTTAGTAACTTGTTAAGTAGACTAGCTATCTACTGATATTACTTTGTTTACTGTATCCGTCTAAATTATGTTTTGTTTATCACAACCTGTGAACCTTGTGTTGACACTTAGCATGTTTTCTTTCAGGTTCTTAAGGTGCGCACAATTAGGATCACCTCACTATTACATTCATCATTGTTGGGTCTACTGAATGATTTACATTCTCTACAAATTACATTTTATTTGATTTGCGCGTGTTTGTGCTATTTGAGTTACCAATTATTATGCTTCCGCAGTTACTTTAATGTTTACGTTATTAACTATGTTTTTGGGAATTTCAAACGTTAACAAGCATTTATGTTTTGTAACTAATGTGTTGTTTGGTGTAACTAGTGGCTGAGATCATGGTACGTCACGCGCTTAACGGTTTTACCCCGTTTGTGGAAATTGAGGGTCTGACACATATTGGGTTTATAATAAAAGAACTAAACAAATAATAGATTCATTTAATATAGATTGGCATGAATCTAACAAAACTGATGTTGGTTCTGCTCCTGCATGGGTATATTATTATGCTTCAATGTTTATTACTTTTAAATGATCTTCTCCTGTTTCTATAAATGTAAATCCTTTGACAGCAACAATTCAAGAGGTATTTCTGTTGAAGGACGTTATTCTATTTCTCAAAATAAAGTAATTTCTTTGAATATTATACCTATTCAACAACCAAATATGCTTCACGATCAGATTCTTGAATCTGACATTTATTCTTAAATCATGCTAGATTTAAGTCCCGATAATCATGATGTTGAATAAGATTCACAATCTTCAGACACAACACCTACATCAAGTCAAGATATTTAGATTGAAACTATCCAAATACCTTTTGATGATTTATCTTCTACTTTTCATTCATCAGATACTATAGCTGATAACGGATGTAAAAAAAAAACAATTGTTTATCAACCAGAAGGAGGTGTTGTTGAAAATGAACCCATTGGTCATTTATCTATTTTAAATAATATCATTTCTAAGGATGAAATCACTCAATTACGAAATCACAAAGATCATCCACAAAGGCACTAATTGGTCCATTAACTAAAGGTGTTCGCACAAGAAGTCAATCCGAAGGCATCAATACATGTTTCTATACATGTTTTGATATGAAAGACTTGTGATTATCTGATTCTTGTTCAAATTTATGTTGATGACATTATCTTTGGATCTACAAATGATGATATGTGTAAGGAGTTTGAAGTTGTGATGATAAAACCACCATCACCAATGTCTAACCACCTCTATCATTTTTGATTTTTGATTTTTGACATCAAATTTATGTTTGAAGGCATAAATTTATCTTTGATGACATTATCTTTGGATCTAAAAAGAATATATTTTTAGATTTTTGATTTTTAAGATAAACAAGTAACAAATCTAAAGCTTAACACTTTGCTCACGTATTCCCCGGCAACGGCGCCATTTTGATCGTGTTGTCGTGGTTGGATAAAAAACAAGTTAATATTAAAGACTTAACTACCTATAACTAGTATGGGTAAGTAAGGTCGTCTCCACATGGAATTGGTGGAATGTGTAAAGATTTATATCTAAAAACTTGAAACACGAAATGAAAATACTAAAAAGCAAATATTTTTGTGTTTTTATTTAAGCGGAAAGGTAAATTGAATGAAAATAACTAAGAAAGCAATAAACTTGATAATGGGTTTTGAAACTTATGAGAAAAAGGCAACCACTTTCAAGATTCAAGTTCAAAGATTCACACTTGGTATCATAAGAATGGATTCAAACTTTTAAGACTTGCTCGTTCACACAATTACCAAATCATTTATGCAAAGAATTCACATACATGACAGACTGCTCACGATGCAAGGAAACCGAATGCGAATGAAAGCACATAATTACTTAAACAACATAAACAAGTCTTTTAACATTAAACAAACGTACAATTATATTCTTGTGTCAAGAGAACATAACCCAAAACATCAATTCAAATTAAACCTAGCGCTTCACTTATTAGAACTCTCCCCGAAAGTGATTACAAACATATTAGCTGCTAACCGACATGCTTGAATCTTCCGTTATTGATTGGATCTTGTATGTGGATGATTAAAGGTGGTTCTAAGGGCTGAATTTCATCCAAAAATTCGTTCTTGGGGCTCTAGGAAAGTCTCCCTTCGAAACCCTAATATTTGGGGTTAAATAGGTTTTGAAATTTGTAACAATCCCCAAAATATCATGTTAGACCGTAACTTACAGCCTATAGGCCGTAGGTTACGGCCTACCTTCAACCAGAAGGTCAAACCTTTGGTCTTACGGGGTTCACAAACGGACTTAGCATATGGCCGTAAGTTACGTCCTCAAGCCGTAGCTTACGGCCTCCATGATTTTTTCACAACTTTCTTCATTTCCAGCACCTTTCAAGCCATAGTCTTGCTATCTTTTGTAACCTTTTCTAATAATGTTATTTAAGCTTCATTTAACCTATATTTCAAACACGCAACAAAGTGATTATATTGAATATCAAAGTTAGGTTAAAAATGTAGTTTTAAACATCTAAAACTCATACCTAACACCAACACATTGATTGTGCTATCATCAAGGTGAGTTTCACTGCCCCTTTTAATATGTTTTACTTGCGGGAAAGCATGCTTGTTGTTTTTGGACTATGGCGTGTTAAATTTTGTTTTGGACTTGGATTGGGCTGTCATGTGTGGTTTGAGTCATAAGATCAAGTCTAGATTCCCATCATGAGTGTTTGGACTTATTTTGTACTTGTACTTGACTGTCATGAAGAGGTATCATTAGTACTAATGGGTTGACACCCCCACCCTTATTGTCGGTATGCTAGCTAAGACTGACATGGCCTGTGCTTGCCCTTTGGTGAATATGATCTAGTTATTTGGACTTGGACCGGACATAAACTTATGTTGGTTTTTATGACTTCTATGTTCTCATACACACACATATTTTGTACTTAACTTACACGGCAACTTATTTGTACTTTTAAACCTATGAATCACCAACATATGTTGACTTTTTAGAGTATGTCTTTTCAGGTAACGGTGCTTAGGTGCTTGTATAGCGTACTTTAGATGAGACCGCTCCTTCAAAAGTATTTGACATTGGGACATTAGTTTTGGACTATTTGTTATTATTGTTGGAATTTGTAATTGTTTTAGATTGATCTTGTACTGGTTGTTCTAGTTTTGAACTTCTGGATTATTTGTGCATTTATGGAATAATGTTATGGTATTGATTGTTCTTGACACTTGTTCTTTTGTGTCGGGCGATGTCATGATCCATTGATGGAGAATTTCTTTAGAGATTCTCTTAGACCCCAATGTGTTATGATGATCCTGTCCATTGTATCCTTGTGTTTCCCCTACTAGCGGGGGTGTGACAGCACTTATTCATCATCTGCAAGTTACAAATCCCAATCAGTATTCCCTCGTGAAAACCTAACATTTGTAAGTTCAACCTTAGACTCACACATATTCATCCATTCAAAACAAACCATTTAGATTGCAGAAGAACACCTTGTTTTATTTACAACTTTCATGTCAAGTTATGAAGCATTCCTGGCAGGAAGATTAAGTGCTCCAAATGTTATGGTGGATAGCTAAAACAGGTTAATCAAGATGATGTAGAAGAGAATGACATCAAGAAATAGTGATGTATCGAGCTAAGAATTTTGCAAGAAGAACTTATCGGAAAATGTGTGGGGAAACAAAGCTAGTAAGATTGATTTTGATAAGATTAGTCTGCGATGTTATAACTGTGATAAGCCCGGACACTTTGCTAGGAAATGCACAGAATTAAAGATCAATATGAACGAAAGTGAAAAGAGAATAGTGATAGTTGAAGCTGAAACTAACAATGAAAGCCTAGAACATCAACTAACAAAGCATGGGTATCACAGACAAATGGAGAGTATGATTGGTCCGATTGGATGGAAATTCTGGATCTCAAATTATCAACTGCATTACTTGCTGAAATCAAAGTTGATGAAGAAAATGAGATATCTGAAAATTTATTTGTTGAATTTGTATCAAGTGAGTTGTTAGAAGGAGTATTTGCTGAGAAATAATGTTAAGGCAGAAGAAAATGAAATGAATGAGATTAATGTGAAGTATGATATTAAAAAAGTTGTTAAGATTACTCTAGCTCAAGTTGCGAAGAATCAAAATAAAAAGATAATTGATGTTAAAGAAGTTGTTGAGGATACTCCAGCTAAACAAGAAAAAAGAATCTTGGCCTTTTATTGTTGTTGAGAATACTCCATCTGCTAAAGCTCAATATGCCAAAACTGTCAAGATTACTCCAGTAAATTCAGCAGAAGAAGCAATTGCTGAAAACAAATAAGTGTTAAAAGCTTTCATGGTGAAAGGAATGTCTGAAGATGACAAACTATTAGTTGCTACAATTGAGGTATATAATAATCTTTGTGCTACTTCTTGTGTTGAAAAAGTTCAAAAATATAGAGTTCATAATGAGAGTTTGATTTTGGAAGTAGAAAAACTTCAATATCAAACATGAAAATATAAATCTAGTGAAAAGATTTTCAAGAAAAAGATAGAAAGATCAAACAAATCAATTGTCAATTACAACTTAATCTTAATGATAAAGATTGCATAAATAATGATTTCTCAAAACTTAATGATGAACTTGCTTTGGAAATAAACAAACTCAATAATGAACTCTTATCTCCTAAACTTACAGTTGAAATTTGAACTTCTTTCAAATATGATTGAAGGTATAATTAAATCTCAAATGACGTCAAAGATCAATGATGGTAAGAGTGGTATTAGATTTTTCAAATTAGCACCACCCATTAATCATGACTATTCACGCATGCCTTCATTAATTAATATAATAGATGAAGATATGAGATATGGTTTAGGATTTGAACCAAAAAGTTACTTACAACTTTCAGTCAACACTCATTTGACTATTGATCCAATCACAAAAACTAAAACTAAACTCAATGATTCTAATATTTGTGTATAAAGAATGATGAAAGAGGATTTTGTAGAAGATTGGGATAGTGATGATGATTTAGATATTCAAGATACTAAAAATAAGAAATGTATTGAAAATATATCTATTTGTAATACATCACTATCAGTTAATGAAGAAAAAGTTATTTCAATTCCTAAAAATGATTGTTCAACACCAGTGAAGTGAAAGGCAAAAGGCATGATAACAAAGATCTTAAAAGAAGACAATCATCATTATCTGACTTGAAAACTGATTTCAAAAACGAATTCGTTTCAAAAGACTATATAGATTAGAAATATTATATTTTGAATGAAACGAATAATCAATTCTTTAAAAATAAACTTCCTGATAATGCTAATCCTTTGGTAGCTCAGGTATCAAAAAAAACTTGTCTACTTTCAGCATATGTGTCTCAACAAATGAAAGATACAAATCATGCCTCATCGGCTTCAGATCAAAAGACAAAGAAAAATTATTCAATTATTTCGGAGTGAGAAACGAGAGACTATTCAAGAATCACAAGGTCAAAGATATACTAAAGCCGAATTTTATGATAACTATGGTGGTAATGATAAATAGTTTGAGAAAAACGTTCAAGTGAATTATTTCATTTAGAAATCATGTTGTTATGTTTGTGGAAAATCAAATCATAGAGCAAGAAATTCCATTTCATATAATAGAAAGTAATTTTTCATAAATGCCAAGTTTAATAAAATATTGTCACTAAAGATTTTCACAAATGAAAACTTAAGCAAAACAAATATGATTAAGAAATCACAAAGTGTTGATAAATGCAATTTCATTTACTTAAATAATAGTTTGGAGAAGAATGACACAAAATTGATAAAATCTATTCAAAAATGGAAAGTTAAAGTCAAACCTGCAGTTTTATAAACTGTTGATGATCATGTGATTAATAAGATGTTAAAATCAGAAACATATATGTAAAAGCAATGCTCTTAAGTCAGGTTCCTAAAACTAATTAAATTCATAAAAATGTGCATGGACAACCAAGGCAAACTATTGATAGCTTATGGCATGTTGATAGCGGTTGTTCTAGACATATGACTTGCAACATCTCCTTATTACATAATGTTCAACTTTGCAATGGAGGTTATGTTATAATTGCTGGTGACAATGCTGGTAAAATTACAAAGAAAGGTATAGTAACAAATGGTGTGTTAAGTTTTAAGGATATATGTTTTGTTGAATAACTAAAACATAATTTATTAAGTTATTTTTCAAATTTGTGACAAACATTATTCCACGCATTTTACTGATAAAGAATGTGTAATCATAAAATCTAGTTTTGTAATTCCTGATGAATGGATAGTGTTGAGGAAACCAAGGACAAAGATACGTATTTGTTGGATATGAAAAGCTTCGTATTTGTTATCAAAAGCCACAAAAAGTGATTTAATGTTATGGCATCGTCGTCTGGTCATGTCAACATTTAAAATATGAATAAATTAAATAGAGGAAATCATGTTGTGGGTTTACCGTTGAAGGAATTTCAACTTGTTGAACATTGTCTGTTATGTTCCAAAGGTTAACAACATAAACTTCCTCACAAACCAGTTCTACATACCAATGTTGAATCAATCCTACAACTCTTGCATATGGATTTGTATGGTCCTTCTAGTGTTTTATGCTTAAGTAGACGTTCATATTGTTTGGTTACTACTGATGATTTTTCCAGATTCAATTGGGTTTTATTTTTAGCATCTAAAGATTAATTGTGAAAAATCAAACTAACAAGATAAAATACATTCGAAGTGACAATGGAACCAAATTTTACAATCATACTTTAAATGAGTTCTATGATTTAAAGGGGATAGCAAGACAATTCAGTGCTGTGGGAAATCCACAACAAAATGGTGTTGCTGAACGGAGAAATAGAACTCTAATTGAAGCAGCTCGAACAATGTTATCTGCTGAAATACTTAGATCTTTCTTTTGGTTAGAAGCTATCAATACCGCATGTTATGTTCCGAATCGTGTCTTCATAAATAAACAACAAAATATGACTCTTTATGAGATTTTATTTTAACATATACCGAAAGTCAAGTATTTTATAGCATATGGTTTTTGTTGTATACTGTTACACACAACTGATTTGAAATCTAAATTTGATGAAAAATCTTACTATTGTTATTTTGTTGGTTATTCAACTAACAAAGTTGCATATTGTGACACCCCGCACTTCCAGGTTAACACCGTTAATTCAGCATTCGTTATTTAACCTTGTTATAGTATGTATATATATAATTATTTGATCATGTCATATATATATATTTAATTATTTAACATTGTAATAATATATATATTTAATCAAATAAATTAAATGGGAACAAGTTAACTTAGTAGCTAGAGGGGGGCGTTGTGCAATTTGCCAAAACGAGAGGGACCAAGTGGAAAGTTAGGTTTAAAACTGATCCACTCTTGGTTCTTCTCCATAAACCCCGATCCTACCCCACATTCGTAACCCTAATCGACATCGGAGGTTCTCTTGCCGTCGCTTCTATTCGGAACGGCCTCTACAGCCCCCTTTTCCTGCCAACTCTAGTCTCTCACCTCCCTCGCACAGCAGTTTCTTGCAGTATCATCGACAGCCCCATATAGTTTGGTGATCGCAGCTGCTCCGACTCGTGTGGTGAATCGTGAACCCTCGTTTATCGGTACGTTCTTTAACCCAATGCGATCGGTTTCGTTTTAGGTTATGATCTCGGTTTCGGTTTCGGCTTGGTTCGACGGAGGCGCGGTGCAAATGTTTGTCCCTATTCTTGGTGTCGATGCTTGAGTGTGCGTGTTTGGTGTACTGCTTCTGTGTGTGTGATAAATACACTCTGCGATGTGTGTTCTTATGCGTATAAGAATGAGAATTATGATTGTGTGTGTGTGTTTTGTTCCTACCATGAATGTAGTGTGTGAGTGTGTGTTTTGTTTCCTTAATGGTGTGAGTCTAGTGGATATTTAATGCATATGGGTGTGTTATATGGCTGTGTTTTTCTTTGTTTATAGCTTTCTGCAGTACATGTATGTATCGATATGGATGTATGTATGGATGTGTTTCATGAGTATGTGCCATGCTTTTGGATTTTGTTGAGCATGGTAGTGCGGGTGTATATATGATTGTGTGTATTGTTGGTGGGTGCTTGGAGGTGGAGCATGGTAAAATAAGTATATATATATATATATATATACATACTTAGTGTGCATATAATATATTACGAGTGTATGTAATGTATAATATATATGTGTGTATAAAATATATATTGAGTGTAATATATGTATTACGAGTGTATGTAATGTATAATATATATGTGTGTATAAAATATATATTGAGTGTAATATATGTATATATATATATATATATATATATATATATTATGTGTGTATTTTTCTTCATTTGTATCGTTCTACGTTTGTGTTGTGTGGGTGTTATTATGGAACATGTGGGTTTTATTATAAATGTCATGTAATAATAATGTATACAGATTCTTTGAATAAAGTAATTTCTTTGAATATTATACCTATACAACAACCAAATATGCTTCACGATCAGATTCTTGAATCCGATATTTATTCTTAAATCATGCTAGATTTAAGTCCTAATAATCATGATGTTGAATAAGATTCATAATCTTCAAACACAACACCTACATCAACTCAAGATATTTAGATTGAAACTATCCAAATACCTTTTGATTATTTATCTTCTACTTTTCATTCATCAGATACTATAGCTGATAACGAATGTCAAGAAAAAACAATTGTTATCAACCAGAAGGAGGTGTTGTTGAAAATGAACCCATTGGTCATTTATCTAATTTAAATAATGTCATTTCTAAGGATGAAATCACTCAATTACGAAATCATAGAGATCATCCACAAAATAATTGGTCCATTAACTAAAGGTGTTCGCACAAGAAGTCAATCCGAAGCCATCAATACATGTTTCTGTACATGTTTTGATGTGAAAGACTTGTGATTATCTGATTCTTGTTCAAATTTATGTTGAGGACATTATCTTTGGATCTACAAATGATGATATGTGTAAGGAGTTTGAAGTTGTGATGATAAAACCACCATCACCAATGTCTAACCACCTCTATCATTATTATCACCATCATGACCACCCCTTGCCACCACCATACTCCCACGGCCAACAAACCCCACAACAACAACATCGCCTGACCACCGCCTACCACCAGTATCATTAAACCCTACATCAACATTTGGTCGTACCATCACACTCAAATCAAACCCTGGATCATATCCCATCACAAATTTACAACGATAACATTCCAAATTGGACCATAAATCGCACCAAAAACACCAAATCAAACAGACATGGAATGAATTTTGCCTTAAATCACCATTATCGCACCTCTAAACACCATAGTTGCAGGCGGTGTTGGAGAAGGAAGCGGATGCAATGATGTGATGATGGTTGTGGTTTTGGCAACAGAAGAGTTCCTTATGTAGATGAAAGAAGATGGTGATGGTTGTTCTCGCTAGCCATGGTGATGGTTGGATCTCAAAGAAGGATATGAAAGAAGTAAAGGAGGGTGTGGGGTAGGGTGGGGTGGGTTGAGTGTGACCTACTGTAATTATATGTATGTATTAATAAAAAGTAACAATAACAATAATAATAATAATAAGAGAATTATTTTGTACGAGTGAAATAACTAAAATACCCTCATGTGCGGCACTCATGAGGTGAATTAATTGGAAACGTTAATGTTTGTTAATTAAAATGGTGAAATTCGTAAAAACTTTTCATATAAAGGATAAAAAGTGTGATTTAAAAAAAAGAACCTAGTCTATAATTTGATATATTATAAATGACAAAATTATAATTTACTCCTTTTCTTTTTTAAAAAATCATTTTTAGTTAATTTTGTGTTTTCTTTCAATTATAATAAACTCATATCTTTGTAAAAACAGTTGGGATTAGATCTATTAGGTACAAGATATATGTTTTTAATATACATTAAACATGTTAAGCCAGCAAAATCAAAGAATTCACAACTTTTTATATATTTATATGTATATATATATGTATGTATGTATATATATGTTGTATATATATGTATATATATAGAGGGAGGTTCCACTAAAAATCTGGAGGGTCAAGTCGTGCGGTAGTCAACTGAGGGACGATAACAGAGAGCTGAAGAAAGTAGTGCGGTAGTCAACTGAGAAAATCAAGCAATTAGAGAGACGGCTCGACGCGTTGGTGGATCACCATAACGATCATGTGGACCGTGTCACCGGTATAATCGAGCTTGTTGATGTTGGTGAATAGAGACTCGAAAATCTGGAGGGTCAAGTCGTCGCACTGAATGCAGAGCCGGAACCGGAAGAAGAAGATCCTAAGGAAGAGCCCGAGGATGAGCCAGAGAACAACGACGGATCTATCGACTCCGATTGATTTCTATTTTATTCACTCTTATGTTCATCAGACTTTCGTTTGTTTTATTTTCTTTAATCTATTTCCAATCTCAATTGATTTTATTCATCTCTTCTTTAGTTTTTGATTTCATTCAATCAAAACTCAATCCAATTTCAATATGAAATCAATTTCTTATTCTACATCTGTGTATTCTAATCAAAAGTAAATGTAATTTTAATTTAAAATCAATTTAGAACATATGTAGTTTAATATTGCATTCATTTTTTTTATTTATTCGAAACCGAGATATATCATATTTTTCATTCATATTTTTCAACACATTTTGTTTAATTTTATTCATATTTAGAGTCTGAAACATCATTCTTTATATAATAGAGCATTTTCTTTCTCGAGAATCACTTTGATCTGCATAATTTTTTACTTCGTAAATTATACTATGTCTTCAAACAGAATCATGGATTTTAACATTAACGGTAATATAATCATTTTTATATGCGTTATATGTCAAAATACCACATAAACACAACATGTTTTGTGTTGTTTTACCCATAATATGTTGTTTTACCCTAAATCAGCTAAAAACATCTTGTTTTATGTTAATAAGCACATCACATATTGTTTTATGAGAAAACATCAGATAATGTGTTGTTTTAAGTGAAAGTAGCACGAAACGTGTTTTTTCGCATGAAAGCAGCTCATAACATCCTGTTTTACATGAAAACAAACAAAAACATGTTGTTTTACATGAAAACAACACAGAACGTGTTACTTTGCATACTACCAACACATGAAAACATTAAAAAAATGTGTTGTTATACATTGAAACCATATAGAGCGTGTGTTTTATTATAAAACAACACACTAGATAGATGTTTTACCTTGTTATTTTACTGTAAAAACACATAAATTTATGTTGTTTTATATAATTTTTTTACACTAAACAAAACAAAACATGATCTTTTATCGTAAAACAATATATAACCTAAAACAACATATGAGGTGTTTTCTTATAATAAAACAACACAGAATGCAACAACTTATTGTAAAACAATAATTTTAGAACAATTTTAAGTGACGTTTTAATATTAGAAAACACCAAACACTATGTTTTATCATAAACCATAACATAACGTAACATGTTTTTTTACCCTAAAACAGCACATGACGTGTTGTTTTACCCTAAAATAGCACATAACGTGTTGTTTTTACGTTAAACAACATAAAAGTGTTGTCTTATGACAAAACAGTACATAATGACATAATGTGTTGTTTTTATCATAAAATAACATATTTTCGTAACAAAGATTTTTTTATTTGAAAAAATATTACAATACTAGACAAATTAAAGAGGATAAACCGCTTAATTTTATGGTGCGATTAATTTAAAAAATAATATTGTATAAAAAAGTTATGAACATTTAAATAAAGTGAGAGAATTCGGAAAAAAAGTCAACAAAAGTGGTTATTCCCATACTACCCTTAGGACCGCTTTTATAACTAAAAATTTATCTCAACCATTGATTAATTAAATAGAGGGTTAAGATCTTTTTTTAGATTTTTTAGTCAAATACATTTTTTTTTTAATTTTATCCGGCGCATATATATATATATATATATATATATATATATATAGAGAGAGAGAGAGAGAAAGGAGGGATCCTAAGAAAACCACAAAGTTATGAGAAAATAATAAAAACGATCACATAATTTATAAATATTTTAACACTGCCCTTTATATATATATATGTGTGAGTATATATAAATAAAGTTATGGATCAAATGAAAACCGTAGCGTGGTTTTACATATACGTCACACATAGGTTACGTATACGTAACCATTTTTCATTCGACATAGTGTTACGTATACATAAGTTTCTTCATTCTCATATGTATGCTCAACATTTATGTACCAAACACTTAAATATCATTTTAATAATTAAAATAACAAAAAAATTTTGAATTATGTTATTGTTTTACATGATTTTCTTTGGTTTTCACATAACTATTGATTTTCTCAGGAACTTTCCCCTATATATACATATATATATATATATATATGTATATATATATATAGGATTGAACTCAAGTAAAAACACTTGCTAATTGTAAAAACTGTTTAACTCTATCCAACCAATGATGGCTTGACAACTCATCTAAAAGCAAAAGAAACATTTAAAGGTATTTTGGTAAATGAATCTTTTACTTACATTTAATGTTTTGTTCTTTTTTAATCAACTCTCTTATATTAAATCTTACTCACAGTACTTTTCAAATTTTTTTCATATTTATTATATTTTTTCTCAAAACATACGATTCAAGATTTCTTTTTTTTTTTCATGTACACAAATGTTTTGTTTACATTGTTTTTTGTATTTATTTTAACATTTTATTTTTTCAACCTCAACTTTACAAATATCTTCAATCTGATTTTTTTTCTTACAACATCTATTATTTTTCGTCAAAATTTCTATAAAGCAAAATTATTTTCATTAGAAAAAATTATATTTTGTTTCCATGTGTTGAAAATCTAAAATATTTTTAGTTTTTTTTTTTTTTAATTTCATGCATACAACCATCTTGTTTGCATTATTTTTTATTTCATTTTTTCCTTTTCACATTTTATTTTTTTAACTTTACATATGTTTTAACTTAAAATTATTTTTTCTCTTTGAACATGCTTTTCCCTTTAATACTACAAATTATTTCTTTATTTCCAATGTAAGATAATGTAAACTATACTATTATAAGTTACGTGACTAATGTTACTGTAGTTACATCAAATACTACCTTTTCTTATGTTTTTTACATCATATTTTCATTACGTGACATTACATTTACATGCATTTCATGTTATTACATTATATTATAATAATTTAATTTTTTATTAGATATTAATATTAGTGTAACATAATGTAATGCAATTTTTTTGTACTAATTACTTTAATGTAACCAAATGTAAAATGTTAACTAGTGTTAAATGTTTTATTAAAATTTTATTACTTTAATATTAATATTTTTACTGGACATTTTATTTAATGTTTGGCAAAAGAGGTGAAAATATACAAATATTTATATATGTTACAAAAGGAAACAAAAATAATAGTAATTAAATGGAGGCACGCTGTTAGCAGGTACGAAATTAAAATGATTTAGAAAAAAATAAAAAAGTTTACTTTATCTATATCTATATCTATATCTATACTACTATAAAATATATATTAGAATGATAAAATGATAAAATGGTAAGACACCTATATAATATTTTAAACATAGAGTACAAGTGTTTTATGCAATAATTCCACTTTTGCCTTCATTTTATTAATTTCTTCTAATTATTATATTATTTAATACACATTATTAATACATTATTTAATAATGTGATATTATTTAATTCATTTCATTAAATTTTAATTTATTTATAATAACAAAAATTGACATTTAAATTTATAATTACTAATCATACTTTTAAAACTAAAGTTTTATTTTATTTATAATAATATAAATTAATATTTAAATTTATAATTACTAATCATATTTTTTAACTAAATACTATTTAAATTAAGAATTATTTTATTTAAATACTTATATTTATACTACTTTATGATAAATCTCTTTGGATAGATATGTAATTTTGTCAAGCATGCAAGAGTTTTGAATCAACATATACAAAGCAGTGAAAGACATTTAAGAGAGTTAGAATAAAAAACTGATTAAAATTTTAAGACACTTTATATGCAATATGATAAATTATTAATACATCACCTAATAATATGATATTATTTAATTTACTTCATTAAAATTTATTTTATTTATGATACTATAAATTGACATTTAAATTTATATTTACTAATTATATTTTTATAACTAAATATTATTTAAATTAATTATTATTTTATTTAAATATTTAAGTGTGTCTGTGTGTGTGTGTATATATATATATATATATATATATATATATATCTTCATGTTTATAAAACTATAATACTAATATTTTTCTAGGGGCATATTGTGAGTTTAATAATTTTAATATTTATCAATATCTTTTATAATAAAAGTGAAAGAATGATTTAATGATAATTTTACATATGCATTAAGACACCATATGAAAAGTCATACTTAAATTTCAAAAAATTAATTATTTTATTTTATTTATACCCTCACAATAAAATATAATATATGATGATTATAATATGAATGCTAAAACATATACACGTGCCCAAACAAAACCATCATTTACTTTTAATTATGTTCATTCACTACGATTGAGCACTAATCCCTCTTCCTATTTCTCTTGCCGGTTGTTAAAAGCTCAATAATTATCAAGGGTAATTTGTTGTGACAATTTCTCCATTAACTTTCTCCTGTCTATGCAAATCACCATCGAAAACTGTCTCCGATGATCGTAAAACTCTAACCTACATTCATTAAATGAAACCCCTCTAAAATCTAGGGAATAAGTGATTTCCGACCACAAATGCGACCAACGCTTTCATTAATCTTGTTGGGATAATATAGTTGTCTTAAAGACTTTTGTAATATACGTAATTGTATTTTTTCATTCAATTTTTTCAATAATTATATTTTGATTTTTTAGTTTACAACCTACCAAGCCGATACTGACTAAAATCAAATTGCCAAAAAATCAAGCAACAGCCGTAACGTCGCAACGCGCGAGCATTTTCACTATTTGTTAAAAATATAAAATAAATAGAACTCAAATGGGTTACAAAGAAAAGGAAGTAGACATAATAAGATGATTGATGGGATGTTTGCTTTACAAAAACGTGCAGGATATTGTTGTGATGGTTGTATAGTTAAAAAATATAACAAAATTACTAACATACCCTCCCATGCATATATGATGAGTCTAATAAACAATACTATATTAGTATAAATTTGCGACATTTAGATTAAAAAGAAAGGTAAAGATCAAATGCCAATAATTAGTTAAAAGGTTTTACAAAAATCAAGGGTTCTCAATAGAACCTTTTCATATATATATATATATATATATATATATATATATATATATATATATATATATATATATATATATAGGATAAGGAACGGTTGTTAACCCACCTTTATTGCAATAACCAGTTAACACTGATGTAACAAACAATTACATCATGATTATGTAATATAACTAACTTTACACCGCGTTACACCACTGATGTAACAATTTTTCATCCATTTTTTAAAAAGTTTCACTATTTTTTTAAAACCGTCTTAACTTTTTTGTATGATGTTATTTTTTTATACAAACTACACCATTAAATAGATCATTTTAATATCTTTAATTCAAGTATAGTCTTGCTATATTTTTTTTTAAAACTTTTAACGTTAATTGTGAACCACTAGTTTACCACTGTAACTTTAACTTACAGTGATGACGTGGCTTGTTGTGGACCACTAGTTTGGTTAATGGGTTATCGCAATAAACATGGGTTAACATTCGTTTTCTATCCTATATATATATATATATATATATATATATATATAGGATATGGATCATGTGAAAACCCTTAGAAATTATAAAAACCCTTTAACCTCATCACAACCATTGATTTAATATTAAAAATTCTAGATCATAATCAATAGTTTAGATGTACTGGGTAATTTTTTTTACTGTGTACTATTTTTTTTGAAATGTCAGATTCTCACATTAAATTTTGACCAAATCTCAACTCTCTCACTTTCTATACATCAAGAACACATACCCATTTATCTTACAAATCTCACATCTCTCTACAAATCATATCAATATTCCTCTTAAGAACACAAACAATCAATTCACCACACCCTCCCAAACATGTCGACAACATCACTACGGACTCACCACGTCAGCAATCCCACCACCCGCCTCACCATGGGTTCGCGTCTTCACAAAGAATCTTGGCTATAAAAGTCCAGATTGATTCCTGTAGGTGATACTATCGCTTTTCACCGGAAAGAATTTCGTAATTTGCTCTCTCACACTCAAAAACAATGATTTTCCATCGAGATCTATAATACTCCGGCGAACCTTCGCTTCTCCGGTGAGTGCAATGGAGAGGAAGAAGTGACGGAAAGGTATAATTTATATAATTGTTTTGTTTTTTATTCTAATAAACTAGTTCTCTTTGTAACTTTAAAATATTATAAACATTTTTACTATTAATTTTAAATTATTTAATTTCTTTATAGAACTTCATGTTATATGTATTGTTTACATATGTACTTAAAGTTTCTTAGATTTAATTTTAAAAAGTTCTTGGATTCTAATTAATCTACGTGTTCAATGTGACCTATGATGTATCTTGGATTAATTTTTTTTTTATTTTTTGTGTGTTCTTGGTTGATTTTAGAAAAAAAGGTTTACGGATTTTTAATAAAAATCCAGGTTGTTTCATTCAGAATGAGCATATCAGGATATTAATATGTTGAATATGCTATATTGGTGATTAAGATGTTCCAGTCAATCGAATTACATTATATTAGTTTGATACAAACAGTCATTTATTAAAATGTGTGTGGATGCAGGTAACAATTGTTTATTAGCTTATTTATCTTGTCCGCGTAATGTAATTTTTTTTACCGGTATGTTATGGATCATGCTATGCTGATGTAATAGCCCTTTTTACAATGGCGTAATACCTTATCGACTAACTCGGAAGTGAAAACTATCAATTTTGCACAATGCTGTTGGAATCGAGTTTCTTGATTCAAGAACCACATGTGTTCTTATTCTGTTAAGTCTTTGGGTGTTTTACATGATGAGTAAATCAATGTTGTTGTGGAATATGGTGTGTTCTTATTAGTGGTGTAACTTCGGTATAATACTGTAATTACAGTGGTGTAGTTTTCTATTTTTAGTTCAGTTACGTTACAATAATGTAATTACATTTGTGTTCTTCTTGTTACAGCATAGTGTTTTTATTTTTGGTTTAATTACAGTGTTGAAGTTTTGTTAGTGGTGTAGTTACATGATGTAATGTCGTTTGGTTGTTATGTTATAGAAATCACGATGGTGTAGTTACATCGTTTAATGATGTATATTTTACATTTGGTTTACATTAGTTTTCATTGGTTTACATATTATTTTTCATTATGGTTTTGCTACAGTTACAACAGTGTAACACTGTAACATATGGTAAAATAGTGTAACATATGGTTTTAAATGGTGTATTTTTGTAATTTTAGTGTGATTAGAGTGGTGTATTTTTATTAAAGTGGTGTAACATATGGTTTTATATGTTGTAAAATAGTTTTTAAGTTTTAGAAATACTAATTACAGTGATGTACCTATAGACATCCAAACTAAATCACAAAAAGATATTGAGACTATATGGGAATTAAAGATAAAAATTATACGAATTTAATGATATAATTTTTATAAAAAATAATATAGCATTAAAAAGTTATAAATGTATAAAAAAATTAGGTGTAAAGTTATTTTTATAAAAAAAGAAAAAAAATATGGAAGGAAAGAGAAAGTTAGGTGGTGACACTTGTCGCCACCATATTCAACCTGAATTTTCTTGGGTCGGTGAAATGAACAAATTACCCTTTTCTATTAAAAAAGTCAAATGGACACATGTGATGATCTCATTTCTTGTAAAATAAATCAATGGACTATATAGGGTTAATGGGTTCTCACAAAAACTAAAGGTTTTCATTAAAACCTTACCCTATATATATATATACATATATATAGGGGACGGATCCATTGAAAACCATGTTATAAAAGAAAACCATGAAAACTATAGGTTACATATATGTAAGTACGTATTACAAAGTATACAACTAATAGTTACGTATATGTAGGGGTTATGTATATGTAAGTACGTGTTATCAGGTGTACAACTACGAGTTGCGTACATGTAACTCATACAAGTTACGTATACATAAGTCGTTTCGTCATCATTGTCGTTCCTTGGAGTTTAAACTAAAAAATATATAATAACTTCAAAAAATAAGATTGAAATTTAATCAAATATACTTTAAACAATTAAAATATTAAATCAATTATCAATTATGTGATTGAGTAGTGGTGGTTTTCACGGTTTTCAATTATAAGCATGTTTTTCATTTGATCCCTCCCCTATATATATATATACATATATATATATATATATATATATAGGGTCCGGTTCTTTGCAGGACTCCCTTAAAAATGAGAACTGTAAGAACCATTAGTAGCCATTGATTATATTAATCAATGAATGAGATTTAAATGATTAAAAAATACTTAACAAATCATTTAATAAATGCCATTTTTAATGAAAAGGGTATATATGTAAAATCCGCAGGATTTTTTTTTTGGAAACCTGCTACTTAAAGGGAGATACCATTTAATCCTCCTTAGATAAAAAACAAATAGGAAGATATAATCTCCAAATTTGAATATTGATCACTCCGATTAGAAACAGAAACATCAGCAAGGGTGCGATGGTGGTTGAAGGTGGGAAGCAGAAGTTGATTGTAAGTTCTTAACTTAAAACTAAAGTGCATTTTATACTTTGCATTGTGGATTACGAATGTTTGCGTAAAACCCTTCAAATGATAATGATTTAGCATGTAATGGACTAATGTTACTGGATGTTGAGTAATTTTAGGTTTGGTTTGAGTTATGTTTCAATTTCTTATGTAAAAAAACAATGGAAACAACAGGTACGAGGTTTAAAATGTGTGAAAATGGGTTTGGAGTTTAAAATGTTGTAATTAGAGTTATTGTGAAGAGAAGTAATATTGTTCTTATAAAGAAACTGGTTAATCTATTAGCCAAATTTACATGTGTATTGTTTGTTTTATACATATTTATGATGCTGTTAACAAGTAGAGTGTGTCATGCTCATGTGTTTAACGTATGAGTAAAATAGAAATATGATGTTGATAAAACAGAGTTATCATCAGATGTAGAAATTTTCAAAAATGTATTAACTTAATGTGTATTGGATTGGAAAAATATAATGGTTATAAATAAACATTGAAAAGTTGGTTGTCATTATACGCTATTTACATATAGGTGAAACTAGACAAAATTGTTGTCTAGTGTATGTGTCAGCATGTCTACATATATGTAAATGTAACTAAATAAACAAACAAATGGTAATGTTCAAAGTGTTTAAATAACAGGTAAATGAAATAAAAGATTAACATATAACATTATAATGTAATAGTTATAATTGAGATGGGTAATGATGTAATGGTGTAGCTATATCAATTAATTAGGTTGTAAATGTTTGTATGATTACGAGTAATACATTGTTATGATTAATTATATATATATATGGCTATATAAACTTCTTACTTGGTTATGTAAATATAATGCTGCTTTACGTGTGTGTAAAAGTAATCATAAGGATTATAAAGTTGATGGAGAAATTAAAGTAAATAAACCAGGTTAATTTAATGGTTGTTTACATATATATAAAATTAATGAAAAAATGATGTAAAGTAACACATACATGTTGTTAACCTAAATATCAATGGCCATATACTTGAAACATATAAAAAATATTAGGAATGTCAATGTGTCATCGGAAACAAACCATAAATTATCCTCTGTGTGTATATTTGTTCAAACTAACCAAAAAGAATTATGTAGATATAGTGAAAGTCATTTTATAAAGCGTAAAATCTTTTTAAATAAATAAAGACAAAGTATCAACTCTAATAATTCATAATATAAAAACTACTGTTGAGTCTTGTCCTGATAGGTCTAGATACATTGTATAGGCTTAGAACTTTAATCAATATTCTGTAATAAACTCTTGTAAATCATTAACTTAATGTATGCTTTATATGTATAGGTTAACCCATAACTGTGTTAAGTTATATATGTGATTGCAGGTTTAACAGTATACTTAGCCAATTTCACAAAATTGACTAAGTGTGAGAAACATCTAAGGATGAACTTTTTGTTCTTCCGTAGACAATCTCCTGAAACAAAGCAAAGAGCATCCGGGGGACTTCTGCGGAAGAACAACTTGCTGCAGATGAAGTCCAAGTGAAGACTCCTATGGAAGGCTTAACTCCTACGGAAGACTAATGATCTACGGAAGACCAACACTTGGTGAAGTAGCATGTACTTCACCAAGTACTTCAAGTTAACAAGTCAAACACTGAGTGATGTCATAAAGTCAACTACTACGGACGACTTTAACTAAGTCAGAGAATGTGTCATATCAGAACATTCTCTGAGTAACTTTCTTACCATGATAATTCCTGATTGCGATCCTTGGATTCACAACTACTGTGATGGTTGTTGAGCTTCCTGATGTGCCTTTTTCTGTGGTTGCTGGTTATGAACATTCATATAAAGAATAATAAAAATGCAGGTTACTAAAAGCTTGATAACTAAAAACTTTTTTACATATATAAAAAAAAACACAAATGAATATACTATGTTATTCAATTCCTAAAACTATAAAACAAATAATGATGTTTTAATTTTACATTATTTTGCACATAAGTAAACCAAGGAATAAAATCAAAATACAACTTTTATACATATAGAACTACAGACAAACAAAATAGGAAATGAGGTTAAATAAAATGTAGATTAACATAGAAATAATTACCGAACATATTATCAGAATGAGTTAATGAATTATCAATATTCCTTGACAACCCATCATGTATATGATTATTCATATTCTTAAAGTCCTTAAAACAATGATCTAGTTTAGCAATTTCTGAAACATAAATAAATAGAGCTTCAAGCAAATAAACTAAACCCATATACATAATAAAAACTTAGAAATATATTATGTGTATGTATTGGGAAACTGTGTAGTAAAATATGTGTTCTAGATTACATATTTTCATAAAAGTATTGTATTTAACATCATTGCATCATTGTTTTACATATGTGTAAAACAAAGTACATAATCAACAAAATGTCGATGACAAACATGAAAGTATATGAGTTGTTTAATAATTAAGTGCATTCACATATATATATAATAAATAACTATAAATACAAGAAAAGTTACAATAATCTAACAATGCTTAAACGAAGAACAACACAACTAGAAGAAATACAAAGGTTGTAGCAATAAAAACTAAAGCACCAGTAATTAATATATATAAAATCCATTTGTATTGATCATTGTTTGAACATCATCCCACAATTAGATTTACTAATCTTGTTTCATAGGACAATTCCTAACATTATGATAACCAAAAACATTATATTAGCGACAAAAACGTTTCTTCCTCATTTCATGAACACCTGTGGTATTACCTTCTTCTTCAACATTAACTTAATTAACCAAACCAATTGGTCCACTCGATTTTGGATAGAATCAATAGCGGGTCGACTAACAAAAAAATACCTTAGCAGGAAGATATTTCACTAGAGATTGAATGTGATTTAATTAAAATTTTGAAGATGAATATGATGATCGATGTATGATAAATTGATGAAGATAATGATAGGATATACGTAATTACCTCTAAATGTGATGATTTTGATTTGATAAAGCAAGAATTTAATTTCGATTTCAAATGTGTGTATCAATGGTGTATAAATTGTTGAAGATGATAGATTAATTGAATAATATTCTCTAAAAGTGGTTACTACAATTGGATGGAGAAAAGATCCGTAACCTCCATATTAAAATGGAATGAATAAATGAAACAATTAATACCAAAATAAACAATTACACTAATACCCTTATGGATAAATTAAATTAAATATAATAACTAAAGTAATCAATGGCTAGGATGAGTTCTCACAGTTCTCGCAATCTTTAGGAGTTCTGAAAAGATCCTAGCCCTACATATATATATACATACATCGGATAGGGAACTGATGTTAACCCATGTTTATTGCGATAACTCGTTAACTCTTTTATGTGGTTGAGATTGTTCCACCTCACGAGATTCCCATCAGCCCTTAGAAGGGCATTTTTAGTATTTTGCATTAGACATTTGTTTTTTTTTGATGTGGGTGAATGACTGCCCATCATTATGCTTTTTGTTGTACCTCATTATATCTATTTTGTACCATAATAATCTTCATAATCCTGAATCAAATCTTCAAACTTTATCTACTTTTCTATGTTCTTCATTGTTTCATTACCTTCTTTTTTTTCCCTTATAACAACTAAGATGGGTGGTGGTGATGTTGTAGGCGACTTAGGTGATGATCAATTAGTCGATTAGAACAATGAGCATGACAAGCGTGAAGACGACTACGATGATACATTTGATATATTCACCGCAACACTCCTCTGCGTTACATTGGATATGACATGAGAGGTATATTATTTTTCTATGTTTTGCACATATTTATTGATTTTGTAAATTCTTTCTTGTGTAAAATGAATGGTGCGATCGTTGATGTTTCTTTTATTATTTTTTTGCCCATTTTTAGTTTTGATTTAGTCATTTTACAGAGCTGCAACAAGGTTAGAGTTTTGTGATGTTCATTAACATGCAGTAATGGTTGTACTCGGTTGGTTTTATAAATTTACACTACGGTAATTTGGTTACAATTATGTTGTAGTGTCTTTCTGTGAAGTATTGAATTTTGTTGTTCAAATTATTTATGTTTTTGTTTCAACTTACTAAAATTGTACATCTCCTTTAATGCTTTTCAAATGCTTGTTAATATGTTATTTAAAAGTTTAATATATTAAAACTTCAAAGTAGAGAAACTCATGTTCACTTTCTCCTTTGTTCTAACAATTGATTCTTTTGTAATGTAATGTATTATTGTTGTCTTAGTTCTTTTACTATTAATTTTTTTACTTATAATATTGTTTTCCTTTTTTCATTTCATACCACTGTAACAAGGTGTTACTTATATTGTAGTTTGTTTAAATTATAATTTTTTTTTTTTTTGCTTTAATGAAACTTCAACGTACAGAATCTCATGTTTAATTTGACCTTTGTTTAAACAATTGATCTTTTCATACTATACTATTATGTATTGTTGTCTTAGTCTTTTTACTATTAATTTTCACATGTAATTTTGTTTGTCTTTTTCAATTTACACTACTGTAACAAGGTGACTATTATGTTGTAGTTCGTTTTTTGTCTACTTATGATGATAGTTAATTGCAGTTTAAAATGTAACTAGAATATATGTTCTCCTAACGTCTTAATTTTTCATTTTTAATGGAACTTCAAAGTACAATAACTCATGTTCACTTTCACCTTTGTTCTAACAATTGATTCTTTTTGTAAGTATGAAAGGAACATACGAGTCTACTTTATCAGACACCAAATCGTACCAAGTATTGGCCCCCCAAGGCATACATAACAAAGGGTGTGATACTAGTCGTAGGCTGGTTTGGCCAGGAGAAAAAAAAAATTGAGAGGAGTCTAAAGAAACTTAGAAATTGTCGTATGTGCAATCTGTATATAGACCATGATTCTCACAATTGCAAGTTGAAGGATACCGCTGCTTCTTTCCCCACTGAGACCTCCACCAACGAAGAGTAGTTGTATTTCTCTAACGGGTTGTCATATTTTTGGGGTGAAAGTTTAGTTGTTCTCCTAACAAAACCTTTCACGAGGTATATTTGAGTCTTTTTGTTGGGATATATGCTACTTGTTAGGGCAAACTTGAAGATTTTTTTATGTTTATATATATTTTAGTATGTGTGTTAGTTTCATCATGGTTGGTTACCATTACACATACGTCTGGTAACATTTATGGATGAACTGAATTGTTGTAAGAATGTTTTACTATCTACATCACATCTATTTATGGATGAATGTTTTAATATTAGTTTACACCCACAGAGTAATTTTTTATTGTTTACATTAGCAGATAGACTTTTGGTACAATGTAGTTTGTTGCTACACTGAATCGGATCCTTATATTTACAACATTATGGCTTCCAACAAATTTTATGAGGTCCAATGTAACGAACATCATTGGTTGATCCTTAAATTTTATGATTATCGATGTAAATGAGCCTATTGTAAATCCCACTTAATTACGTTTCACACTTATTAAATAAATTTGACCGGCCAACAGCATACCCATTTCAACCTTCACGACAAACATTTTCGTAATAATATTCTATGCTTTTTAGCCTTGCAGAATACTAGATATGTAAACCCTAATAATAAAACATTAACAATATTATCTCCATAAATCCATATATTAACTTTCTTAACAAAACTACAATTAACGTTTAAATTAAATTGATATATATTAATGTAATTAATATATATTAATGCCAGTTACCATGCTAATGTAATTATTACATACTCTATTGTTTAAGGGAAGGTACAATTGGATGTCAAACTATAGGTATAAGTATGTGTTTACAAAAAGAAATCGTAAACATTTAATTTTTGTCTATGATTAATAGCTATTTTGATTAATGTACATTAAGGTATCAATTCCTTTAGTACATACCATCAATGACACTTTGCTGTGGTTAGTTAATAGAGCCACAAAATTAAAAGTTGACATTCTCAATAATTCCTACACTACTTAGTCCGACATTACACCTTCACTAATCACCCGACCACATCGGTTTCTTAAAAGATCTACAAAATTTGTTGGAGCTTTTGAAGATTAGCATTTAGTTTTTATATTTTGTTTTTTTCCTAGTATAGGGACTTATTTGTAAATATATGTTTCTTGGTTTTTATTGTTTAGTATAAATAGGATATTATGTATTTTGTGCAGAGAGACTTTGGGAGAATACGGTTAGAACTCACTCACTGTACATTGTATCCGTTTGCATTACTTTCAATGAAAACTCTATGAATTTTGAAGTATTTGCATTTGTTTGATTACATTGTTCATATAATTGATAATTGCATCATAACATCAACACAGATTGATCCATTTGAACCTATCAAATGGTATCAGAGCTTTCGGTTCAGTGATTTGAAGCTTAAAATCAACTTTTGAGCTCTGTGAATCACTTGAATCTGTGTTTGATAGCAATTGATCAATTAATTGTTGATTTCAGTTGTGTTTCATCATTAGAAACATGAACTGAATCACAATTGAGTGATTTCACATATTCAGATCTGAATTTTCATCAGATTTGTGTGCGAAACTGTTCTTCGTATTCGAACTCAAATTCAAACAGAAATTTAGATTTATTGTTGTTAATTGAGAGAATTGATGATTGAGGATTGATTATCGATGTATATACTACCTGATTGAATGTTTTCAGATCAATTAATCAAGTTTTGAAGAATTTGATAAGATCAGGTTGTTATGAAGATGAATTAGGCGCTTGGAGTGTTAAAATAATCTGAAAATTGCTCAAGTGTTTAGGCGCATAACAACTGTTTAGGCGCATCAACACTGTTTGGTGATGTGTTGGTGTTAGGAATGAGTTTAAGATGTTTAAAACATCGTTTTTAACCTAACTTTGATATCCAATATAATCACTTTATTACGTGTTTGAAATATAGGCTAAACGAAGCTTAACGAGCATTATTTGTGAAGGTTACAAAGGATAGCAAGACTATGGCTTGAAAGGTGCTGAAAACGAAGAAAAGTTGTGAAAACATCAGAGAGGCCGTAAGCTACGACCCTGTGCTGAGATCGTCTGTGAAGCCCGTAAGACAGGGGGTTTGACCGTCGTCTGGTTGAAGGTAGGCCGTAATCTACGGCCTATAGGCCTTAAGTTACGGTCTAACACAAAATTTTGGGGATTGTTTCAAATTTCAAAACCTATTTGATCCCTAATATTAGGGTTTCGAAGGGAGACTTTCCCAGAGCCAAAAGTACGAACTTTTGGATGAAATTCATCCCTTAGAACCACCTTTAATCATACCAAATCACCTCCAATCATCAACGCAACAAGATTGAAGATCTAATGAAGATGATGCGGGGCTAGGCTTTTCGTGATAACTTTCGGGAGTACAATTCTTGTTAAGTGAAACAATTGGTATGCTTTGATTAGGTGTTTGTTTTGAACAAGGAGTTATTGAATGAAACATTATGTTTTGGTTGACTTAAAAGATTTGCTTATAAATAAAGTTCTTTGCTTGATTATCAGTTTTCGGTTTCCTTGCATCGTGAGCTCATTAAGAAAAGTAGACAAAGTGATATAAGTACATTGGTAACATTGTGAACGAACGAATCTTAAAAGCTTGTTCTTTTGTTGTCACTTTAATCAAAAGCTAAGATCTTAAAGTATTGTTCTTACAAACCCTAGGTTAAACACACCAATTGTTGATCTTGCAGAATTGAAACCCCAGAAGTGATTATCTTTCCATTAATTAGTAAATTTGTTTCAAAGTTCATTGCTTTTTACAATAATATTCTATAAAACATTCGTTATTTTGATTTTTATTTCTAAAGTTTGTGTCTTTAATTTAATTGAGTTTTGCTTGTTAAACACTTTCCACATGTTCCCTATAGAGACGACCTTACTTACCCTTACACAATAAAGGTAGCTAAGATCGATATATTAAATTGTTTTTGATCGAGTCTCGACAACCAGATAAAAATGGCACCGTTGCCGGGGAATTAGTGCGCTTAGTGTTTAATTGTTTTTATTTGCTTTTTATTAAAAAATTATAAATACCCAAAAAGATTTTATTTTTCTTTTTAATTTATTTTCTTTCTGGTTCAGTATTACGCGAGGTATTTTGTGTTTCTTTTGTTTGCAGTTAACCATTTCGTGAATGCATACAAGATTTTCAGGAAGGACTTCGCCATTGCAATTTGACCCAGAAATTGAGAAAACTGCAAGAGAAAAATCGTGTGTTCCACAAAGCATCAACTTCAAAGACTTATCAGATTCGTGGTCAAACAAGATCAGAAGAAGGTACATCATCAGCAACAGCTCATCGGATTCTAAGTAGACTTTCAAGAACACCTGAAAGTAACCAATCAAGAATGATGAATAACCTAGAAAACCAAGGAGGGCCACAACCCAACCAACCTTTGGGAGACATCCCATTACCCGTGTTTCCTCCGCCTGATGATCCTCCACATCAACCACAACCTGTTCAACCTCAACCTCAACCTCAGGGGCCGATCCCTATAAATCAAGGGGTGCAACACCAACCTCCCCCCGTAAATTTCCAACCAATGCCAAATGTTTGGATCCGTAATCCAAGTTTTTATCATAATGGAGAAGGCAGTCATCATAGTAATGAGGAACGGTTCTCAGTCGAAGGAAGCCATCATACAGCCTATGTGAATGAGTGGATTGAAGACCAAGACAACATGAACAAACCAAACCAACATGATTTTGAGGACTATGGGAACCAACCGGGCTATCTAAACCATCAACCAAATCAGGATCAAGGTGGTTATGCTCAACCCCCCATGCGCAACAATGTTGGAGGTCAACCATTTAATGGTATACCAGCCAATCTGGGAGGTCAACACTATGTACCCATACATGGTGTAGATAGTCACTTTCGACCCGCCATTGCTATCAACTCATCTCCAGTAGTTCCACCAACACAACGAGGAAGAGGGTTTGAAGTTCGACCACAATGTTTGGGAATTCTCCCTCACTTTCATGGTCTAGCAACAGAAGAACCGTATCTTCACATATCAGAGTTCGAAGCATCATGTAGCACCATTGGTGGCCAAGGCTTTTCACCGGAGGAAGTTAAATTGGTTCTCTTCCAATTTACTCTTAAAGACAAGGCCAAACAATGGTTCCTGTCTCTACCATCTGCAAGTATTCACACATGGGTACAAATGCAACAACAATTCTTGGATGAATACTATACTTCTCAAAGGACAAGTGATGCAAGGTGAGCCATTCGAGGATTTAAACAACAATCAGGGGAACAATTCCATGAAGCTTTCCACCGATTTAAAGAAATGCTAAGAATTTGTCCACACCATGGCATAGCTAAGTGGGAGTTGATTTCAGCTTTCTATGATGGATTATCACCAGAGGACGCAAGAGATGTAAATTCCACAAGTGTAGTAACGTTTACCTTAAACCATGAGGATGATGATTGGGACATTCTCGAAAGGATGAGTGTAATCTCCAAGAAGAGCGCACAATCAAGCTGAAGGTCGAGGGGGTCAAGTGTGAAGATGGTGAATGATCATGTGGCTATGGATAGAATTGCGGTTCTGGAACGAGAAATTACAAGCCTCAAAGTTGGGAAGAGTGGCGTGGCACACATATCTAGTGAATACGAAATATGTGACATGTGTAATGACATAGGTCACACCTCGGTTACATGTTATTTGAATTTAGGGAAAAGTGAAGAAATAAATCAAGTTCAAGGACAAGGAGAAAGGAAGACATATGACATGAACTCTAACACATATCACCCTGGTCTTAGAAATCACCCTAATCTCAGATATGGTAATAATACTAACCAATTGAATCATCCTTTTTAGGTACCAAATCAAGGAAGCAACCAATATCAAGGCCAACAACAAGAATACAATCAAGGTAGTTCTCAAAGAAACAACTACAATCAAAGAAGCTACCAACAAGGCGGTCATTATCAACAAAGAAATCAACAACTTCAACAAGGTGCTTCTATTACCAATGGCAATGACAATGCAATTTTGTCAGGAATTCAAGATCTTGCCAAAGATATGAAGGAATTCAGGCAATTTAGAGAGGTGCAAGAAAAGACCAATGAGGTCATCGCCAAGCAACTGGGACAATTGTCAAAGAGAACCGGGGAAGCTCCCAAGTGACACAACCAAGAACCCTCAACATCAAGCCTCAAGTTTAGAGAATGTGCACATAAACTCGGTTAGTATCATTCCTAAATCTGAATGTATTGATTATGATTTAACATCTACTCCTCAAGTAATTGCAGTTAATAATAAGAAAGGTGATGAAGAAGATGAAAGTGACATAGGAGAACCAATTATTCCTATTCAAGTTGGGAAATTTAAAATCAAACGGGCACTTTTGGATTATGGAGCCGGTGTGAGCATCCTCCTGGGGAGCTTATATGACCAATATGACTTTGGCCCATTACATGAAACCAACAAAATAGTGGTGCTTGTTGATTTGACATGGAAACAACCCCGTGGGATGGTTAAGGATGTGATAATAACGCTAGGAGAGTTCTACTACCCGGTGGACTTTATGGTGCTTGATTATAAACCAGTAAGGACGTATGAGCAACCAAAGGTAATTTTAGGTCGACCATTCTTAGCAACAGCCAAAACTCAAATCAATTACCGAGATGGAATAATCGACATGACATTTGAAAATCGTAAGTTGTTATTTAATGTGTTTTCAAAATCAATTACTTATGTAGTTAATAACGATTACTCTATAATAGATGCTACTAACGGGTGTGCTCCTCCTTACATTTCACATGTAAGCGAGGACATCACCAAGGAGAATGGTTTTGATCCTTATAGGTTTGAGCTCAAAAATGTGGAAAAGAAGGAGAATGTGAAGGTTGAGCCATTAAGGAAGGAAAATCCGAGACGAAAGGTTAATATGGGTAAACCACCGGATGAGAATGCAAGGGTCAAAGCAGAGATGTTTGACCAACACGGGAGCGAACTAAAGAATTTATCAAGCAAGGAGAATCAGTTCATTGAAAAGAAATTTGGAGAAAAGCACTTAATACGACCACCATAAGTGATCTCAGGTAAGGTCTGGCTGAAGACCTAAAACTTAGGAGGCAACCCGAGAACTTTGCGGGTGTGTTCACTAGAAACCCTCACGAGACTATAACTCGTCCACTCGGGGCTACCGAGGGGTTTAAAGGCTTGTTGCATATGCTAAATGCAACCGTGATTCCTACGAAAGTGAGTTTAGGATTTTTTTTTATTTTTAGATCTATTTTTTTATTATTTTATTTATTTTTTAGAATTAATTATTTTTATATAATTCTAACATCAATGTTGCATTGGGGACAATGCAATGTTTTAAGTTGGGGAAGGGGAACATCTATGTTTTGAAATTATAGTTTTTGGACTTAAATGAAAAAGTTGCAAAATTTTTAAAAAATTCTATGTGTTAATCATGACGTGAGAAGTTTTTTTAAAAAATTCTATGTGTTAATCATGACGTGAGAAGTTTACTTCTACATGATTTTTATAAGATTTTGCAGGTTAGTGAGATGAGATTTTGAGTATTGCCATCAATCACAAGAATCTTGCCACAACAAATCGATTAGGTGAACTCATTCCTTTTATGAATTTTTTGAAATTAGTTAATTTTATTTTACATGTTAATTTTAGGTTATTTGTGTTAACAACCTTTAAAAAATGATTAAGGTCCTTGAAAAAGATCTTTGCATATATGAAAAATGATAGAAAATTGATGGGTTGATGCTTATACATGAATTTTATCTCTAGGGGAGGATAACAAAGATAATTTGTGATATGTTGATAGGCTCGACCTAAACATAAGAACACCAATATTGCGTGCAATAACTTAAGAAATATATGTGTTTAGTACCCCATCCTGATATGCATGGTTTAAAAAAACTGAGTCCCAACAAAAACGGGTTGCGAGTGATATGTATACCTAGTATTCCTTTCTCACACGCCATGTTTCTATTGTTTATGACACCTCCATCTAAATATAAAAAGATTAGTTGATTATATGCGTGAAAAGCAAAAAAAAAAAAAAAAAAAGAAGAAAAAAGAAGAAAAAAAGAAGAAGAGATATATGAGAAAAAAAGGGAGAAAAGTCCCGCATATCACGTAGAAGGGAATTAAAAAAAAAGTTAATAGATATTGTGTCATAGCTATGGTACATGGTTGTTTTAAGTGTGGGTTAGTGAATCCTCAAGAAATCATGAGGTTGGGTAGGTTTTGCTATGTACATTCGGGTGTGGGGTGATTAAACCATGATGGTAACTTTGTATATATTAATAAGCACAATACATTTGGTTGGGATTTAAATGGTATGAGTTTAAAGTGGATCAATATATTGGCAATCACAATTACTTTGTTAGTACAATCCTATGTGAAAAAAGTTATGTAAGATTAGCTTATCAATAATGATTTCATTGCATATCTTTTTCGAGATGAAAAAGGATTAAGTTGGGGAATGTGATGTGTTGGTGTTAGGAATGAGTTTAAGATGTTTAAAACATTGTTTTTAACCTAACTTTGATATCCAATATAATCACTTTATTACGTGTTTGAAATATAGGCTAAACGAAGCTTAACGAGCATTATTTGTGAAGGTTACAAAGGATAGCAAGATTATGGCTTGAAAGGTGCTGAAAACGAAGAAAAGTTGTGAAAAAATCAGGGAGGCTTGTGCTGAGGTCGTCTGTGAAGCCCGTAAGACAGGGGGTTTGACCGTCTGGTTGAAGATAGGCCGTAATCTACGGCTTATAGGCCGTAAGTTATGGTCTAACACGAAATTTTGGGGATTGTTTCAAATTTCAAAACCTTTTTAATCCCTAATATTAGGGTTTCGAAGGGAAACTTTCCCAGATCCAAAAGTATGAATTTTTGGACGAAATTCATCCCTTAGAACCACCTTTAATCATATCAAATCACCACCAATCATCAACGCAACAAGATTGAAGATCTAATGAAAATGATGAGGGGCTAGGCATTTCGTGATTACTTTCGGGAGTACAATTCTTGTTAAGTGAAATAATTGGTATGCTTTAATTAGGTTTTTGTTTTGAACAAGGAGTTATTGAATGAAACATTATGTTTTGGTTGACTTAAAAGATTTGCTTATAAATAAAGTTGTTTGCTTGATTATCAGTTTTCGGTTTCCTTTCATCGTGAGCTCATAAAGAAAAGTAGACAAAGTGATATAAGTACATTGGTAACATTGTGAACAAGCGAATCTTAAAAGCTTGTTCTTTTGTTGTCACTTTAATCAAAAGCTAAGATCTTAAAGTATTGTTCTTACAAACCAGAGGTTAAACACACCAATTGTTGATCTTGCAGAATTGAAACCCCGAAAGTGATTATCTTTCCATTAATTAATAAATTTGTTTCAAAGTTCATTGCTTTTTACAATAATATTCTATAAAACATTCGTTATTTTGATTTTTATTTCTAAAGTTTGTGTCTTTAATTTATTTGAGTTTTGTTTATTAAACACTTTCCACATATTCCCTGTGGAGACAACCTTACTTACCCTTGCACAATAAAGGTAGCTAAGACCGATATATTAAATTGTTTTTGATCGAGTCTCGACAACCAGATCATTTGGCCGTTTCAGAGTTGAACGTTTTGACACTGTTTGGATGTTTTACCACTGTGTGGACGTTTTTGATACCTAAGAATTCTAGGCGTTTGAAGACTGTTTGGGCGCTTCAGTTGAAAATTCAGCAAATTTGACTAAGTACCCAGGCGTTTGACAACTGTTCAGGCGTTTGACAACTGTTCAGGCGCATCTTCATCTGGGAGTTTCAGAATTCTACTAAGGCATTCCCTTAGGTGTTCAAGTTCAAAGTGGGCGTTTCACAAGCATTAGGCGCATCAGATTTCAGACTTTTCATTCAACACTTAGAAAATTTTCTTAAAAACTAAAATCCAAAAATATTGTCATTTCTTTGTTTTATTTCGAACTTTAAAAACAACAAAAATAGTTTATTTTCTTAAATTCAAAATTTAAAATGGCGAAGTCTGAAGATTCTGAGAACAGAGTTCCTAAGTTGAAGAATAGAGCTGATTTCAAGAACTGGTCTTCAGATTGAAACATCATTTAAACTCTATTGATACTCGTCTTTGGAAGTCAATAGAGAAAGGACCACATATTCCTGTTACATCAGATGGTCCTGACAGAGGATTTGTTTACACCAAAGACTCTCAAGAACCTTATCCTGAAGATGGTCTACATGGTGATGACCTAAAGAAAGTAAAGAATGATATTAAAGCTTATTCACTGATGTGCAAGGGTTTACCTTTGGAGGTGCTGACAAGACTTGATAGTTATCAAACTGGGTATACCATATACAAAGCTTTAAAGATAATTTGTGAAGGTGGTAAAGAAATACAAGATCTTAAAAGGCAGAAACTCAAAAGACAATTGGAATTGTTTGAGCATCTTTCTTGAGAAACTATAAATCAAATGATGAACAGATTTGTTCAACTTATTACTGAAATGTCAACTGTTGGTGTGAAGAATTATCTCAAAGATCTAAATGATAGACTTCTTAATGCTCTTCCATCTTCATGGAAACAAACAGTTACTTTGTTGAAACATACAAAAAAGTTTCCTATGGATCTTGATCTTCTGATTGCCAAAATAGAATCAGTTGAAATTGATGAGAGTTCAAGAAACAATGATAGATCTACATCAAAATCTCAGTATAAGTATGTTGCATCTCCAGCTAACACAGTGGAGAATGCATTTGTGGCTAAAGATGACAGCTCTCCAAAAGATGAGGGTGATTTGTTTGTTGGAGCTGGTTTCTTTACTGACTCAACCTACACAAGTGCTCCTGTCTATACAAATCAACCACAGTCTCCTCCTAAAACTCAAATGCCTAAACCTCAAACTAAGACTCCATCTTCTAACTCTGTTAAACCTAGCAAAGTTAAAGATGTCATAAATATCCTGTTACAGGATGAAGAGTCCAAATCTGCTTTTACAGCCTTTATGGCAAGCTTTCAAGCTTATCAAGGTAGTCACTTAACTCAAGTTGATTTGATTTGGCAGGATTTATTTGAGATGGATCCTGATGATGTAGAAGATATGGATTTGAACTGGCAAATGGTGATGATAGCTTATAGGACTCAGAAACACTCTTATATTAACAGAAATTACAGGCCAAGTGCAAACAAAACTATTGGCTTTAATAAGTCAAAATCAAGGTGTTTCAACTGCAATAGCTATGGCCATTTTTCAAGAGAATGCAAAGCTCCAAGAAATCAAGGAGGCAATGGTCAAACAGGCTCTAGTAGTCAAAGATATTAGCATCAGTATCAGAATACTTTTCAGAAGCCGTATCAGAGTCTTCCTATGCCAGAACTGAAAGAAGAATAAAAAACAACTGAAGAGCCAAATAAAGCTCTAGTTGTTAGCATTAAGGATGGTTATGACTGGAGTGCTTATGCAGAACAGTTTACTGTTGATCTTACTTCTAGTTTAGCATTTATTGCTGAGAATAAAAATGAAGACTGGTCAGAAGATAATGATCCAAAGGCAAATGATGATTCAAACAATGATAAAGGCTATGACTGGAGTGACAAATCTGATCCAACGGAAGATTCAAAAGAAGTTGCTCTAATGGCACAGTCAAACAACCTAAGGTTGAACACTCATCATCTGATACTGAGACTTCATCTTCGTATCCTAAAATCCCATTGGAAGTAAGAGAAAAAATGTGCACTAAAGCATGTTTTGAGCAAGTAGAACACTACAGAACATACTCGTTCAAAATATGTGATAAACTCAAACAAGAAAAATTAATGCACAACAAACTCAAAGCTGATCATAAAATTTTTGATGACAAAATCATATCTTTCAAACATCATGGAACAAAACTCTAAAAGAACTTGAACAAGTAAAAAGGCAACTTGAAGAGATGATTAAAACACTAGAACAAGAGAAATTGGCATATGCTGCAACTCAGGTTGATCTTGCAAAAGTGAAAAGTTCAAAAACTATTGTTGAACAATTGGTAAATGGTAGAAAGGACAAAGATAAAACGGGTCTAGGTTTCACACATAAGCCTATGCCTGAATCAATCTCAAACACCTTGCCAGAGAACTTTAATACTCATGATCACTCACCTGAAAATAAAGCAAAGCTCAAAGCCTTTCATGAAAAGAAAAAGAATGTTCAATCTAATGAAAAGAATGAAATTGAAAAGATAAATATTGAAATCTTTGAGGAACAAGACTCAGAAAAGATCAAAAATGGTCATCCGATAAAAGTTAAATCTTATGAGCCTCGACCAAAGAACAAGAAGTTGTTTGTTCCCAAAGGATCAAATGATTGTGTTATGGAAAAATGTGTTGAAGAAGTCATTGAAATCAATGACAAAAAGAAAGGGAAAACTAAAGAAGAGAAATTAAAATCAGATACTTCATGTTCCGATGATTCATGTTCTTATGAATCAAACCAAAATGATCAAAAACTTAAAGAATCTGAAAAAGAATCTTCTCAAGATTCAATTCCATCCCAAAGCAACAAAATATCATCAAGAACAAGAAATCAAAGAAGGAGAAAAACAAATGCTAAAGCTTAAAATTCTCAAACTCAAAGAACCGATCAATCAAATCAATTTAAACCTGTGAAGTTTGTGTCAGCAGGAACTTTTGACATGAACACAATCTCTGAAATAACATCAAAATCAAAGATCAAATCTAACTCTGATATGAAAACAGGTTCAGGTCCTAAGTCGTCCGCTTTTCATAAAAGACTTGTGTCTAAGGAGTCAAAGAATTGTGAAAATGTTCAAAAGCCAAAACCTAAAAATCAAAAGCACAAACTCACAAATCAAAAACAACAGATTAACATGCCTACTCCTAAATCTAAACAAGGATCAAATGTGGCATCCACATCTAGGGATAATCATCAGTTGTTTAAATCTCCACAAAGGTACTGTGACATATGTGATATGTATAATCATAACACATCTGAATGTTACCTTAACAATTACTGTCACATTTATGATATGACAAATCACTCAACTGCTAATTGTTATTTCAACAAATATTATGCCTTGTGTGATGAAAGGAATCATAATACTGAAGATTGTTACATCAGAAAGAACTCGCCAAGGAACGGATATGTTAATCCAAGATTTCAAAGAAATCAAAATAATGGTTTTTAAGGTTTATCACAACAACCTTTCTTAGGCTTGAGATCTCTCAGAAGAAATAATTCTGATTATGGTGATCATTATACTGTGAGAACAAAGCAGTATACACAAGGAAATTTCATTCCATGATATGTGAGAATGAACAATGGAACATTTAACAAGCAAAATTTTTCTAAGAATATTTCAGTTGATGGTTCAAAATTTCTTGATGAGGATCTTGAAAATCGTTTCAATGCTTTGAGAATTAAACAAAATAAAGATAATCAAAAATTTGTCAGAAGAGGAATTGATAATCCTAAATATCAAACGAAACCTGACGTGAATAAACTCCATTTTAAGCAATTTACCATTGTTGATAAGTATGGCAAGCCCAAGACCATCTTGGCTTGGGTTGATAACTCAACTTAAATGTCTTTGAAATGCACGACGCCCAAGAAGACCAATAAACACTTGGTATGTTGATAGTGGGTGTAGTCGGCATATGACAGGCAATCATGCCTTACTTCAAGACTTTAAGACAAAAGATGGTACGCATGTAGCTTTTGGAGGTGATGCAGGTGGAAAGATTACCGGAGAAGGAACGGTATCAAATGGGATTATTAGCTTTGATAAAGTCAACTACTGTGCTCAATTGAACTTTAATCTTTTAAGTGTTTCCCAAATTTGTGATAAATCATATTCTGCTTTATTTGATGACTCTTACTGTTATATTTTAAAGCCAGGTTTTCAGATTAGCAAGGAATGGGTGGTTGTTAAAGCTGTTCGTGATCTAGATGTCTACAAGCTAGATATGTGCCAAGTTGATCCTTCAACAGAAACAACTTGCCTAATTGCCCACGCCTCAAATGATGAAAGCCAGCTTTGGCATAGACGTCTCGGGCATTCCAACTTCAAAAACATGAACAAGCTTGCTGCAGGAAATCATGTAGTAGGCTTTCCAACAAAGAAGTTTGCTACATCAGATCTCTGTAAAGCATGTTTGAAAAGGAAGCAACACAGAGCGTCTTATAAGTCTAAGCTGATAAACTCAAATTCCAAGCCTATACAGATGTTGCACATGGATCTATTCGGTCCAGTAAATGTGCAAAGTATTGAAAAGAAATCTTATTGTTTAGTTATCATAGATTACTTTACAAGATTTTATTGGGTTTTCTTTTTGCGTGCTAAATCTGAAAGGACTGAATTATTAAAAGAGTTTATCATTAAAGTAGAAAATCAACTAGATCAAAAAGTAAAATTCATTCGAAGTGATAATGGAACATAATTTAAAAACGCTAATGTTGACATGTTCTGTGCAGGAAAAGGGATCACTCATCAGTTCAGTGCTCCTAGAACTCCACAACAAAATGGAGTTTTAGAAAGAAAGAAAAGAACTTTGATTGAGGCAGCTCGTGCAATGTTAGTAGATGCAATGATTCCAATCACTTTCTGGGATGAAGCCATATAAACTGCATGTTTTGTTCAGAATCGTACACTATTGGTGAAAGATAAATAGAAAACTCCTTATAAGTTGATGTTTGGCAGGAAACCAAACATAGATTTTCTTAAACCTTTTGGTTGTCCGGTTTTGATTTTAAACTCAAATGATCAGCTTGGAAAATTTGAAGCAAAATCTGATGATGGATTTTTTCTTGGATATTCGTCAGTTTCAAAAGCATTTAGAGTTTATAACTCTAGGAAGAATGTTATCATTGAAACTTTCAATGTTAAATTCCTTGAAAATTCATTTCCATCAGTTGCAAATCGTCCAGCTTGGTTATTTGATTTAGATTCTTTGTCAAACTCATTCCATTCTAACCTGTTTGAATCTTCTTGTGTCAACAGGAAACAAGTAGGAAATCTTGGATCTTTTAGTGATAATTCAGATTATGATGATATGGATGATTCAAGCCCAGACTAGCCATTCTTCTCATTTGTTAAAGATCCTATATTCAGTTCAGAATCTCATGATCAACAAGCTCAAGAACAACATCATGTTTCTCAAAATTCAAATGTTTCTCAACCTATTCCTAATGATGGACCAGAAATTCTACAACCTGAGTCTGAACTTCATCTGTATCTGGAGATGTAAATGTTAATGACAAGCTTGATTATTTTATTAACTCACCGACTCAAGTTCCGAATTTCACTCCACATTCTTCAAACCTGTTGCATCAGCTTTCCAACTTGAACCAGACTAATCTTGATGTGAATGTTCAAGCAGATGAGATCCCAACATCTCGTATTCACAAGAAACATCCTATGTCACAGATTATTGGTCCTTTGAATGAGAGAACAACGAGAAGTCATTCCAAGCAAGTAAATATTTGGTTATACTCGTGTTTTCTATCTCAAATTGTTCCTAAAAACATCTCTGAGTGTTACAGGACAATGGTTGTATTGAGGCTATGTAAGAAGAGTTACTACAGTTCCGCAAACAGGAAGTGCGGAAACTTGTGGATTTGCCTGAAGGAGAAAATGCCATTGGTACAAAATGGTTGTTCAGAAACAAATCAAATGATCGAGGAATTGTTGTTCAAAACAAAGCAAGGCTAGTAGCACAAGGTTACACCCAAGAGGAAGGAGTTGATTATGATGAAGTATTTGCTCCAGTTGCAAGACTTAAAGCAATTCGTGCCTTCCTAGCATATGCTTCATATATGAAATTCAAAGTGTACCAAATGGATGTCAAAAGTTCCTTCTTGTATGGACCAATCACAGATGATGTGTATGTCAAGCAACCTCAAGGTTTTGAAGATGCTGAATTCCCTCATCGTGTGTACAAGCTGAGCAAAGCTTTATATGGTCTACATCAAGCTCCTAGAATCTGGTATGATACATTGTCACAGCATTTGATCCAACATGGATACACAAGAGGGAAAATTGATCTGACTTTATTCATAAAGAATGATGCGGATAATCTCTTATGTGTTCAAGTGTATGTGGACAATATCATATTTGGTTCTACAAGTCAGAAATTATGCTCAGAATTTGAAGAGATCATGAAATCTTGTTTTCAAATGAGTTCTACGGGAGAAATAAACTTTTTCCTTTGATTACAAGTGAAACAGTCTGCAGATGGAATTTTTATCAATCAAGAGAAATTTGTTAACAAGCTCTTGAAAAAGTTTAAACTGCAAGATTGTCACACCCCAACCACAGCGGTTTCCCGCGGGGAGTGATCATCATGGAAACCATAGTCATTGATCGACCACTACATGATTTGATAGAAACATTCGTTGCAATCACGTTGAAAGATACATAATTGTTTTCAGAGTTACATAGCAGAAGTAGTAGTAAAATGTAAATTGTTTTACAAACAAGACCATTTAGAAATAATGTCCCAAAAGCATGCGTGAATCCTAGAATGCGATAAGCTCCAAACAAGCCTAACATCGTACAAACCTTAATTTCCTGAGAAAACATACATGAAATATGTCAACATAAAGTTGGTGAGTTCACAGGTTTTAAGTAATAGTAATAAGTATAATGGACCACAAGACTTTCTATGATTTGATTGTCGATCATACAATACTACAATATTATATATGCACCGCAACCGAAGCTAGACTGAAAATGTAATAGATTGCCCCTACCCGTGCATACCGTAAGCACAGGGTTGAACAGGCTAATAATGCACCCGTTTAGACCTCCAGTCAAGGTTAGGGTAATTAACCAGGGTGGGGGTAGTCAAACCCAATAGTACTATCCATGATTACCTCGCTTTGGGAAATAAACTAACGGTCCGATAACAGGGGACTTTATACGGTAAGTAAACAACTTATATAACAATGTGAAATCATTGACAAGTAAATGTGTCCATGAAAATAGTAATTTGCATGTAATCTCCCCCAAAATAAAAATAAGTAAAAATGGGGCCGTGAAACTCACGTGACAGTGATAAACGAGTACGTAAACTTGTAAATATCCAATGTGCTCGGGGAAACCGACCTAAGCTCGCCCTAGAATAATCAAGGCAACTTATGTCGAAGTAATTGCTCCTACATGTAATGTGAGCATGTAACCATTTCATCCACATAACATGGTAACAAAGTGTTTGACTTGACGACCCGTTGGTGATACTGGATGATAGTTTGTGAAAAATATATATTACTTAGAAAATATTAATAAATAATATTTTGCTTGAAAATGTTTAAAAACCTTTGTATTTTAAAGTTGACATATTATTTGGGCAACTAAATATCATTTTGACTCGACCCGAGATGTGACTCGAGTGTCTTGTAATTATTTATATATTTTTCATATGTATTTTGTAGAAATTAGGGTTTTAAAGAAATCTTATTTTCCTCGGTAAAATAATACTTGTATTATTTTAAATGAAAGATAATTTTAAAATATTTACATCCAAGTAAAATCACTAACTTTCATATTTTATAACTCATGTATATATATATATATATATATATATATATATATATATATATATATATATATATATATGCCCATAAAATAATTATTTAATTATTTTCTTAGTAGATTTATTATTTTATTTTATTTAACTTTTATGAACTTACCTTTATGAAATTAAGGTTTCTTTAAATTATTTATATATTTTTTTTATTACATTATATTAAAATGTAAAATATCTTTAATGAATTAATTAGTCACTTTAGTCACTTTATCAACTTGTTTTAATTTATATTTTTAATGAACTAGTAGCTAACATCATATAGTCCATAAATTTTATATTTTAAGTCCCATGTCAAGATAACAAAGTCATGTGTCATATTTGTTAAAAGTCATCTACTAAGCATTTTAACATCTCCTTCAAACTAACATAATATTTAGTCATGAAGCTCATATTTTCCATTTAATGGTCTCATGTATATATATACTTACTCATACTTGAAAATTTTACAATTGGTCATAATAATACTTGTAACACATTAAAAAAAATCTCATAAGCATAAAGTAACCCATTTGAACTCTTCTTGAGTTTTAACATACTTTTATGACTTTATATAAAATCTTCAACTACTAGTTTAGTCAAACATGGATTTATGAATATTTATTTCTTTAAGACAAGATTCATTATTTAGTTCATGTTAAGATGATTTGAGTAAAATATTATTCTTGAAGCACCTTGTTGGTAAAAACATCATTTTTAACATGAAAGACTTTTTGGATGAATATATTTACATGTCATCTAATAAATGGATGAACATGATAAACAAAAGAAGATATGTAAACAAGAAGAGAGTATATTCTTACTTAAATAGGCAAAGGAAGATGGAAATGATGTTGTTGGGTGTTTGGAAACTTCAAAATCACTTGGTCCTCAACAATGGTACTTGAGTCACCGTAGATTTGTAGAAAATGAGTTGGAAATGAAATGAAATGGTGGTGATGAAGCCTTGGCCAAATTTTGAAAGGGGAAGAGGAAGGAGTGTGGGTTTTTGGTATAGGTGACTTGTGTGGATGAAGTGTGAAGGTTGGTGCTCTTTATATAATCACTAAGCTCTTTACTTTTACTTTTTTTTTTTTTTTTTTTTTTTTTTTTTTTTTTTTTTTTTACCTTCACTAATTTCAAATGAAGTTGGGAAAAGAGAAGACCAACATAAGGAAATGTTGGTACTTAACTTTAATCATCCATAAAGTTGATTCACTAAAATGGAAAGTCTCCAAAACTCATACAAGTCAAACACACCTTTATAGGTGTCATGGGGAAGAGAAGAAAGTAAGGGAGGGGAGGGTGGACGGCTAGGAGGGGGGTGGTGAGGGTTTTGTTTTGCTTTTAAGTAGTATTGGGTATTTGGGTGGTATTTATTGCATTATGGTAATTTTTATATATTTTTATATTTTTACTTGTTACTTTTTAAAATACATGAAAATATTATAAGAAATCATATAAGGTCACATATTTTAATATTGATGATACGTAATTAATAACTCGTTTATCTAGTAGGTGCGTTACACGCGTTTTATCCGGTAAATATATAATTTTACGCTTTAAGGTTTATCTTAAACTTTTAAACTTTTCCAATGTATTTAATTTGGAATCTAAGGTATTTTAAAACTCTTTAAAGTATGTATTGACACATATATATATTAATTTTCACCAACGTTCGTGTGTGCTTGTATCGCGTGTAAAAATGGTAATTACGCCGAATTACCGATGCATGAAATGTTATGCGTGAAATTTTGCAATGCATAAAACGACTTCAATAAATGGAATTCAATTGAGAATCATGTATTATAGGTGTAATTATAACCAAGTCAAGGTCGGGTATTGACCTGAAATTGCCGGTTGTCACATACTCCCCATGTTAGAAAGAATTTCGTCCCGAAATTCAGTTAGGGTTGTCAGCAAATGCCAGGGTTTCAAATAAGTAAGGGTATTTGAGCTTCATTTGGTCTTCGCGTTCCCAAGTAAATTCGGGTCCTCGTCTGGAATTCCATCGGACCTGCACTATGGGAATGCGGCTTCATTTCATCTTCTTTACCTCTCCATCTAGGATCTCCACAGGTTTCTCAATAAAATGAAGTTGTTCATCAATCTGAACCTTATCGAGTGGTTTAACTAGAGTTTCATCTGACAAGCACTTCTTTAGATTTGACATGTGGAAAGTGTCATGAACACTACTAAGTTCTTGTGGAAGTTTGAGCTTGTAAGCTACAGGACCAATCCTGGCTAGGATTTCAAACGGACCAATGTATCTGGGGTTTAGCTTACCACGTTTACCAAAACGAATGACTCCTTTCCAAGGTGAGACTTTAAGTAGAACCTTATCTCCCACTTGGAATTCCAATGGTTTGCGTCTCACGTCAGCGTAGCTTTTCTGACGGTCACGTGCGGCTTTGAGTCGGTTCTGAATCTGAGCGATCTTTTCCGTGGTCTCGTGTATGATCTCGGGACCAGTAAGTTGACTATCGCCAACCTCTGTCCAACACAGTGGTGATCGACACTTCCTTCCGTATAGTGCTTCAAACGGTGCAGCTTTGATACTAGTGTGATAACTATTATTGTAAGAAAACTCAGCTAATGGTAGATGAGTATCCCAACGGTTTCCGAAGTCTATCACACAAGCTCTAAGCATGTCTTCCAATGTCTGAATGGTCCGTTCGCTCTGACCATCCGTTTGAGGGTGGTATGCGGTACTCATATCCAACCGTGTACCCAAGGCCTTTTGTAATGATTGCCAAAATCTCGAGGTAAATCGACTGTCTCGATCGGAGATAATGGAGATTGGCACTCCATGTCTCGAAACAACCTCCTTGAGATAAACCCTCGTCAACCTTTCCATTTTATCAGTTTCTTTAATCGGTAGAAAGTGTGCAGACTTTGTCAGTCGATCCACAATTACCCAAATCGTATCACAACCGGTGGATGTCTTGGGTAGTTTCGTGATGAAGTCCATGGAAATCTGCTCCCATTTCCATTGTAGAATCTCCGGTTGGTGCAGTAATCCAGACGGTTTCTGATATTCCACCTTAACCTTTGAACATGTGAGGCACTTGCTAACATAGGTGGCTATGTCAGCTTTCATGTTAGGCCACCAGTATAACTCCTTTAGGTCCTGATACATCTTATCAGAGCCCGGGTTGATGGAGTATCTTGATTTGTGTGCCTCGTTCATCATAAGATTCCTTAAGTTACCAAAATTTGGCACCCAAATTCGATTCATGAAGTAACGAGCTCCATCAGACTTGATCTCAAATTGCTTATCCATGCAACGAAGAGATTCATTTTTCAAATTCTGTTCTTTCAGTGCTTCGGACTGAGCATCTCGAATTTGAGTAGTTAGACTCGTATGGATCGTCATTCCCAACGCTCGCACACGTAAAGTTTTGGTTCGTTCTTTCCTGCTCAGAGCGTCTGCTACAACATTCGCCTTTCCAGGATGATAACGAATCTCACAGTCATAATCGTTTAGTAACTCGACCCACCTGCGTTGTCTCATGTTTAGTTCCTTCTAATCGAAGATGTGTTGCAGGCTTTTGTGATCAGTGAATATAGTACACTTGGTACCATACAGGTAGTGTCGCCAAATCTTTAGTGCAAAAACGACAGCTCCCAATTCGAGGTCGTGAGTGGTGTAATTTTTCTCATGCACTTTCAATTTTCGAGAAGCGTAAGCAATAACCTTGTCGTGTTGCATCAAGACACAGCCAAGTCCTTGTCGTGACGCGTCGCAGTACACCACAAAGCCATTAGTTCCCTCCGGTAGGGACAGAATTGGCGCGCAACACAGTTTCTGCTTTAACAATTGAAACGCTGTTTCCTGTTTATCAACCCAATCGAATTTCTTGTCTTTCTGAGTCAAGGTTGTCAATGGTTGGGCTATTTTGGATAAATTTTCGATAAAGCGTCGGTAATAACCTGCCAGACCTAGGAATTGTCGCACCTCAGTCGGGGTCTTAGGTGCTTCCCAGTTCTTGATGGCCTCTATCTTGGAGGGGTCAACATGTATGCCTTTCTCGTTGACTACATGCCCGAGAAATTGCACTTCTCGAATCCAGAAGTCGCATTTTGAGAATTTGGCATACAACTTCTCGTTTTTGAGTAGTTCCAAGATCAACCTTAGATGTTGCTCGTGCTCATCCTTGGTTCGCGAGTATATTAAGATGTCATCGATGAAGACGATCACGAATTTATCCAAATAAGGTTTGCAAACTCTATTCATGAGGTCCATGAATACAGCTGCTGCATTGGTTAGCCCAAATGGCATGACCATGAACTCGTAATGGCCGTAACGAGTTCGAAATGCGGTCTTAGGAATATCCTCCTCTTGGATTCGTAATTGGTGATATCCCGAACGTAAATCAATCTTCGAGTAGTAGCTAGATCCTTGAAGTTGGTCGAATAAGTCGGCGATTCGAGGGAGAGGATACCGATTCTTAATGGTGAGTTTGTTTAACTCTCGGTAGTCGATTCACATTCGAAAAGATCCATCCTTCTTCTTGACAAACAAGACCGGGGCTCCCCAGGGTGAGAAACTTGGTCTTATGAATCCTTTATCTAACAATTCTTGTAATTGATTAGACAACTCTTGCATCTCTGATGGTGCTAGTTGGTATGGGGATCGTGCTACTGGAGCAGCTCCAGGCACCAGGTCAATTCGAAATTCGACTTGCCTTTGAGGTGGAAGTCCGGGCAAGTCCTCGGGAAAGACTTCCGGATAGTCTCGCACGATGGGTATGTCCTCGATTCTATTCTCCTCGGCTTGCTTCTCCACTACTTTCGCCAAGATTGCATGATAGCCTTTTCTTAAGTACTTCCGGGCCTTCATACATGAAATGATCCTTAACAGCGTACCATGCTTTTCTCCTTGAATCGATATGGTCTCTCCACTCGGAAGTGGAATGCGAACGATCTTCTCACGACAAACGATTTCCGCTCGGTTTTCCGACAACCAATCCATGCCAATAACAATGTCGAAACTCCCTAGGATTACAGGTAGCAAATCTATATCGAACGTGTGATCCGCCAAGCTAAGAGTGCATCCTTGTATGATTTTGTCGGTTTCAATCAACTTACCATCGGCTAACTCTATTGTATACTTAGAAGTCAAACAGGTAGGAGTAATCTCAAGCAATGGACTAAATTCGCTAGACACGAAACTCCTATCGGCACCCGTATCGAATAGGATAGATGCATAGAGATTATTTACAAGAAACGTACCCGTAACAATGTTCAGGTCTGTCGAGCTTCTCCAGCTCCAATCGCAAAAGCTCGACCACGTGTGTTATTTCCACCGGTTTGCTTCAAGTTTGGACAATCCTTGCGAAAATGTCCGGCAACTCCACATTCGAAGCACGCACGATTGTTTCCTGTTTTAGGAGTAGGGTTGGGCTTTCGGCAGTCCTTAGTCGCATGGCCAAAACGTTTGCACTTCTAGCACATGGAATCCCCACATGCACCTAGATGATGAAAGTTACACGTGTTGCACTTATGTAGGTTTCCAGCATACCCACCTTTTGTTTTCTTCTCAGATGGGCCAGCAGTGAAAGCCCTAACAATCTCTTGTTTGTTTTGGTTTTGATGCGGAGCATTCCGACCATGATTGTTGTCCCACTTCCTCTTGTTGTCATAGTTCTTTTCCACTACCGTCTTCTTCACAAACACTCCCTGACGTACAGCTTGATCAGTTAGGTCATGAGCAATTCTGACAGCCTCTTGGATGGTGGCTGGCTTGGATGATGTCACCATGCTCTGAATTTGGGGTGCAAGGCCCCAAATGTACCTTTCCACACGCTTAAACTCTGGGTTAACCATGTGATGGCATAGACGAGCAAGGTCATGAAATCGGGTGGTGTAGCCGGTAACTTCTGCACCCTTCATGGTGTGGTTCCAGAATTCAACCTCAAGTTTTTGCAATTCATTCCGGGGGCAATATTCATCAGTTAGCATTTGCTTCAACTCATCCCAAGTGATTTGATAGGCAGCGTCAATACCCAGAGTCTAGGCATGAGCATTCCACCAAGTGGGTGCTTGACCTTCAAAGGTACAAGTGGCAAATTTCATCTTATTCTCTTTAGCATAGTTACTGATTCGCTGAACTGACTCCATCTTCTCTATCCAGCGGACCAAACCAACAGCTCCTTCATTACCGCGAAAATTAAACGGTTTACAGTTCAGAAACGTCTTGTAGGAGCAACCTTTGTTGTTGGCATCAGATCCTGTGTTGTAGGTTTAATCATATTAATAATAATTAAACATTAACAATGACCTTTGTATATCAGGTCTTTAGTTACGCCAGACATTATAATACCTCCTGCGCCACTGGCATTGCCTCCATTTACTTCAGATCCTCCTACGCTGCGATTCGCCTCATGATGTGCGATTGCATCCGCCACTCGTTGCGCCACAAGCTGTTCGATGGCCTCTGCTGTCATGGGAGTACGGCTTCCCACATTGGTTCTGACGTTTCTCCTTCGCGGTGGCATGTTTCTTCAAATCATAATGATAATCAAGATAAGACAATATGTAATAATGTCAAACACATGTGCACCAAAAGTAAACAATCATAACAACCAAGCAATCACGCAATATATAAAAGATAACATAACTTGATAATAAATTATACGAATTACAAAGTATTTTAAGAGTACATACTCCTACAACAAGTTAATATCCAATATTACGTGAGCACAGCCCGGTCACGATAGGCAATCAATGAAATAAATGAGTAAATGCGCATGCCATGGCCATGAGCATAAACACGGCTGCCAATGCAGTAGAGGACTCCACACGCTCTTCCATCACCATCACTCTTTCTTTAGCCACTATTGCGCGCTGCTCTACTTGGGTAGCCCTATGCTCTGCTGCCTCCACTCTCTGCGTCATAGCTGACATCTCCTGCTGTACTCGGGTGAGGCGATCGTGCATAGTATGTAAGGCCTGATCATCCAGGTACCTACCCTCCTCTATAGATAGTAGTCGGTTGTCCACATCCTCCATGTCGATGGCCTCCTGAACTCCGGTAAGTTCGGTACGTATCTCGTGAAGCGGCTGGTCGTGCCTCGCAGATCGGGCCACAAGAAGGGGCACGGTGAGCTCCACAGGCTCCCGAGTGAGGGGTATCGGACGTGGAGCACGTGACGACTCTCCGACCTCGAAGGTGGAGGGGATACCCTCGAGGTCTCTCCACTCGTCCAGTCGGCTAGGCATCCACTCCCGCCGACGAATGTCGATTCTACGCCTTTTGGGTGCAGGCTTGGGCTCAGCTGTATAGTCTCGAGTGGGTGTGGGAGGGCGAAGCAGGATACGAACCCGCTTCCTAGGAGTGTGTGCGAGAAGCACACTCCCAGGGCGAGCCTGATAGCGACGGAAAGAGGGCGGTGGTACCCCCGGACCAAAGATACGGTAGGTGTCCACAGCCACTGGCTCGGGACTAGCGGCTAGAGGGGTGGGGTCAGCAGGCTCGAGGGTGAGATCGAGGGGGTCAGGGTCTGCTAGCGGAGTCGGGTCAGAGGGCTGGGGAATCGGGTCAATAGGCTAGGTAACAGGATCAGCAGGGTGAGAGGTGGGGTCACTGGGCTGAGGGATGGCCTCGGTGGGCTCTGGGTCAGAATCGACTAGGTCAGTGTCGGCCGTCTGAGAAACTAGGTCAGTAGACTCAGAACCAAGGTCGACTACTTCAGTGTCAGCACGCTGAGGGGTGGGATCTGTGGCCTCGGGAGTGTGATCAACTGACCGAGAATCAGTAACCACATAGGCAGGCTCTAGGGGTGGCTCCACAAAAATATGCGACATGGTCAGCGAAATGGCTATCGGCAATTTCGGGCCGATGATACGCACGACTCCCGGGATGAGCTCCTCCGGGAGGTTAGCATGCGTCTCAGGTGTAGGTGCCCACCAATACATGCCTGGAGGAGGAGGAAGCCAAGAGAACCGAGTCGAGGGTAATGCCTCCGGGGCATCAGATGTAGGGTCAGGAGTAGGTTCGGTGATAGGGATAGAAGGTGGTGCAGAGGTCTCGGTCTCAGTAGCACTAGTTGGCTGAATCAGGGCATCGGGAGTAAGGGTCGGGAGTGCAAACATGGATCCTGCAGAAGAGGTCGGAGACGTGGGCTCGTACTCCTCATCCGAATCAAAAACGTAGATCGGCATTGATGCTGAAGACATCTCTATGACAAGGCAATACACAAGTACAATTGATATAAGTTAAGTTATTGTAATAAGCGTTAAAGACATGTAATGAACTACAGTTATAGTCTAGGTCCACTAAATGCAACCTAATTCCCTATAACCAATGGCTCTGATACCAATCTGTCACACCCCAACCACAGCGGTTTCCCGCGGGGAGTTATCATCATGAAAACCATAGTCATTGATCGACCACTACATGATTGATAGAAACATACGTTGCAATCACATTGAAAGATACATATTTGTTTTCAGAGTTACATAGCGGAAGTAGTAGCAAAATGTAAATTGTTTTTCAAACAAGACCATTTAGAAATAATGTCCCAAAAGCATGCGTGAATCCTAGAATGCGATAAGCTCCAGACAAGCCTAACATCATACAAACCTTAATTTCCTGAGAAAACATGCATGAAATATGTCAACATAAAGTTGGTGAGTTCACAGGTTTTAAGTAACGGTAATCAGTATAACTGACGATAAGACTTTCTATGATTTGATTGTCGATCATACAATACTACAATATTATATAAGCACCGCAACCGAAGCTATACTGAAAATGTAATAGATTGCCCCTACCAGTGCCTACCGTAAGCACAGGGTTGAACAGACTAATAATGCACCCGTTTAGACCTCCAGTCAAGGTTAAGGTAATTAACCCGGGTAGGGGTAGTCAAACCCAATAGTACTATCCATGATTACCTCGCTTTGGGAAATAAACTAACGGTCCGATAACAGGGGACTTTATACGGTAAGTAAACAACTTATATAACAGGGGAAATAAACTAACGGTCCGATAACAGGGGACTTTATCCAACGTGCTCGGGGAAACCGACCTAAGCTCGCCCTAGAATAATCAAGGCAACTTATGTCGAAGTAATTGCTCCTACATGTAATGTGAGCATGTAACCATTTCAACCACATAACTTGGTAACCAAGTGTTTGACTTGACGAGCTGTTGGTGATACAGGATGATAATTTGTGAAAAATATATATTACTTAGAAAATATTAATAAATAATATTTTGCTTGAAAATGTTTAAAAACCTTTGTATTTTAAAGTTGACATATTATTTGGGTAACTAAATATCATTTTGACTCGACCCGAGATGTGACTCGAGTGTCTTGTAATTATTCATATATTTTTCATATGTATTTTGTAGAAATTAGGGTTTTGAAGAAATCTTATTTTCCTCGATAAAATAATACTTGTATTATTTTAAATGAAAGATAACTTTATAATATTTACATCCAAGTAAAATCACTAACCTTCATATTTTACAACTCATGTATAAATATATATATATATATATATATATATATATATATATATATATATATATATTTGCCCATAAAATAATTATTTAATTATTTTCTTAGTGGATTTATTATTTTATTTTATTTAACTTTTATGAACTTACCTTTATGAAATTAAGGTTTCTTTAAATTATTTATATATTTTTTTATTTTTTTATATTAAAATGTAAAATATCTTTAATGATTAATTAGTCACTTTAGTCACTTTATCAACTTGTTTTAATTCATATTTTTAATGAACTAGTAGCTAACATCATAAAGTCCATAAATTTTATATTTTAAGTCCCATGTCAAGATAACAAAGTCATGTGTCATATTTGTTAAAAGTCATTTACTAAGCATTTTAACATCTCCTTAAAACTAACATAATATTTAGTCATGAAGCTCATATTTTCCATTTAAAGGTCTCATGTATATATATACTTACCCATACTTGTAAATTTTACAATTGGTCATAATAAGACTTGTAACACATTAAAAAAAAATCTCATAAACATAAAGTAACCCATTTGAACTCTTCTTGAGTTTTAACATACTTTTATGACTTTATATAAAATCTTCAACTACTAGTTTAGTCAAACATGGATTTATGAATATTTATTTCTTTAAGACAAGATTTATTATTTAGTTCATGTTAAGAAGATTTGTGTAAAATATTATTCTTGAAGCACCTTGTTGGTAAAAACATCATTTTTAATATGAAAGACTTTTTGGATGAATATATTTACATGTCATCTAATAAATGGATGAACATGATAAACAAAAGAAGATATGTAAACAAGAAGAGAGTATGTTCTTACTTAAATAGGCAAAGGAAGATGGAAATGATGTTGTTGGGTGTTTGGAAACTTCAAAATCACTTGGTCTTCAACAATGGTACTTGAGTCACCCTAGATTTGTAGAAAATGAGTTGGAAATGAAATGAAATGGTGGTGATGAAGCCTTGGCCAAATTTTGAAGGGGGAAGAGGAAGGAGTGTGGGTTTTTGGTGTAGGTGACTTGTGTGGATGAAGTGTGAAGGTTGGTGCTCTTTATATAATCACTAACCTCTTTACTTTTTCTTTTCTTTTTTTTTTTTTGTTTACCTTCACTAATTTCAAATGAAGTTGGGAAAAGAGAAGACCAACATAAGGAAATGTTGGTACTTAACTTTAATCATCCATAAAGTTGATTCACTAAAATGGAAAGTCTCCAAAACTCATACAAGTCAAACACACCTTTATAGGTGTCATGGGGAAGAGAAGAAAGTGAGGGAGGGGAGGGTGGACGGCTAGGAGGGGGGTGGTGAGGGTTTTGTTTTGCTTTTAAGTAGTATTGGGTAATTGGGTGGTATTTGTTGCATTATGGTAATTTTTATATATTTTTATATTTTTACTTGTTACTTTTTAAAATACATGAAAATATTATAAGAAATCATATAAGGTCACATATTTTAATATTGATGATACGTAATTAATAACTCGCTTATCTAGTAGGTGCGTTACACGCGTTTTATCCGGTAAATATATAAATTTACGCGTTAAGGTTTATCTTAAACTTTTAAACTTTTTCAATGTATTTAATTTGGAATCTAAGGTATTTTAAAACACTTTAAAGTATGTATTGACACATATATATATATTAATTTTCACTAACGTTCGTGTGTGCTTGTATCGCGTGTAAAAATGGTAATTACGCCGAATTACCTATGCATGAAATGTTATGCGTGAAATTTTGCAATGAATAAAACGACTTCAATAAATGGAATTCAATTGAGAATCAAGTATTATAGGTGTAATTATAACCAAGTCAAGGCCGGGTATTGACCTGAAATTGCTGGTTGTCACAAAGATTGTCAATCAATCAGAACTCCAACTGACGTTAACACCAAGATTGATTCTAATCCGAAAGGAAAATCAATTGACCAAATTCTATACAGATCTATGATTGGATCTTTGATGTATCTTACTGCATCTAGACCTGATATCATGTATGATGTTTGTGTCTGTGCAAGGTATCAATCAGACCCAAAGGAATCTCATCTTATCGCTGTCAAACGCATATTCAGATATCTCAAAGAAAAACCGGCTCTAGGGTTATGGTATCCTTATGAAGGAAACTTTGAGTTACATGGATATACTAATAGTAATTATAGGGGATATTGCCAAGATCGTAAATCTACAACAGGTGGTTGTCAGTTTTTGGTCCCAGATTAGTCTCATGGTAGTGTAAGAAACAAACAAATGTGTCAGTCTCAACTGTAGAAGCTGAGTACATAGCTGCATCAGCAGGATGTTCTCAAATCCTATGGTTACAAAACCAACTGCTGGATTACGGGTTCAATTTTCTTAAAACCCCTATTTACATTGATAACACCACCGCTATGTTTATAACAGCTAATCCTGTCCAACATTCAAAAACAAAGCATATCAAAATTCGATATCATTTTCTCAGAGATAACTCTGAAAAAGGTTTAATCATTTTGATTCAAATATCAACTGAAAAACAATTGGCTGACCTTTTTACAAAAGCCTTTTTACCAGGAAGGTTTGAGTATTTGGTTGAGTTTATTGGTCCTATTAACTATGTTGAAAACTGATTTTGACTCATCAAAATGAAGAAAAAAAAAACCCTGCGTTCTTTTTAATAAGAAAATTAAAAGCAAAACTCTCAAAGTTGACTGCCTGATTGTATATATTATGTGTGTGTGTGTGCTAAAAGAAAAAACAAATACAAAACTAAAAATTGCAAAATCAAAATAGAAATATATAAAATGAAAATACAAAATATAGTTTTGTTGTTCATTTATTATTTTAGGATTGAATCTACCATTGCAATATGTGAGAAATGATAGTACATTAGTTTTAATCAGTTGCATACTTCACTTTTTAATAAAGTCTGACGTGATCAGATATGATGTGCGGGTAAACTCAAGCAATTATACTGAAAAAGTAGATTCTTATGATTTAACTAAATCATTATGCATTTGTGTGTATCCATCTTAGTACTAATGAGTGGTGTTGACCTATCTGATTGTTTGCTTGTTAATTCACAAACTCACACCTGATGGTGATATGAATAACCGTGAGATCTGTTTACCGCATCTGTTCACTTCTCTGTTATGAGTCATCATAGACCTGAAGTGATGAGGTATCCACTGTTGTAAGTCATTACAGACCTGGATATTCTCACCTGATGCAAAAGATGCCAATGGGCATAATCCTTTCAAAAGTCCAAAATGGATGTCCTATTATTCTTTATGAATAATCTCTATCTATTTCTTTATGAAAAGGATTCGGAGATAACCTAATGGTTCGTCCATGGTGGTTTTCTCGGAGATTATCAAATGGTTTTACCATGATGATTCTCTCATCGACCTAAACATGAGATATGGTTATACATATATGTCAGGTTTTTAAGTTGAGTAAAAGTGTTTGCTTGCATTCCTTAACGAGGGTCAGACTCTCTAAGTCTAAGTGTGGGTTACATAATGTTATATCTAATCGAACCTTAATCAATCCAAGAATTGAAAAAGTAAGTGTGCTGATACTTTTGCCAAAGTACTCATTGTCTGTCCTTAGATCTAGTGTCTCCTTTGCTGCGGGAACGCTGACAGGAACACACCTGATAAGGATTTAATCAATGTCTATGACTATCCACATTTTTTTTTTGGTTAATGTGCTGATTGTTAACTGATATGATCTCACTGCAGGCATGTGATTCATTAAGTATATAGTAGAGTTTTATTCTGCTTTATTTTGATTTTTGCATGATTTTTTGTGCGCATGCATGTTGATAATGATTGGTTTGTTTTTATTTTTCATCAATCAAATAAACTTCTAAGTTTGTGAACTTAAAAGTTTCGGGAGAGTAAAGATTGAAAAAGAAAATCAAAATAAATGTTTGAATGAAAAGGATGATGCTAAAAGTTTACAAGTATGTGTGTGTTGGATATGATACAAAAATGAACCTGAAAAGATTTCACATTAAGTTGAAATGTAAAAAGCTTCTTGTAATTAAAAATAAAGAATTGAGATTATTTGTAATTTTTTTGAGACTAAAATGACGGTAAATTATTTGAGAAATAAAAGGTAAAAGTTTGAGTGAAAAATAGATTTTTAAATGTTAAAAGTCAAAAAGTCAAAGATTTTTTTATAGTCAAAAAGTCAAAAAGTCAAACTTTGACCAAAGGTTGAAATTTCATGATGAACAGTGACAATTTTTAAAATTAGGGTTTGGATGAATTTGGTGAGAAAATTCTAAGTGTTAGACGTATGGAAAGGTCCTCATACACCTAAACAGTGGTCATAAGTCCATTTTAGGAGTATGATCAATTTTCAGATTTTCGTTCAAGTGTTGGGCGTTTTGGTTCCAACTCATGCGCCTAAATAGTTGTTATAAGTCTGAAAAATTGGTTAAGTGTTGGGCTTTTCAACCAAGCTCATACGCCTGAACAGTACCAGACTTTTCATGTTAAAAGTATTCCAAGTGTAGATACTTTGAAAGTCCATACGCCTAAACAGTTCTCATACGAACTGAGGGTTCATGAAATTGTCCAAGTGTAGGCGTTTCAGGCTAGGTCATGCGCCTGAACAGTGCTCATGCACCTAAAACAGTGCCCATGCGCCTGAACAGTAACCATGCGCCTAAGTCCTTTCTGATGAAATCTGACCAAGTGAGTTCATGCGCCTAGGTCTCATGCGTCTCAACAGGAGTCATACGCCTGTACAGTAGTCATGCGCCTAAGTCTCATGCGTCTCAACAGGGGTCATGCGCCTTCACAGTGGTCATGCGCCTAAGAGTTTTTACACTTATATAAATTCAACACTTGACAAAATTTCATTTCACTCGTTCATTCACACACTAAAACTCTTTGTTCTTATTCATACGCACTTGATACTCTTCATTATTATTGTTTAGTCTGATTTTCTGAAATCTTTGTGATATTTAGGTATAATCTCTGATTCTAAACATTATGTTAAGTGCAAATCATCAAACCATAGAACATTAAACACACATTTGATTGGGCTTTTGAAAGCTATTCGGGCGTTCGAACCCTAAGGGTTTGGGAAATTTGAAATTTTCAGCTTAAATGTGTTAAAATGTTCAAAATTGAATCTGAATTTGTTGATAACACATGTTTTCGACCAGATTGACATCATCAAAACCGAATTTCATCAAAAAAATTTCTTGATGATCATGTGTTCATCAGTCAAATAAAATAATAAAAAAATTAAGATATGAACTGAATCGACAAAATGAATTTTCAATAAAATTCAATTGTTTAATCATCAAATTTCTCTTAATTTTCATAAATCTAAAAGATGAAAATGACTTAGTGATTATAAACTTCTAAAACTTGATTGTGTTTATGATAGTAAGTGTTCAAATACTTAGAAAATTTTGAATAAAAATTGATCGAGTTTTAAAAATTTAAAATCTATTAAGTACAATTTGAAAATTAATTAGTGTGCATAATTTCTCACATGTTACTTGATATTAATCTCAAAATACTAATTGATTTTATATCCAATACATTTGAGTGAGTGAGTGTATAAAACTCTTAGAAATATTTCTAAGTGTTATTGGATAAAAAAGATAGATAAATCCTAATGAGATTTACATCAATGTAATACATTCATTCTCATACTTTGTTACTTTGTAAATGATAGATGGCTGAGCTCAAGTTTGAACCAAAGCATAACGTAGCAGCTTTTCTTAATCAAGATGTTAGAGATGCAGTTGGCTATGAAAAGATGATTAGATTTCTTTTGAGAACAAGATATGTTTAAGCCATGTGTGCACATCCAGCCATATATGCACGACTGATTAAGAGATTCTAGAGAACTGCAGAGATAGAAATAGATGATGAAGGGAAGAAAGTATTGAGAGGGTTTGTTACCGGAGATAGGATGATTGAAGTTTCTGAGCAGTCAATTAGAGATGCTCTTAGACTTGGTGATAATACGGCCCAAGATTTGTCAGAATATACTTTCAATGAATGTAGAGAGACAATCATGATGATGGGTCATCCAGACAACTTCCTTAAGAAGCATTTTTTCAGAGCAAGAGTATACAATCACTGGAAACTTCTATGTTACATTTTCCAACACTGTATGTCGAAGAGAAGTGCGGGTTGGAATTCATTTCCAGTACATATTGCTTCTCCAATAGTTGCATAGGCCACCAATAGAAGATTCAATATGGCCAAATGGATCATGAATGGATTCATATTTAACTTGGAGAAAAGGAAAAGGAACAAGTACTTGATGTATCCTAGGTTCCTTCAGATGATAATTAATGAAGAATACCTAGACTTTCATGTCTATGGTGTAGATGGTAAGAGATTAGAACTTGAACACATGTCTGAGAATGTGTACAAGAGACTTGCTATAGTTACAGGAGCCCAAAATATTCCTATGTTTGATTATATGAGGGTTGTAGCAAGAGATGAAGTGGATATCAATCAAGAACATTTTCATTTGCTTGAGGATGAACCAATAGATCCAAATGACTTGATTGAGGATGTGATTCAAGATGTGATTGATGAAGAAGTAGAAGAGGATAATGATGAAGATGAACATGATGATGATGAAAGTTCTTCAAGTAGTGATGATGATGGTGATAATGATGATCATGATGCTAACGCTGGAGGAAATATTAAAGAATCTAATCAAGAGATGGATAGTGAAGAGACTGTGTCTGATCATAAAGAAGAAAATGTTGATAATGATGAAGCTGAAGCTGAAGCTGAAGTTAATGATCAAGTAGGAGATGAGGAGAATGATGGTAATGATGATATTGATGAGAATGTTGATGAAAGTTTGGAACAAAATCAAACTTTTGATTTTGATTACATTGATGCAATCTTACCAGAACCTATTACACAGAATGTACCTTCTAGTGTACCATCTCCTATTCAAGAAGAACAAATTGTGTGGATGAATCTTGGTTGAAACAAACTCAAGATGCTTGTATGCAAACTGAAGATGAAAATGATAAAGTATTGATTGATGATTTGGAAGTAAAGAATGTTGAACAAGAAGAAGTTATTAAGAAATTACAAGAAGAAAATGCTTTGTTGAAAGCTGAGGCTGAAAAGAAAGATTTGATCATGACGGAACTTAAAGAAAAAGTACAAAGATTAAATGAAGAAGTTGAAAAGTTGAGAGATAGTTTAAAAGAAAAGTAGAAAGAATCTAAAGTGATAATTACAGAAAAGGAGATAGAATCAGAATCTCAAGTGAATGTGACAAAAAAGATTTCTAAAAGCAGATAAAGGGAAGAGAAAAATAGATAAAGTAGAGATAGAATTATCTAATGCACCATCAAAGATTCAGAAAACTGTAGATGAATCAGTACATTTTGATGAAGGAGATGCTCAGAAACAGATTGAAGCATTAGATGACATTGATTCTGAATTTCCTGACGATTGGTATGACGAAGTGCTAGAAGAAAAAGATGTATGTGAAATTGATGATTCCACGATACTAAATGTTCAAGAAGAAATTCCAATTGATTTTGAAGATCGATATAACTATCTTGTTAAAAATAAGTATAATCGAGTGTTTTTGGATGGATTGACTGTGTCTTATATTAATGAAGAATATGAGAAGTGTATGTTAGCAGAATCATCAGCTCCGGTGGATCCAAATAAGATTTGCTTAGAACATGGAGAATGGACACCTATGAGTGAAAGCATTAATATTGATGATATTTCTGTATCTGAATTGCACCATCCTAATCTTGAGGATATGAGCATACCAGCTTTGAGGATGTGGTTGCGATCAAGAAATTATCCAAGAAAGAGATTAAACAGATTGCAAGGTACTTCATTGAGAAACTTAGTAAGAAGTTTTCAAGAAACCGAGAAACAGAACAACAAGATGATTGTGCTTAACACAGATAATCCACAATACTTAGAGATTACAAAATAAAAAATTTAGCTTTAAGATAAAGTCCATGGAATTAGTAAAGAGAAGTCATGAACAAAGAAAAGAATTGATGAAGATGTTCCATGAGAAGGAGAAGCAAGCTTACAAAGTGTCCATTGATCAAAAACTATTATGGAACAAAGCTAGATCAGCTGGTGACATAGTAAGAAATGTGCTACAAACAGGACAATCAATTTTAGAGCTTTTGAATGCCATGATTGTGCCTGATAATACAAAAGAAGTAAAGATAGTTGCATGGAAGTATGATGAGGTGTTTGATGCATTTTTGATAAAGAGAGTAAATGCCATATGTGATGTTTATCACTTCTACTCTAGTATCATTGCATTACCGGTCCAAGACTTGAAAGAATTACACAAGTTACCTCTGATTAATCCTACTAAGGAATCAAAAGGAGAGAACTTTGTGAAACTACTAGACCATGGAATCTCGAGAATGACATCTTTTCTTAAAACATGTTGTGATCAAGAAGACAAGATGTATTTTCAATCATTAAAGAGAAAGAAAAATGGAGAATAGAGTTCAACTGAAGAAGAAAGCTATTTGGAGGCATATGGTGATAAGTACTTTGACAAGGTTACAAATCCAGGATTGAAAGTAATTGATGGTACTCAAACGTCTAAACCAATCCTGAGATGGTTTTATGATTTGAAAACATTTCAACTGATGCTTGTAAGAAATGAAGATGACTGGGATAAAGATATGATAAGTCTTTTTGGAGTTTTTGAATTGAAATTGCTACATCCAAGCTACATCTCATTTCTATCCAATCAGAAGTTTGAGCGAGTATCGTCTGAAGTGGTAGAGAATGATAGAAAATATTTTATGTCTATAATCAAAGTGATGAATGCTGCCATGGAGCATATTTCTTTGAGAAAAGCTCTGGCATATGCAAACATAGTCAAGAAAGACATAAAGAATATAGAGTTTATGAGGATCTATAGTAAAGGAGTTTTGGAGATATACTCAAAAGATTATTCAAGTCCAACAGAATTTTATGCCAACATCGACATAGCTGGTCTTTCAAAGGAAACTTTGCTTGTGATGGATGCTATGGAGATCAAGACAAACGAATCAAAACCTGAACAAGGTATTTTGGTAGGAAAGTTCAAGTCTTCTATAAAGAAAGCATTAAGAGAACTGGAGATGTATAAAGAAAAACCGTTGTTCAAGAAAAAAGAAGAATCTGAAGATTATTTTGACTGAAGACAACATGCAAATCTTAGGGGGAGTATTGTTGGAGCTCTTGAAGATTAGCATTTAGTCTTTATATTTTGTTTTTGTCAAAGTATAGGTACTTATTTGTAAATATATGTTCTTTAGTTCTCATTGATTAGTATAAATAGGATATTATGTATTTTGTTGAGGTAGACTTTGGGAAGAATATGGTTAGAACACACTCATTGTACATTGTATTCGTTTGCATTACTTTCAAAGAAAACTCTATGAATTTTGAAGTATTTGCATTTGTTTGATCACATTGTTCATATAATTGATAATTGCATCATAACATCAACACAGATCGATCCATTTGAACCTATCATTTCGTAAATACTCTTACACACCAATCTGTAGTTGCATAATTTTGATTGACGTACAAGAAGATCTTATTTACTTGATCATGTTACATTGATTTAACTTCTTTTTGATCCATCAAACATTACGTTTCTTGTTGTTCGTCTGATTACTTTCATTCCACCACTGTAATTTGATTATTGATTCTTATTAAGTGGATAGGAGTAGTTTCGTGTTTCTTTACAACTGGTTTCCTAGTCTTAATGGTCAATAATGGTTTATGTAGATCAACAGTTGTTATTAAGATGGATTTAGTGGATTTCGGAGACAAGAGTGTTCGAAGATGGTTATGGAGTCCTCTGATGAGTTTCCGGTAGGAGTGGATAGATTTTAGGAGTTATTCGCGTGGTTATAAGTTCGGTTTTGGTTTCGGATCACACTAATGATACTACGTTCCATATGCGATTCATTGTTGTGATTCTGATGATAATTATAATCATATTTGATTACATTGGTTTAGAAGTGCGTTCAAACAATAGAACAATAGTTGTTTAATGTTTTAGTATAACTAGTTCGTTTCCCATGTATTTAGTAATGTTTTCGTAAATACTCTTACACACCAATCTGTAGTTGTATAATTTTGATTGACGTACAAGAAAATCTTATTTACTTGATCATGTTACATTGATTTAACTTCTTTTTGATCCATCAAACATTACGTTTCTTGTTGTTCGTCTGATTACTTTCATTCCACCACTGTAATTTGATTATTGATTCTTATTAAGTGGATAGGAGTAGTTTCGTGTTTCTTTACAACTGGTTTCCTAGTCTTAATGGTCAGTAATGGTTTATGTAGATCCACAGTTGTTATTAAGATGGATTTAGTAGATTACTGACGCAAGAATGTTCGAAGATGGTTATGAAGTCTTCTGATGAGTTTAGGGTGGGAATGGATTTATTTTAGGAGTTATTCGTGTGGTTATATGTTCGGTTTTGGTTTCGAATCACAGTAATGATACTATGTTTCATTTGTGATTCGTTGTTGATATTCTGATGATAATTATAATCATATTTAGTTACATTGGTTTAGAAGTGCATTCAAACAATAGAACTATAGTTGTTTAATGTTTTAGTATAACTAGTTCCTTTCCAATTTATTTAGTAATGTGCTACAAACAGGACAATCAATTTTAGAGCTTTTGAATGCTATGATTGTGCCTAATAATACAAAAGATGTAAAGATAGTTGCATGGAAGTATGATGAGGTGTTCGATGCATTTTTGATAAAGAGGGTAAATGCCATTAGTGATGTTTATCACTTCTACTCTAGTATCATTGCATTACCGGTCCAAGACTTGAAAGAATTACATAAGTTACCTCTGATTAATCCTACTAAGGCATCAAGAGGAGAGAACTTTATGAAACTACTAGACCATAGAATCTCGAGAATGGTATCTTTTCTTAAAAAATGTTGTGATCAAGAAGACAAGATGTATTTTCAATCATTAAAGAGAAAGAAGAAAGGAGAATCGAGTTCAACTGAAGAAGAAAGCCATTTGGAGGCATATGGTGATAAGTACTTTGACAAGGTTACAAATCCAGAATTGAAAGTAATTGATGGTACTTAAACGTCTAAACCAATTCTGAGATGGTTTTATGATTCGGAAACATTTCAGCTGATGCTTGTAAGAAATGAAGATGACTGGGATAAAGATATGATAAGTCTTTTTGGAGTTTTTGAATTGAAATTGCTACATCCAAGCTATATCTCATTTCTATCCAATCAGAAGTTTGAGCGAGTATCGTCTGAAGTGGCAGAGAATGATAGAAAATATTTTATGACTATAATCAAAGTGATGAATGCTGCCATGGAGCGTATTTCTTTGAGAAAAGCTCTAGCGTATGCAAATATAGTCAAGAAAGATATACAGAATATAGAGTTTATGAGGATATCGAGTAAAGGAATATTAGAGATTCACTCAAAAGATTATTCAAGTCCAATAGAATTTTATGCCAACATCGACATAGCTTGTCTTTCAAAGGAAACATTGCTGGTGATGGATATGGAGATCAAGACAAACGAATCAAAACCTGAGCAAGGTATTTTGGCTGGAAAGTTCAAGTCTTCGATAAAGAAAGCATTAAGAGAACTGGAGATGTATAAAGAGAAGCCGATGCTCAAGATAAAAGAAGAACCTGAAGATTATTTTGACTGAAGACGACATGCAAATCTTAGGGGGAGTATTGTTGGAGCTCTTGAATATTAGCATTTAGTCTTTATATTTTATTTTTGTCATAGTATAGGGACTTATTTGTAAATATATGTTCCTTAGTTTTCACTGTTTAGTATAAATAGGATATTATGTATTTTGTGCAAAGAGACTTTGGGAGAATACGGTTAAAACTCACTCATTGTACATTGTATCCGTTTGCACTACTTTCAATGAAAACTCTATAAATTTTGAAGTATTTGCATTTGTTTGATTACATTGTTCATATAAATGATAATTGCATCATAACATCAACACAGATCGATCCATTTGAACCTATCAAAAATTACAAGTTTAAATTTTCAATACTGCCGGCACTACTTAGTCCAACATTACAACATCTCACTAAACACTTACCTATCCTTTTTGAGTTTTTTCACACCTAAATCTTCTTTTACACTGTCATCCTTCAATTTTTCGGTATGTGTGCATATTCGCGAACCTAACCCGTTTCCCTGAAACAGATATCATTCAGCTTTTAGCATCGGCAAACACATAAACAAGCACACACTACTACAACACTGTAATACATTATTAAAGTATTCAAAATATTACATTATCAGTGTAAATTGCTGCTACATTACTTAAAACTTACTTTTCATAGCTTCCGTTGTTATCACCCTTTAAGTTTGGTACTGCAAAAAAATACACCATAATTTTACAGTTAAAAAGTGATTATAATAGCCAAATGTCAAATTCTTGCAAACCCTTATTCATTTTTTCAGCGCTAAATCTTTCCACTGAATTCAATAGCATGATAGGCACTAATATTTTGCCCCACCTAATTCGACAAAATATAAGCATGTCAAGTGTACCGTCTACCAATAAATTGTAATTTTAAAAATGGATTGGTGTTTCTTTTGTGTTCTTAAATCTACCAAACGACTTCTTAGCAATTCTGTCACTTGATCTTACAGTCCCTAAACATGTACAAACCAAACCATTTATTAGTTCAAATTACACTACCCATTTGTACATAATTAGGAAAAAAACATAAACATACTTCCTTTTCGAATAACACTAGATTTCATCCTCGTGCTTAATCTGAAACAAATGGAGTTTTCACTTACCTCCAAGGAACTGCAAAATTTCTAGAAATAATAATGAAATTAACAAAACCAACTACGTCTAGGGTTTTGATTCTAAACAAACAACTAACAACTTTGCATGTTCTTACTATATTTTTAAAAACAAAATGAACGATTTTGAAAATGTTAATAAAAAAAATCAAAGTTAAGACTTTTTACCTCTTCTGATGCATCTTCATTTTAAATTTTCAGCAATCTACTATGGCCACTGTAAGAAAAAAAGAATGAAAGGTTGTCGATTACAATCGAGACTACATGGACGAGAATCTGATAAATCTTATAGAAAAAGAAGCAAAAAGCTCCCGAAGAGCATATAATTGGAACGTATTCTTACCTTTTTGGGTGAATGATTTCATATGCATATGATTTCAAAATTTGGGAAATGTAATTTGAAGGGTTTGGAGACTAATGTCTTTACAGTGGCCAAGTGATGGGAGACAAGCATTAATTAATTTCATTGAAAAAATGATGGACATACCCCTACAAGTACAATAAAACAAGCTGCAAGTAATATTAATATTAAATTACAACCATTGAATTATTTCTGATGGATAAGATCTAAGGCTAGAAAATGGTTAATAGGTTATCGCAATTATGCACGGTTAATATTCGTACCTTACCCTATATACATATATACATATATATATGTATATATATTAACACAACTTTTAGATTTTTGTATAATAAATAGATCCGAGTATACTTTAACCTTTAACAATTTAATCATGTGATACAACATTTAACTAATAAGATGTGTTCAAAGAGGCATCCTGCTGATTAAATGACATGCCACTTTATCCTTTGGTTGTTTCTTTTAGATAACGTAGGTTGTTTAAAAAAATCTAACCATCAACACGTGTCATTAAGTATTTCATTCTACACCTCATCACTATACCTCATCTAGAAAAATATAAGAAAAAGTAAAAGAAAATTCTAACAGCTTTGAAAATGATGTGCCTATATAACGACACCGTTTCACGAAGCGTGACGACTAACCTTTACTCTCTGTCTCTATATATCTCTCATCTCTCTTTTATCTTCTTCACCAACAAAGAAAAAATGTCGATGGCGTATGTTCACAGATACGTGATTCTCACGCTCATCCTCCTTTCCATCTTCTTCTGCAACAACCCATTAGTCAAATGCGATGGTATGTTCACTTTCTTGCCTTTAATTAGATTCTTGATATCACTCGAATCTCGAGTAATCACCATTGATTGAGCGACCCTGCTTAATGAGCTTGTTTTGTGAATCAAGATCCATAAATTTGTGATTTTTTCATCGACTATCTGCACATATGATGAGCTTGTTTTGTAACCCATGCTTTTGTTGCTCCTTTCTTGTGGAATTTCTAGCGTTAGTGGGTTATTTTTGGTGGAAATCTAGTGTTAGGATGAAGTGATTCGAGTAATCTGATATGTGGATTTGGATCTATTTGTTTTGATTTTGCTTGGTGTCGGTGAGATTGTTTGGGTTATGGAGATCCAGAAGAAATCTGATATCCCTTGGTTTCTTAGATTTGACTATTTCAGCCCCTGTTTGTCGGTTTATGTAAAGATCAAAACCCATGGTTGAATGTTTTGAAAGTGAGATGTGGGATTGATTATTGACTAATCAGAAATAGGTTTTTTAATAATCAAAGTCAGATTGAGAATTCGCTTATTGGCTGTAGTAATAAACAGAATTAGTTATTGAATGATCTGAGTTTGATTATCTATATATCAGAATCATATAGATGAAATTGGTCCTTGGTAATAGATAGTTTTTCTGCTGCAGGTGTGAGATTTGTTAGCCAGACATAAATTAGAGTTAAATGCGTTTTACGTCCCTGAGGTTTCATAGAAATTACCATTTGAATCCAAAAGTTTAAAATGCTGCCATTTGCATCCAAAAGTTTCACTAAAATTGCCATTTGAATCCATTTGGCTACATTCTAACTAACAAAGTTAATTTTTCCGTTAAGTTTCCAACATGAGAGTTATTTTAATAAAAAAATTACAAAATAAAGAACCAACTCACTTGAGGGTTTTTATATGTTTAGCTTCTTTTAATAATAGCAGTTATGTTTGACTTTATAATATTCTTTTATTGTTTTGTCTTGTTAATGTATTTTGGTTTAATAATCGTGTTACTTTTGCCCGTTTTATTAAAAATAGATTTATTTGGTTTAAAGTTTAATTATGGTTACGATAATTGATATTTTATGATTATTATTCTTGGCAGTTAATGTCATATTATTAATTGTTCTTATACTTTTATGATAATATGTCTTTTATTGTTATAATTTAAATAATTTATGTTATTTGACTTGTTTGTTTATTTATATATATTTTTGTTTTGTATGTTTTATAAAGTTAAAAATAAATCACTTTTAGTTAGTTAAACTTATATTTTATTTTATCTAATAATACGTCCAGAGATAACTTTCTTGATAAAATAAAAGAACTGCTGACCTATTAAATTAAAATCGCAATGATGATTACCAAAATACACTGAATGCCTAAAACTTATCACGTAGAGCTTATTTTTATTATTTTGTAATTGTTTTGACTAAAATACCTCTAATGTAGGAAACTTAACAGAAAACTTAAAGGCGTTAATTAGCAGTAGTTAAGTGGATTCAAATGACAATTTTTGTGAAACCTTTGGATGCAAATGGCAACATTTTAAACTTTTGGATTCAAATGGCAATTTATATGAAACCTCAGGGACGTAAAACGCATTTAACTCCACAAATTATCTTACCTTCTAAATAGGCACTTAATTAGAACACACTTTTATTTATCCGACATTAAAAACTGATTTTTGTAGTATAACAAGATAATTTTTTTATTTATCTTCGAAAAACTGATGGTTTCATGTTTAAATTTTGTCAATACTCAAGATTAGCTTTACTTTTTTGTGGTAACCATTATGTTTCACGGGCTTGAATCACAGAGGCGTATTTGCAAAATATAGAGCAATGTTTCTACCCTTGTAAAGAAGATAAATCTTATTAAACCGTAGTCTATCTTTAAGATTGTCCGGCTGACGTGTTAGAAAATTTTCAATCTTTTGGGTGTTTGGCAAGTTTGCTCATTTGGTATCCTCAAAGACTAGATATTCGAAAATGAATCTGTTAACTATGTAAGCCCGCTTACTTCACTCAAGTTGTTGATAAGGAATTAGTAGATGTGACAGTTCTGATGAATGGACAATTTAAGTTATGATTTTTTCTCTATTGGGTCAAATGGGAGTACTGAAAAACAGAAAAAGTTTAGTCAAAAAGGAAACAAATGTGTTATGCGTAGATGAAAGTGATTTTTTAATGCAGACAACCTTGTGAATGCCTTCGTTCGAAAGATTGGATCATTATTGTCAAAATATTGTTATTGATATCATATTTAACACATTGCCCAACCAGCACAAAAATTGCATGTTTTGACCCAAACCCATTTTGTAACTTCTACCTGGTCTCCATGGTACTATATGATATGTTTTGGTTAGAACCACTAGACTGAATTGCAGTTTATGTCCCACTGGTTAGGATCCAAGCCATGGCATTTGTTTCAGCCTGAAGCTAATTAAAAAATATATATATATATATAGGGCTGTCTGCAAAACTTGGAACCCATAGTTAACCATGAATAGTAGTGGCAGTTTACATAACTGAGTGAGTTCGGATTGTGTTATGTCGAAGGGGTCATTAAATGATTTAGTTGAAAAGGAAACGTGTCAAATAAAAAAAAAAACTTGTAAGATAGGCTAAACGTGTCCCAAAGTCCATAGTCCGTTTCTTAAAAGTCAGTTTTGATGCATACGACCTCCTTAATAGTTTTGTAATTTTAATCACGTGTGAATTATCAATAAAATTTTGGTAAGGGTAAAAAAGAGTTACAGGTCAACCCAGCCTAGCCTTGCTATTTCTACCCGTAATAAAGTGACCTTGGTAATCTGTTTATTCAAAGAATTGAAGCCCATTGAAGTGATACGTGGTATTGATTGAATAATAAGTTGGATTATAGGGAGAATCAGAATTAAATTATCTATATCAAAAGTGTTTTGATAAAGTAGGTAGTAGATGGTTTTCCTGCAGCCAGTGTGAAAGTTATCTGCCTGACATCAATTATATGATCTTCTAAGTAGGCACATATTTAGAACCCACTTATATTTATCAAATCATAACAACTGATTTATGTACAAGAAGAAGATAATTAATTTCGAAATACAAGTTGAAACTTCTAACACCTTTTAATTTCGTTGGATAACTTATTATTTGGTTTTTGACACGTGGGAGTGGGAGCATTTTGATAGATTATAAGGTGAAGAGGATATCATTGTTTCAAGTTGATTCTTAAAGATGAAATATCCGTTGTTTCCATGCATTACTATTTGATGGTTTATATTTATAGATTGTTCGAGATGAGCTTTATTTTGTGGTACCAGTAGGTTTCATGGGCTTGAATCACAAGGCATATTTGTATAACATAGTGCAGAGCTTCTAACCCTTACAAAGAAGACGAACTTCATTACACCCTAGTCTCCCTTTAAGTTTTGTTTAGTATACACTAAACAAAACTTTTTGTATCCTCCTAGACAGATATTATAAAACAAACCCTTTGTGTAGCCTCCTGGTCTCCATTTTAAGTTTTGTTTAATATACACTAAAGAATGACTTTGGTTTAAGCCTATTTACCCATGCTAAAGTGTTCTGTTTCAACCGGAACTTGTTTAAACAGTTAGCTGTTACCCGCTATGCCCGGCCCATTAATCTTGCCACATGTGGTTATAGTCTACAATTATAAGTTTATTACCATTTAATTAACACAAAATCTGATAATCTTACAGATGATGATGACAACCTTCTTTCTGGAATCAATAGCTACAGAGCGACCCTGAACTTAACAACTCTTACCGAAAATGACCGAGCCGAGTGCCTAGCTGATAAGCTTGCCGACCAGTTTAAAAACCAACCCTGCACAAACACAACTGGCTCCAACACTGTTCCGGGAACCGAGCCAGAATTTGCTAATTTTCCGGAGCTTTTAAGCAAATGTCATTTGAATGTCAGCACTACCAGAGATGGTGCTATTCTTCCTGCTTGTGTTCCTAATCTCGATTCCACCCTTGTCCTTTCCAACTACACTCGGTCCCAATACTCAAGCTACTTAAACGACACCAAGTTCACTGGCATTGGGATCGGTTCTGAAGATGATTGGATTGTTGTGGTGTTGACTACCAACACCCCGCAAGGCGGGTATTCTCCTGGTAGTAATGATGTAAATTTTACTTACAAGATCAGTCCTGCGCGTTACCTGATGTTTTTGCTCGTGGCGCTTTTGTCGTTCTTTTGGGTTTGATTATTGGTCTAGAGTTGGTTGTATGGATGGTTTGTATTGAACTATGAACAATGTATTAACACGGAGGCGTACATTAGTTGTGGCTTTTGAGTTGTAGTCTGGATTTTGAATGAATCTTTGAGTTGTTTCTTTGTTCGTTAGATCTGATTTTGGGTGTTTGATGTTGGCAATTTTTAAGATGAATGTAACTTTGATATGAAGTTGGATAGGTGAACCTGAATCATGATTTTTTCTGTATTTTTAGGTTTTTTTATCGCGAGCTGTAGTTTGAAACCAATACGAATTAGATTTTGTGAAGTTCGGTTATGTTAAAAGGTTGGTTTGTTTTTTAATCTCCACAGTGAAGGCCTCGGGTTTCTGGATTAGTTGGATTTAAATTTCACTTGAAACATAAAGTAGATTTAATTGGTGTAAAGTAGGATTCAGAACCGTTCACACACACACACACATATATATATATATATATATATACACACACACATGTATATGTATATATATAAGGATCTATTCAAATGAAAATTTATTTTTTGTAAAGAACTAAAAGAACCAACTTCATCCAATCAAATTTTTTAAACTCATATATGCTTAATTAATTGATTTATTCATCACAAGGGCAATAATGTAATTTTAAAACTCTAATTAGAGTTAGTGATGTAGAATCCCACAACGGTTCCCACAAAAAAACGGAGTGTACAAGATGCATTGATGCACAATTAGCAATATATGCATTGATGCATAGTTAGCTATATATGCATTGATGCACAATTACCAGTATTTGCATTGTTGCAAATAATAAAATGTTTTTATACTTGATCTAGTATGGTTATGTGCAAATGAAACGTACTGCTTGGTTTCCAATAAACCGATAAATCATCCATTTATTTGTTTAGCTGAAAGACACTAAACATAACCCAAAAAACACAAAATCTTATTTCGAACAAAATAATATAACATGGTTAACTAAATGGGTGGGGTTTTAAAAGGTATGTTTGTTAATGTGTATGCTCGCGGTCGCACTCAACTTGTAAACATGTTGACGATTTGTAATAAATGGGTTAAACATGTTGTAAATGAATTGTTGGTTTGATGTTATGAAATATATTTTTTATTCCAAATGTCAATGTGTTTATAGAATTAATCATTTTTGTATAATTTACGTCATATCCATCCGCATTTTCTGATTTTCAAATTAACACATCTAGAGATATACTAATGAAACTTTAACAATTAACGCACACAAATATTATATCTAACAATGCCATACAAATAGAAAAATTAATTCATTAAAATCAAATACCAAACCAGGGTTAAAAAAAACCATTACCAAGCGTTAGTTCTCTTAACAAAGTAAAACAAAACAGAAGCTTACAAGATCTGACTTTATACGAGGCTATTTTCTAATCTTCATGCTCTTTTTCTTCTTCGTTTTTGTTGTTGTTGCTTGCTTTGATTGTTTGCTCATTTCATAATCCTTGATTTTTTTTTCTAGGTGGTGACTGCAATTAGTCATATAGTTCAATTAGGAATTTTCTTATTAATTTAGGTTCAAACTGTTAGACTAATATCAATTATTCTAAATCAATATTAAAGTCTTTAATGAACAAAACATACAATTTGTACATGCAGATTAAATGAGAATTATAAAGTAAACAAATTATTACATGCTATTAGTAGATTATATGCTTTGAAAATGTTTAAATACAATTATTAGATTTCATCCAGAACAACAAAATATGTGTAATAGGAATTAAGCGTTCCACAAACAAACTGCGTATTATAAACACCGCAACAATATTATTTTATGGGAAAATTATATATCAGAGTATGAATAGAGTGCGAAAATGCATATATTAAAATTCTATATACTAAAGTTGCAAAAATAAGTATAATGCATAGAAACATGACCAGAAGATTAATGATAAAATTTGTGCGGAGCAGAGGAAAGAAGAAAACAAGAAAAATGTTTATTGTTAATGATTGTATTTGCATTGCTCATCATAAATAAAAAATATTGATAAGATCAACAACTCGAAGTAGTAATATTATTCTTCAACTTCATACCTTTAGGTTTTATGATCAATTGCCAATGTGTTAATTCGATTATGAATTTCTTACCCTAAATTGTTTCTGTCTAAAACCTTTTTAATGCGATATGATTTTTTGGTGAAAGGAGTTTATGTGATCCTTGTTGGATGAACTGGGATTTTGAAAAATAATAGCTTCACACGATCTAAAAAGAAGTTGTGATTTTAAAAGTGTAATCCCCCTTTTATCCTTTAAAGTGATTCATGTGGATAATTCAAATGCAAGAAAATTATTTTTTTACCCATATGAATTTTAGCCTTTGAATTTTTAATCTATGGTTAAAATTAGTTCTTATGGTTTTTGCCAAAATGTTAGTTTTCATTTGAAAATCAAGTACTTTTAAGAAAATCAAGAAAACCAATTATAACCAATCAAAATTTTCTATTATTTATTTATATTTATTATTTTGAGAGGGTGTTTTAGTAATTGTGTATATAACTTATATTTAGTAAATAATCATTGTTAACTAAAACCCACAAACTAAATCATCGATCATACTATTCTTCATCAATTCGATTTCTTCCATCATCTTTTCTTCTTGATTCGTTGCTTCAATTGATACTACATAACAAATTTCAGGGAATTTTAATCAATTCCAGCATTCGTATATTCAAGAAGGTGATAGTTTTTTATTCTTTTCTATTGATTGATCGAGCCCAGCCTCATGTTTTTAGATTGTTGGTTTCATATACTATCTTAGGATGATGATTAATGACTCATGCTTGAACAAAAGACACATAATGATCATGAAAAATTCAATCTTGAAGAAATCAATGATGATGACGATGAAGGAATCAATGATGATGATGAAGAAATCAAAGCTTGAAGAACGATGATGATGAATTACGTATACAGGTTACGTATGTGTATCAACATAACTGGATACGAATTTGTCTGCTAAAGAAATCGATGATGATGATGATGACAGTTGTTGTTTTCTCATATTGTCGGGTTACGTATATGTAATTATGAGTTATATATGTAAAACTATCGGTTACGTATATGTAACTCATACACATATTCGTAGCTAATAGTTTACATATGCAACTCGTAGTTACATGCACACAACTAAAAGATTTCTAGTTACAAAGTTCTCAACTATTACATATATGTAACCTATGCAAGAAACGTGACTTATGATTTATTCGGTTGAAGAAGCACACCAAATATATATGTAATAACATAACACAAATACTTTGCATTATTAGGATTATTGAAGTGTTCAAAAAGTCGACATCTTTCTCATTCATTTTTTTCTACTTCTTGTGTTTCTGCTGACAATTCTTCTAGGTGTGTATACATATATGTAACATGGTTACATATACGCAACTCAAATTAAATATATGTCAACATGGGTCAAGAAAAAGAAGTCGACTTACATATACGCAAACGTGTGATATACTTAAAAGTTTGAACGACTGAATGAAAAAGAACGAATTAGTTTTAGATTTATTTTGTAATTCATATATTTAACTTTTGTGTTTGATTTTTATAATTTTCATGGATTCGTGACTAGGGAGAAAGGAGAGAGAGTGAGAATAATTAGGAATTTAAAATTATAGACAGTTTCTAAAGTTAAAAAATTATAATCTCCCAAAAATACCCTTAAACCTGATAATTAATTCATATAAACTTCTTTTAATTACAAAATTGCCATTATAAATCTTGACCATTGATTAAACAAGATCAAGGGTGAAAAAATTTCTTAGTTTTCTCATAAAACTTGGTTTTCTTAGGAACCCTCCTCATATATATATATATATATATATATATATACACACACACACACATACATATACATATACACACACACATATATATATACACATATATATAGGGGAGGGTTCCTAAGAAAACTATGATTTACTAAAAAACTAAGAAAACCAAATCTAAACCATTGATCTATTTGATCAATGGTTGATATAGACAATGACATTAAAGTAACTAATCCAAAATTAAAGGAGATTATATTAATGATATAAGGTTAAATTTGGAACAAAAAGAAATTAGTTTCGAAAACCTTTAAAAAAATTTCTACATTCACTCTTCTCTCCATCTGCCATAAAATACGTTTTGAATAATCTAACAACTGAATCACCTTCATATCCTTCCTCTTCATCAATAATTTACTTCATCTTCATTGTTTTTTCAAAAAAAATCTATCAGCAGTGAGTAGGTGCAAGCATATGTAAACCTACTTACGTATACATAAACACATAACCAAGTTAAATATGTATACTGTAGCCATATGTAAACCTGCATACGTATATATAAACATATAACCAACCAAAATATTTATATGTCAGCATGCGAGTTAACCTGCTTACGTATATGTAAGCACATATTAGGTATATGTAACTTGATGAAGATGAAGTGAAATACATTATGGTTTTCTTACCCGCCACCTTACGTATATGTTAACACTTAAGCAACTTGAATATGTATATGGAAGAACGCATGTTAACTTGTTTAAGTGTATAAAAACATGTATGCTTAGTTGCTTACGTATATGTCACTTGACGAAGATGAAAATGAACAAACAACCAAATCATAATATAGAGAAGTTACGTATATGTAACATGCCATTACATTCATTCAAGTATTGAGTTGCCCTAATCTGAAGTTACGTAAGCAATAAGTTTATATATGTAACTCATAGAAATAAGTTTATATATGTAACTCGTAGAAACATATACGTAATCCAACAATTAGAAGAAGACACCTCTTACCATCATCATCGACATCTTCACTTCAGAAGACAACTTACGCTTCCGTTACATAGTTACACATATGTAACCAATACATGTAAATTATCATCATCAACATCTGTAGGGTTTAATTTCTTCTCGATCATCATCTTCGATTCTTTTCATAGCCCCAAATCAAATTCAGATGTCATCAAATTCATCTTGTTTCTCAAATTAAAGCCCATCATCTTCACTGTCTTCTTAGCTTTGATCCAAATAACAATGGCCGCCCACCCATACCAGTTTCGTCTGACTTGCAATCAAACTTTAATCTATGGTCTTCAATTAAAACCCTTCAATGTGGTATGACGAGTAAGAGCGCCCAGAACTAATTTTCATCTAAAACTAACATTCATGATGAAATGATGATAGGCGTTAATAATTTCTTCATCTTCAATCATTGGGTTAAACCCTAGCCGACACCCTACTTTGTTTTGTTTTTGTTCAGCATAATCATCCATTTTACAACCATCTGATGAATGCTCTCGTGTTTCTATAGAAAATCTCAAACAATTTCTTCCACATTTAACTCTCCATGAATTATTATGGGCATCTTCACATAAGTTTGGAGAGAGAATAAGATAATCATCTGGTCAAACTAAAAAAAATAACCACAGTAAGAATCAAGGAAATTAAGGATAACTACCAAAATTATGGAGTGTCTAAATTACATAATAAACCTTACAATTATGAAAAGAAAAAGAAAGAAGAAAAAAATTTGATTGGTCGGAATTGGTTTTCTTAGTTTTCTCAAAAGTGGTTGGTTTTCCTAGGATCCCTCCTCTCTCTCTCTCTCTCTCTTTCTTTATATATATACACACACACACACACACACATACTAGCAAGAGACCCGCGCGATGCGGCGACATTGATAATTTATAACGCGATAATTGTTTTCACTTAGTTTGCAAATTCTCTTGTGATATATTGTATTATATTTGAATTAGTTTTCTTACTCATAGCATCAAAGAGGATCTTAGAATCTATATTATGACTTTTAACATTACTAGCAATGATATTTTCTTCCATTTCTAAGATGATTCTACAAGACTCTCCCAGCTAGAATACGTGGGTGGTTAATGGTAAGCTATAGCTTAATTTAGTCCATGTTTTAGTTTTGCATCGTTCCAATTCCTTTTCAAAATTTCATTTTCAACCACACAAAGATTCTTTTTTAGTTTTTTTTATTCATTGATGAAATGGGTCTTTTAGTAGTTAGTACTTAAAGATTTCACTGTGTTGTAATTGAATTCACAAACAATGATCAACAAAACTTCTTATGCCTTTTGTAATTAAGATTCATAAACAAATAAAACAAATAAAAACCAAACCATATGGAAAGCTGGATGAAAGATAATTGCAATTAATATGATTGAACAACATACTTCTATAAAAGTAAAAAATAATAGTGTAAACCAGTGAGTGCACCAACTTATAAGTATATATAATTGAATTAAGGAGTCGGGTACTATTTTGGTAGTGGTGATCGATAGAGATGGTGATACCATCTCTTGTTGTGGACTTGCCGGAGGAGAGACCCCGTCACAGACCTCCAACCATGATGTTTAAACGCTTCCGTACTCAACGTAATTGATAGACACAGGAAAAGATAAAAAATATAGTTTGATAAAGAGTGCATGGGGACTAAATAAAAACCTTAATCCACCTAGAACTTCATTAGCTGCCTTTTTTTTCTTCTGACCCACGAACCTACACATACAGATTAGCTAAGAGACATACTTTAATAACTAAACAAATTAAATGTAAAAGATAACAGATTAGCTAAAAGACATACACTTTGATAAAATCATGAATCTAAAGCCTCTGCTTTGATTTCATAAAATGAATGAGATACAATAAAATTAATAACTAAACAAATTAATGTAAAGGGTAACAAAAGCAACTGATGAATAACATTATAGTATAAAACCAATCCAATGATAACAACCGGAAGCAGAGAAGCATATGTGATTACCACAAAAACAATCACGTTGATGTAAGTAATCACTTGCTCTTACTCATTTTCAAAGAACCTTAATTTGTACTTGTCATTCTTTTCCAGGTTGTCAACAACGCACCACTTAGGCATAAAATACTATTCAAGGGGTGGTTTGATGTGAAAGAAAACAAAACTGAGTTGGGTAAAATCCTATAGCAATTACATAACCAAATACTATTAAACATTAATGACACTCACACATTCTGTTCTAAGTAGACTGGTCAAGAAAATAAATGTATGGAAGTTCACTTTTGCTTTCCAAAACTATTTTCAGACACACACAGACAAACATATTTATATCAAATAAGTAAACAAAGAGATTTACTAAGGTCAAAGAAATTATTGGGTGTGGTTTAGGTCTAGACACACTTTTCATAATAATAACTAAAAAAACCTTCTGTGACTTTTAAATAATTTTAAAATATTGTCAATAATATATTATGCTTTGGTAATTATTTATGAACTATCAAGAAAAGTACAGTGGAGCTTTAAACAAAATGAATTAGGAAAATGCAGTTTAGAAGCATAAGTAAGAAAAGTTGATTACATGACTTTCTACACACGTGTTATTTTATGCAATAGTGCTCGGAAACATAAAAAAATATTGTATTGTAAACACATGTTGGTGTTAAGTTTAGCTTTTGTGGCTAAGGAATTATGAAAAACACAGTCCAACAATGAGTAGAAGCTAATCATCAAATTATTACTACAATGCCTATATCTTACTATACGAAGTTAAACATCAAAATAGAACAATCAGCCACACATGTTTCTTATATAACAACTAATTCAAAGGAAATCGATTCAAATGCAGGTCAAGAAATTGATAGAAACGATTTGTAATAACCAACCATTCATTAGAGACTAGAGAGAATAGTGTTATCTGCTATTATACACAAACATGAACAAATGAAAGTTTAAATTGATAATAAAAATAATATAAAATCATAGTGTGAGAAGTAAACAGAGACCTGAAGTAGAGATTGTTATATCAATTGGGTACCAGTGTGCATTTAAAGTGGCAATATGAGACATCTCCTTACCTGTCAACCACTACATCAAGCAACACACTAAATCCCTAAAATGAATACAACTAAAATTTTTTTTCACACCATTACAACTTGGAGAGAAGCCTAGTACTTGAATAGCTCAAATACTCATGAAAATTTGCACACTTTGAAGATTGAACAGTCAAAGTAAGATATACTTTAAACTTGAAGGCTTAAAACTTCAGCTTAAGTAATGTTCTATGAACTCAAAAGTACAATTTACAAAAAAAGAAAAAATAAGGTAAAAGAACTTACAAATTCTTAAGAGAATTTTGTTCTTCTTATACACTTACTACTTTCGTGATAGTCTACTTTAGAAGCAAAGAAACCAAGAAAAGATCCCCACTTCTTTTGACAATTGAATCAGATTATTAGATAGCTTGGGTCATCGTGACAATCGAATCAGATGAACCATTTAGGGTTTTTTTAGTTTGTTGCTTCACAGTTCGAGTAGCCGGAGCCAGAGAACTATGGACTGCTGCCTGATTTCACCATTCACCATCTCTAGCTTTGACCCAGCTGACCAGGCTGACTAGTTGACTCGGTCAGCCGGTCAGCCTGTTTGATGTGATTGAAATCATATCTGACCGGGTACCCAGACCTAGATTTTAACCATTCTGACCAAGACTAAGAAAAGGGGCATCCCCTTCACACCGCCTTCACCCCTGCAATCCGTCACCTGTCGGCGACCCCCTCTTCGGCGGTCTCCCCATCGCGCGACCCCCTCCTCCTCCAAACCCCCACCCGTCAGTGACCCCCTCCGCCGGTCCACCACGAACCCCCATCCGCGAACCCCCATCCACGCGACCCCCTCCCTCCGGCGCTCCTCCCTCCGGTGAGGTAGGGGGTAGTCAGGTAGACCGATTTCAGGAGGGCGTACCACCATTTTGACCGCAAGTGAGGTGGGGGGTAGTCGGGTCAACCGATTTGACATGGAAATAAGGTGAAGAGGTGAGAAATGAAGGGGAGTTGTGTGTGTTGGGTGATAATGGAGGAGAAGATGAAGTTGTGTGTGTTGGGTGATAATGTAGGAGAAGATGAAGTTGTGTGTGTTGGGTGATAATGGTGTTATAAAGGGAAATCTTTTTGGTTTTAGGTGCGTGGAGTGCAATCGCCTTTAACCGTAAAATATCTTTTGTGGATTTGTTGTTTGTTTGAAAAGTAACAGATAAAATAGAAAGAATTCACATTTTGTTTCATGTAATCATACGAGTTAAAATAATTGGACAATATGGTTATTTTTATCATTCAGCAGAGTCAGTCAGATAATGAATCAAACAACCAAGTTTCAGTCAGATACAGACTCAGTCAGAACTTCTAACTGGACCAGCTTCTAACTCAGTCAGATCTTACTAAGTCAGCGGTAATCAAACTGCCCCTGAGATAAAGAGATCTAGATCTAAAAGAAGAAGGAAGTATTTGGTTGGGCGGGATTTCAAATTTTAAGCAGGCACCTTAAGTCGTTTTTAGTTATAAGTTGCCTTTTAAGAGTTTTATGCTTTAAAGGTTTGTACATTATGTTTTAAACCAATAAATCAAATTTTCATCTTTGATTTATAAAAATCAATAACTCATATTTTTTTAAATAAAATAATATAAAGTTGTACTTTTATTTTACTACATGTACAAAAAATCAATAAAAGTACAACTTTTGAATAAAATAATATAAAGTGTACAACAAAAAGTCAAACAACTTTTTGAATAAAATAATATATATTTTTAATTATTAATAATGTTATTGGGTAGTGCTATTTTTCATGATTTTTAATTGTAAACATGATTTTTATTTGATCCATCTCCTATATATGTGTATATATATATGTATATATATATATATACATATATATAGGGAAGGGAAGGAATACCATCCTTTATTACGATAATAGTGTTAATTTAATCAAGATCAAGCAAAATCATTACTTTTTTGTTGGAATAGCATCTTATATATATATATATATATATATATATATATATATATATATATATATATATATATGTTATGTTCTTTTATATATGTGTAAATTCCCAATTTTAAAAAAGTTATGACAAGTGTAAGTTACACTTACACCTCTAAATATTTGTCAAGTGTAAGTAACTTACACTTGTCATATCTTTTTTTACACTTATCAATTTACACATATACATAAAAACACATGAAGGACGGTTAATATTTGGTCCGCATCCTATATATATATATGACAAAATTACAGAATACGTCCTTTCCGTTTGTTACTACTTTCATGTATCATCCTTTATCTTTAAAAAGTTCTCATAACATCCTCTATGTATTCAATCTATTTCGTGTTTCATCCTTTATCCTAACTTCCATCTATTTCAACTGTTAAGTCACACCACGTGTGAAACACGTGAGGGTAATTAAGTAATTTTACTCACCCTTCATCTTAGAGTTCTATATTGGTATATTTCACTCCCACCCCCATTTCCCTCCTTAAACCTTCTTCTTAATCCTTGATCGAGGTTGTTGATCATCTCATTCTATTTCCAAATCGATGCCGATATATTGTTCTTGCGGGAGGGAAACAATGATCAGAACTTCTTGGACCTCTCGTAATCCAGGCTGTAGGTTCTACTCTTGTCAAATAAAGGTACTATTTTTCTCCAAGTGTTAAGTTGTCTCAAGTCAATCACAACCCTAATTTTTTCTTACTCTTATATAGGGGTCACAATGTCCATTTGTAGGATGGTTTGATCCTGTGATATGCCAACGATCAGTGGAAAACATTCCAGTTCTACTCACGTGTAAGAATAATCTTGAAGCTAAACTAAAAGCAACTGAAGAGGAATAAAAAAGAATGAAAAAATATCTTATTTGTAGTTGGATCTGTTTTGTTTTAGTTGGCTATATCATTTTCATGTAGTGTGTTTTAGCAAGCTGATTATGTATTTTCCTTTATGAATTAGTATTGTACTTTGTCTTTTGTGTAATGCAATGAAAGTATGGTGTTTTGTTTGTGAAAACTACAGAATCTCATGGAAGCATAAGAAACTATGATGCAAATATGTTAAACCACATTGTTCTACATTCTGACTGCAATTATATCAAACCAAAATGTAGACATAATAAATAGTACCACCAAACTGGATATTACATGTTTGTTCGAAATTGTTGAGGATATTACATAAATATTAAACATACTACCACAAACTGAATCAAAAGCTTTATTTGTAAATATTACCAAACTGCCTATTCCATTGGTTGTCCATTACATGTCCTTTTGTTATGCCCATTCTTCTTACATTTTGCCCAAGTAACAATGATATTTTTCTTTGATAATCTGCCGCCCCTCGTAACATCTTGACCTTCAACTGCTGACTTCTTCCTCTTCTTTTTTGGTCTTCCCACTGGCTTATGATGAATAGGTGGGATGATGGTAGTTGGAACTGTGGACCTTGCCCATAAAGACTTGCCATTTATTGGAAAAATCTTGAAATTGTATGTATTTTTCCATGTTTCCAACTTGTAAACCGGATGAACCCAAGACTCAGGTAGTCCAACTTGTTCACCATGACTTGCCATATTTCAAATTATTGCCACTGCATGTTAGCTGGGCAGTCCAGTGATTTCCCAACTTTTACATGTACACCTTTTTTGTGTTACATCCACCACATACTGCTTACCATATGGACCAACAACGTGATAATGCTCCCCACCATTCCAAGTAACATTAAACTTTGTAGCATCCTTTTTTATGCTCTCAAACAATTTAGTTGTAGTTGGGGTTAATGGACCATCTGTTTTATCAATGACTTGCAACACATTAACTATTCTTCTCATAAGATACTCTCTAAGCAACTCTAACGTAGTGATGATAGGCTTATCTCAACCATCCAAAATCTTAGAATTAAATACCTCACACATATTGTTTAAGAGTACATCACTGATTGCCCTTCGTGTGTATACCAAATACAATTAAGTTATAACTTATATGAAATGAATATTAACTTTTATGATTAACTTGAAAGACTAACATTACTTACCTGAGAAATGAGATCTGGACTAGCGTTTAGGATCAATCTTTGATAACCATATATGTTCATTAGCATTCAATTTTTTAAACTCTGCCATACGTTTTTCAAACTCTACAATAGTGGTTGTTGTTGCAAGCTTCCATAGCATATCTTTGTAGGCCTTACCTTTAAAAGATAGTTTCATGTTCTCGTGAATGTGCCTAAGACAAAACCTGTGCTCAGCACATGGGAAAAGCATTGAAAGTGCTTGAAGAATTCCTTAAAACAATGGAAAATAAAAGTTAGTTAAGAAAGGTTATTAAGGATATAAATTTTAAAATAAGTCTAACCTTTTGTCTATCACTAATAAATGTGAAGTTTGAATTACTCCTTAGATCTAAATCTTCACCGAGACACTACAGGAACCACATCCAAGAGCTAAAATTTTCAGCTTCAACAATTGCATATTAGAGAGGGTAAATACTATTATTGGAGTCTATTCCAACACTAGCAAGAACTTGACCTGGATGAGGTCCTTTCATAAAAGCACCATCAAGACCAAGCAACTACCTTCCAATTGCTTTGAACCCTTCTTTCAATGGACCTAAGCAAATATAGATTCTTTTAAATCTTCTGCTTGTACTACTTGGATCAAGATTCTGCTCAACATCTACTTTTATAGTTGTTCCTAGGTTTGTCCTTACAAGTTTATTAATGTAATCGCTTAGCAAACCATACTGTGAAGTATAATCCCCATAGAGTTGTAACTGAGCTTTAGATCAAGCCATGAAAGCTTTCATTTTTGAAACACTTACTTTATATTCCTTTGGAATTGCTTTTGAACAGCTTTCACAGGTATGTTTAGATTATCTTCAATCTGCTCCATGAGTTGTTGTGATAAATAAGTAGATGTACAAGCATTAATATTTCTACTTTGAAGGCATTTATGGTCTGCAACTAATGTCTTTACCATCCAAGTTTCTGAAACTTCATCTTTTGAGACTAAAAATACCCAAGGACATAGGTATTGGTGAGGGTTTGTCTTTTTTCCCCTTCCATTTTTTTTTTGTTTTTGTCCTTCAAGTCCTGCACTTTTTGAATTTTTACCCTCAATATCATTTGAAGTTTTACTTTGACTTTCCTAATCACATGTTGCCAAGTAACCTGCACATACAACTCTGACCCATACTTTATCATCCTTTATGATTTTCAATTGTCTTCTTGTTTCCACAGTATGTGTTCTTAAAAATTTTTTTACCTCTAACTTGCTTCCAAACATTTATCCTATGTAGAAATTATTATCATCACCATTTGCCCTTGAAAGATGCTTTAATTTTCTTTTCCTTATGCTTGTTATATTCTTATTTGATTCACAACCACTATCAAAGTTGTCATTATCCAACACCTCTAAATCATCGTCTATTTCATTAACCTTAGAAAAAACATCATCCATATCCATATCATCATCTTTATTTTTCTTAAAATCATTCATATCAACTTCAATATCATCCATATCCATGTCCTCAAGTACATTGAAATCACTATCTTCCTCATTACTGTCATCTTCTTGATCACCATCAATCTCACTCTCATTTACTTGATCACCATCAATCTCACTGTCGTTTACTTGATCACCATCAATCTCACTGTCGTTTACTTGATCACCATCATTTTCAATCTCTTTTTCTTGATGACCAGCAATCTCACACTCTTTTCCTTGATCATAATCGTTTTTGGTAGCGAAATTCTCATCAAACTCAGCTTCATTTGATTGTTCATTCCAGTCTAAAATCAACATATTTGATTTTTTAAGTTTACCCTCAATCATATCTACCTCTAAATCTGAAATTTCCTTAATCGTAACACTAGATTCGCCGATAGAGTATGTATGAACATTTGTGTTCCCATGTTCAAGAAAGACTTCAACAATCTTATTATCCATCGATAAATACTGAAATAACTTCAAAACATCTGAATTGTTACCCAAAGCATGTGTACCAAAATCTAAATCACCACCTGGTACTCTAAAATGGAAATAAGTATTGATTCCATCTGGATAACCTAATTCTAGCTTAACAAGTTCCAATTGATGGACTGAAAACTTTTCAATATCTAGAAAATCAATGAAGTTTGTCTTACCATTAATATATCTACGACCTGGAAATTGAGTGAAGTAACCCCCATGATGCATTTTGATAGAGAAAAGGATGGAATAAGAACCTGCATTTTCAAAATCAAAACACATGATCAACTAAATGTAAAAAACTAAACAAAAAAAAAACAAAAGGTTCACTGTAAAGTTGAAGAATGAAGGGTTCTACCAGAGATTTCTAATTTACAGTAATCATCATCTTCAGTTCTTATGTGGTAAGGCTGCATGCTTGTTGTAAAGTTGAAGAACGAATGAATGATCGGAGAGATTGGGGATGAAATCACAATCGAGTGGAAGTAAAAGGGTAAAAGGTTAAGCACATTTGAACTCTAAGATGAAGGGTGAGTAAAATTACTTAATTACCCTCACGTGTTTCGCACGTAGTGTGACTTAACGGTTGAAATAGAAGGAAGTTAGGAACACGAAACAGATTGAATACATAAAGGATATTATGAGAGCTTTTTAAAGATAAAGGATGATACATGAAAGTAGTAACAAACGTAAATGACGTATTCTGTAATTTTGTCTATATATATGTAGGGGAAGAAACGGTTGTTAACCACCTTTATTGCGATAACCCATTAACACTAATGTAATGGACACTTTCATCATTATTCTGTAGTGTAATTAACTTTCAAATCGCGTTACACTACTGATGTAACAATTTTGCCCACACTTTCAAAATTTCTTTCATTTTTAAAAAAAAACATCACCCTTTTTTTTTAAGCCTTCGTAACTTTTTTTTATGATATTATTTTTTATAAAAATTACCCCATTAAATAGATCATTTTAATATCTTTAATTCGAGTATAGTCTTACTATATTTTTAAAAAGAAAATTCTAATGTTAATTGTATACCACTAGCTATATCATTTTGATGAAGTTAACAAGATTATCGCAATAAATGAGGGTTAACATTCGTTACACACCTTTTATATATACATATATATACATACATATATATACATACTAGATTTAGTAACCCGTGAATTACACGGGTTAAATAAATAAAATATTAAATAGAGTAAAATTTTATTAATTATAAAATGATATTTAAGATAAAATATAAATAAAATTATGTATTAGTAAGGATATAAGTAATAAAAAAATGATATTAACTTTTTAAACTTTTTTTTTAACTTAAATATTTTGTTTCAAAACAAAACCGTTTAAAAATGTCCTTTTAATTTTTATTTATAAATATTTTACTTTTTAAAAACACTAATTATAAAATATTTTGATGTTTTATTAACAATTCAAATTTCCCTAGACAGAGAAGTGTATTTGTCTACATAAGACTAAGCTACTAAAAGATCATCCTTTGCAAACTATAATCTAACTAAGAATTCAAAAATCTAGGTTTTCAAATTAGTTTGCTTATGTTTTAATGATTAAATTGTTTTCTCTAAAGCTTCTATCATACCCTTTTAGGCCTTGTCATCCTTTTTAACATCTGTTATGAGAATGTGGGCGAATTAAATTTCATTAAGCATTTCTAGATTATGATCTCCATACATAGTCACTTTTGCAATATGATTAGTAGTACAATAATTTATAGGTACCTTACTTAATTGTAGATTCCAAGAAGTCTGCCATAAGAGCATTGTTTACAATTGTTATATCATCCACCAAAAAGCTCCACTAAATCAGTTCCTCTTGTGAAGCCACAAGAACTATGCTTTCTTCTATAGTAGATGATGGTTGGGGATTCTAGTAAGTTTGTTGAGTTGATTTAACAATTTGTGCACCCAGATTAGCTTTAGGGGCTTTGCATTCCCCTAATAAATGACCTATCTGATGACAGTTAAAACACTTGATCTTGATTTAGTCAAGACCAAAAATGATTTCTATTGTCTTTGGAATCTTCTGCCAATCCATTGTTGGAATTTCTTGGATCGGAAGGAAATCAATGACAATATGGCAGCTGATGTCCATTTCCTCTAGATCATCAGGATGGATGCGTTCAAAATCTTCTTCCAAGAGTTGGAAGAAGTTTGTTCCTTCTATCATAAAAGCCTCATAACAACTACATGAGTTGGAAGTTGAACCATAAGAAGTCTACGTGTACCTTCTGGATGAAGTACTGGGTGAGGAAGTTTTAGTATGAGAATCTGAGTATGTAATCAATGAGACTTGATATGTTAAGGTAGGGGCTAGATGAGGTATCACAAGAAGTTGCTGAAAAGAATGGTGATGAAAAGATGGTGCTGCATGATTCACCGGTGGTAGCAGAGCTACTGATCTTGATTTCATAGAAACAATTGGATCTTTAGTATTTGTTTCTATTTGGTATTAAAAAAAGCATACAATAGAGCTCCTCTGGTTTTAAGGTCTTTAAGTTCTTAGTTTTTTCAATGGAAACTAAATAGATAGTCCAAATCTTTGGAGATGACTTCATAAACTTTCTTATGATGTCATTGTTATCCATCTTCAATATAGCTTCCATTAAAACATAAAGCTCAATATGTTTAAGATATGTTAAAGTCATCTAAAACTTCTCTTTTAGCACATTCTTCTGTTTTTCTTTATATCATCAATTTCTTCATATCTACCTTTAAGAGCATCCCACAGGTTGTTGGCAGTCTTGTTTTTCTTGAAACTATGGAAAATCTAGCTATGAATAACCATCTGAAGTATCAACAAAGCCTTCCCATCGATGTTGATCTTTTTGAGATCTTCATCTTATTTGCTTAGATCTTTGGTATCAAACCGCTATTTTCACGGGCAGACTTCACCATGGGAACATGGGGACCATCAGTGATAGATATCCACATGTTCTAGTGTTGTAGATTGATAAATTCCTCTTCCAACCATAATCCTCTAGAGTAAACATCGGAGGTTTTCTTTAAGTGTCATTCTCTGAATCATACTTGTTCGTGTAGCTGCCATCTTAAGATTATGTTATGATGAAAGGTGTTAGAATCACAAAAACAAAAAGGATTTAAGGATGATTTGATCAACAAATCTAGAGCCAAAGATTTAATATCACTTATTAGATCATGAATAACTAAGTAACAAGATTGTTTATGAGATAATGATTAAAGATGTGGAATCTCATATATTAAAGCTTACAACTCTTTAATTATAAATAAGGAAATAGAAAAATAACAAAAAACTACTTCATGTTCTTTGTTTTTCTTCACTCAATATTACCAGTTACTATAGTACACAAAAGCAAGTACGGAAAGCGTAACCTACCAACTATTACATTAGGAGGTTTTATATGATAAACTATAGTCAGTTATACGTAGGTAACCAATTGGAAAACAAACAAAAATAACTATCTAAATCATTTATACTAAGGTTCTGATCAATGGCTTCATCTGCGCCATTTTTCTACACAACATGACATAACACAATTGTGTAACATTGTTGGATAACATAAACTGAACAGCAAGACAACAAAATTAAAATACAGTTAAGCACATAATCTTTTACAATGGTAGAGTTAAGATTGTTCCACTATTTATGAGAAATACCACAATATGGGACTTTAGAATCTTGTAGTGCATGGAAATCAAAAGCAGTCTTCAAAAATAGGGGTGAGCAAAAAATGGGAAACCCGAACCCAACCGATTCCCGTACCGAGAAATTACCGATTCCCGTACCGATAGCATATAATGCAATCGGTAATCGGTACTCAATATTTGCAAATATCGGGTTCGGGATCGGTACCGGGTAATTAAATACAAATCCCGAATATGTGGGAACCGAACCGAAAATAAAAGAATACCTAGAAAAAGTAGGAGTTACTAATGGAGGCAATACTCTTTTAGTTTTATATAATTTGATGAATGCTACTGCAATTAAAACATTCGATAAATAACGAAACAATCATAACTTCTTAATTCTATAAAAATTGGTTGCTTGTTTGGCTTTAAAGACATGGTTCAAAGTCAACCAAAATTTATCAACTAGAGACCAACCTGCAACACTCCCCCCCCCCCCTCCCCCCCTCCCCCCAACAAAATTAAACGGTGTTGCTGCTATCTACTCAGATTATCTAGATAGAAGCATGAACATTAACATATTGAAGAAAGATATGAAGTTTAGAAACATCATCGTACCAATCAGTACCAAATCGACCATAAATGAAACAAACTTCATTTTTGCAAGGAACTAAGCTTATGAAATCAATGATTTTGGAGAAAATCAAGCATACAAGCTTCAAGAAATGATATAAAATCACAAAAAAGTGTAAAGATTCAACTTATTAGTAGTAATCGTCGGTTCCGGTAGCCTTCCCGATTTCCTTGGTACCGAAACCGAAAAAACCCTACTCCCGATTATCTGTGGTAGGTACGGTAATCGGGTTTACTTATTGCTTCACATCGGGATCGGGTTCGGGTTCGGTATACCCCTATTCGGTCGGTATACCCGATTTGCTCACCCCTATTCAAAAATACAGTATCTTGGAAAATATCTTGTTATTTAAAGAAGATTTTGCTTCAGAAGCAGACAATAGTTGATTGTGTATTCAGTAGTTGGATTTCATCATATGCTTTATTCTTTCGGCTTTAAGTTAACTTAATAAAATAACAATCATGTTTTTAGTAGCTTCAAAATCTTATATCCCAACAAAAATTCTAAACAAATTAAAAAAACCATAATACACTTTTGAAAATATAATACATTCTTAGTTACAAAAAAATAGGTTTTAAGATGGCATTTCTGTGCGTGTGTATATTATATATATTGAGAAAGAGAGAGAGAAGGAGTCTAAATTATTTGTAAACCAAAAGAAAGTTAAAAAAACATTTGCAAACTTCTAAAAACAAAATCAAGATCAAGTTCAATCATTATTTTTTTTGTAAAAATAACATTATTACACATATATAATATTATATTTTGTTATATATATGTGCAAATTTACGTTTGTTAACAAACTAACACACGTGTATAATGCAACTTACATACAGTAAATTTACATATGTAATTGTAACTTACACAGTGTAAACATATGTGCAAGTAATTTAACCGTATATAAACTTTTTAACGAACGTGAATTTGCATATATGTGTATTAACATTAATTTCTTACAATATATAATTCCACCAAATCTTATAACTACGAGTATTTGAACCCATACTATTTTCCTGGGAGGCAAACACCACACTAGGGATGTTTATTATCTAGTTTGGCCGGTTTTGACATATATTTTGGGCCAAACAAGTAACTATGGTTTTTGAAAAAAAGTAAACCGAATTCCTTAAAATTGTCACATATTTATTAACAACTTAGTTCACTTAAAGTTTAACAACAACTTGCTTTCTTACTCTTTTTCTTGATATATATAACTTGTTAGTAGTTAAACAATATTTTGATTAATTACATATAATAAACGTGAAAAATGCTCACACATAAGTAATCTTTTAATTTCGTAGAATTATAAAACACATATTGAAAGGTGATTATCTCATACGGAATCATTTATTAGAAGATAATATTATCACTATTTAAAAGTCATAAAAACTAAGGTATAAGCTACACAATCCATACAAAATTTAAAACAAAGTAAAATATTATAAGTTTATAATAACTTCATAAGTAATAATCCATTTTAATTTTCCAAAATAAAATATTAAGTTTAACCTTTTTACATGTGTTATTCGTTAAGATGATATTCTATATATAGACACACACACACATACATATATATAAACATAAATATGGCCGGTCCAGTTTACACGGTTTAATCTAAAAGACAAACTGGAATCGAACCTTCAAAGTCCGTTTTTCAAAACACAAACCATAAGTCAAATCATCAAAATTTAAACTCGCCAAACCGATAAAGTTTCTTTGGTTCGGTCTCTTTTGGATGGTTTGGACGGTTTGTGAACATCTTTACACCACACCGCTAGACCACTGTATCATGGTAATAAGGTTATACTTATACATCAAATTTTTGTTAGATAGTTATTGTAATTTAATTCACTTGATGATCAATGTAAATCTTAAAATACATCATATAAGTTAGGATGTAGAGCTCTAAACGAACCAAACGTTCAGCGAACAGTTCATGAGTTGTTCGGTGGGAAGTTCGTTTATGTTCGCTCATTTAATAAATGAACGAACACGAAAAAGAAAATTTTTTTTGTCTAGTAAAATGAACGAACATGAACAGATAATTATGTTCGTGAACAGTCGATAATGTGTTTGTAACTTTTGTTTGTGTTTGTTCATTTAAAAGTAATGTTTGAGATAATTATGTTAAGTATTTATTTATATTTGGTGAGTATTATATAATGTTTGTGGATTTAGTTATGAAATCAATATATGATGGTTTTGTTGAAAACAACATCTATTAGCTATAGAGAAAATAACAAAGAATGAAGAATAAGAGAACGAGAGAATCTTTTCTTGTGTATTTCTTAACAACTAACCTTTTATATTTATAGGTCCATCATAGGTTTTTAGTAATCAATGTTATAGATACAAATATTAATACGTAAAAATAACATATAGGAGTTTGATTTCCACAATTAAGGTTATTCATAATAGGTTTGTATTTGTTTGCTTTAGAAAATTTCATTTATTTTTATTTATGTTTATAATATTTGTGTGTTTTCGCTTGCCTTCGTTTGGTTCATTTATGTTTATAAACAGTTCATGAACATATTCATTTCTTTAATTAACAAACACAAACAAGAAATCTCGTTCGGTGTTCATAAACATTTCATTAACAAGTTATTTTCTTAATGAACAAACACGAACAAGGCCTCGCTTGTATTCGTTCGATTCGATTACACCTTTATCAGGATGTGTGAAGTGAATGCTTATTTGAGTTTACTATGATTTTTAAAATAGAAAACCCTCATTGGTTATAAAGGTTAAACCCCTAAGCAATAAGAGCGGGGTTCAAGGAGGCAGCGCCCCCATGGCAAGGATCTAGGGGTGGCGCCTCTAAGAGCGGGGTTCAAATGGCAACAACCCCTAACAAGGCTAAGGGCAGATCTTCTTGCTAGGGGTCAAGAGTTTTTTTTTTTCATAAAAGTTGTTTTATTGAAAATTTATTAGAATTTTATCCTCGTGAAATTTCACATGTGAAATGTGGATTAGAAAATAGCTCCAACTAGTGTTAAGCACCTCGTGTTGCAGCGGGTGGCGTAACACCATATCAAATAGTACCAATCACATATCACCGTTAGTGTCCACCAACTTCAGAAAATCTCTTATAAAAAAATAAAAAAACGAAAAAAATAAAACCAAAACGAAAAAAAATAAAACCAAAACGAAAAAGTCTAGTTTTTTCTGTGCTACGTGGCTGGAGTTTTGTTCTTCTTCATACTACGTAGTGTTAGTGTGTTCGTTATCTCCACGGCTTGTTAGGAACCATACAATTAAATACCAAAATATTTAAATCGCAGTGGTAGTATTAAACCGTGGAAAAAAGTAATTAATGTTAACAATTTTAGAATAGATTTTTTAAATATTTATTAAACTTTTTTGTCGCATTACTCTATATTTAAACAAGAAGGAAAATGAATAGTATACTTATCTGTTTTTGTATTTTGGCTACAATATTTTCAAATTTGCAGTCTGCCCTCTCTCAATAGTGTAGTTTTTTTCAATATAGTTGGTGAAGGATAATAGATTGAATCCAATATTAACTTTATATACAAAAGTTGTTTGGGATAAGAAATTTAGGATCTTTATTTGTGTTAAAAAATGATAAGAATAGAATTATATCTTTCATTTTATTGAAAATATTAAAAGATACCAATTTATTTTTTCAATCTTGAAAAAAATTATTTTTTAAAAGTTTTATACTAAATATATATATATATATATATATATATATAGAGAGAGAGAGAGAGAACGAATGTTAACCCATATTTATTGCGATAACCCATTAACCAAACTAGTGGTCCACGGCAGGCCACGTCATCACTGTAAGTTAGAGTTACAGTGATAAACTATTGGTCCACAATTAACGTTAAATTTTTTTTAAAAAAATATAACAAGACTATACTTGATTTAAAGATATTAAAATTATCTATTTAATGGTGTAATTTGTATAAAAAAATAACATCATACAAAAAAGTTAAGATGATTTTAAAAAAAGGGTGAAACTTTTTAAAAAATGGAGGGAAAATTATTATATCGGTGGTGTAACGCGGTGTAAAGTTACTTACACTACATAATCATGGTGTAAGCGTTTGTTATATGAGTGTTAACGGGTTATCGCAATAAAGGTGGGTTAACAACCGTTCCTTACCATATATATATATGTATATATATATATGTATATATATATGTATATATATATGTATATATATATATGTATATATATATATGTATATATATATATGTATATATATATATGTATGTATGGGGGAGGGTTCAAGAGAAAACCTCATTTTAGTAGAAAACCAAGAAAACCACGTTTTGACTATTGATCAATATTAATCAATGGTTAAGATTTACAATGGTAATTTTGTAAATTTTGATAATTAAAATGACATATTTTATAATAATTAGGGGCATAATAGGAAAACTAGTATATTAAATTTTAAAAACCCATTTGAGCATTAAACAAATATCATAAAATTCTCATAATCTCTCTCTTGTATCATTATTTTTTACTTTCTCACATAAATTAATTAATACAACACTAATTGCATATTTTATTGTTATAATTTCAAAAATATTAAAGGAGGAAGAATACTAATAAAATCAACTAACAAGCACTTGGAAACATATTCGATACATATATGTAAGCATTGACAAAATCATTTATGTGTATGTAGCACATACACAATGTAATACAACACAGTGATACGTATACGTAACAGTTTCGCTAGTTAAATGCAACATTAGTTTCGCTAATACAACACATTTTTTAATTGTTGTACGTATGTGTAACAACATTAAATATACATACCAACAACATTAGATATACATAAAAACAGTGATACATATACGTAACAGTTTCGCTAGTTAAATGCAGCATTAGTTCGTAGCAGTATTACGTATATGTAATAATACTGTTACGTGTATGTAACAACGGGTTTTTGTCTTGTTCATTTTGTTCTTTGCGTTTGCCATCTTCTTCATGTTTTAAACCAGATGTTTTGCTAATTGCTCGACCAATCATTGTGTTTGATGCTTTATAATCTTCGATCCATCATCGTTGTCGTCATCTTAAAGTTCATCATCCATTTCATTATGAGTTCATCATCTTAAGTGCATAATCAGTACAAAAAGATGAATAACCTAGATTCAAAATCCATCAAAGAATATAATCAAACCTTGACCTTGTAGCAATAAAACCATTAAACAATAAAATTTCAAAATCCATAAAAGTTGTTAGGGTTAAGATTGATTATATCAAAAAGCATACCTTGGTTGTGATGTTGATTGATAGAACAAATTTAGATTACAGATGGAGAAATTAAACATGGTTTTGATTAAGCACTTTGATGTTAAGCTCTACTTGGATGATGATGATGGTTGTGATGATGATGACGACGAAGATGATGATGATGATGATGATGATGATGATGATGATAAATGGTTAGAAAAACAAGACCTTGAAAATTATATGAATTGAGATTTTATATGAATTGAGATTTTATATGAATTAAGATTTGATATATGTATATTGATTTAAAAAGAAACTAAAAGGTTTGAATTAATATAAATAATTACCAAAAATAATAGCGTGTCAATTTTACAAGTATACCCTTTTAACAATAAAAGTAAAAAAAAAGTATTAGAAATTATATGATTAGTGGAAATTGGTTTTCATGGTTTTCTCTTAAGATTATTTTTGTGTAAATAACGTTATTAAACATATAGAAGATTATGATCTTTTATGTATATGTGTAAATTTACAAGTATAAAAAAGTTTACATTGGTGTAAGTTTTGCAAAAAAAATACATATACTTAAAGTTGTAAGTAGCACTTACACCAATGTAAACTTTTTTACACTTATGAATTTACACATGTGCATAAAATATCATAATCTTATATATGTGCAATAATGTTATTACAACAAAAAAAATAATTTTGATTGACTTTGACGGGTTTTCGCAAGTTCTCGCAATAATATAGGGTTCTCAATTGAACTTTACCCTATATATATAGCAAAATGTTCAAATAAGAACCCTCTTTTATTGCGATAACTTGCGAAAACCCATCAAGATCAATGAATATCATTATTATTTTTGTGTAAATAACGTTATTACACATATAGAAGATTATGATCTTTTATGTATATGTGTAAATTCACAAGTATAAAAAAGTTTATATTGGTGTAAGTTTTGCAAAAAAAAATACATATATTTAAAGTTGTAAGTAGCACTTACACCAATGTAAACTTTTTTACACTTATGAATTTACACATGTGCATAAAATATCATAATCTTGTATATGTGCAATAATGTTATTACAACAAAAAAAATAATTTTGATTGACCTTGAGGGGTTTTCGCAAGTTCTCGCAATAATATAGGGTTCTTATTTGAACCTTACCCTATATATATATATGTGTATATATATATATATAGGGTAGTGTTATCTTGAGAATCACCCTTTTTTGTGAGAACTCTAGAAACCAATATGAGCCACACAATGAAGTCACATGCAAGTCACATGCCAAATCCTTTTTTTTTAAATGTTCATAACTTTTTTTCACGACATTATTTTTTCAAAAAAATTACACCACGTATTTTTTTTTAAACATCATTCATCCGTTATTTACAAATATGTAAATTAGTCATTACACATGTGTAAATTCTGTTTTACACATGTGTATTTTCAGGCATTACATATGTGTAAAATAACGTTCACAAAAAAAACGAGTTTTTTTTAATTTTTTATGAATATTTTTTTATTTTTTTATGAAAGAGGGAAACAAAAGAAACATTTTCGTCATTGTACTTTTTTTATTTTTATGTTATTTTTTGTTTTATAAATTTTTTTATTATATTATCATTATTTACCATTTTATCATTGAAAATGTGTGGCTAACATTGGTTAATAGAGTTCTCACAAAATAAGTGAGTTCTCATTTGAACCCTCCTATATATATATATATATATATATATATATATATATATATATATATATATATATATATATATATATATATATATATATATATACATATATATATATATAATATTTTTGTAGATATACCAAACAACATTGATATGGTAACGATACCAACAATGAACGTTATTTCGTGTCGATAGCGGGTGATGGTCCGTCGCGAAGCACGGAGAATAAATCTAGTTTTAAAAATAATTTTAGGATTTTAAAAACTTTTATTTTTTTGGTGGGAACCACTCAAAATAAAAAGAAAATACCTTTTTTAAACAATATTGATCCTCAAAAAATAATCGTTTCAAAAAACCACACCCAAAAAAAAAAACAAAAAATACCCCAAAAAAACAACTAATTACAACTCAATATGCACAATATATAACCTAAAACCAGTCAAAAAAATACTAAAGCAACCCCCACAAAAATATAAAACTAACCGCCTAAAAAGTAAGTACAACCAAATATGCATAATATACCACCCAATATGCACAAACAAGTTGGTAATTAGTAATATTTAAATTTATGTTTTTTGAATTAAGAAATTGATGACCGCTAATCAGCAGTTTCATGGCCTCTTAGCTTCGAATACGAAATCTTCTTTTCGTTAAAGGATTAGGGCTTAAGATTACGAATTCATGCAGATACATACTTGTTCTTAAAGTTTAATTCGGAGTTTTTTCCATGGTGTAAATTCAAGTGAATCCCCATCAAATTGCTTAAATTTAAAAGTGTTACACAGGTATCTCATATTATCCCGATTTTAATCAATGATTCTGCACTTTTTACACAATCAGATTTTGCACATGGATTTTCACCCATCACAACTCATATTTGGCTCTACCACAACCCAACAAATAATTAAAAGTGAGGTGGTGTATACTTTCAATATGTTTAATGCTCAATATCTATTTATTAATATTTTAGTGGAATACACCTAAAAGAAAAGAAATATAAAAAAAAAGAATATAATAGCAGCAACCTACAACGACTTTATAATAGTACATTGGTTTAAAGATATACTTTTTGTGGTCTCCAAGTAGCTTCAAAAGAAAACTTTTAAACGCATGGGGAGAGCTCTCGTAAAGGGGATCTAACTACGGGTGATATCATCATCATTAAATACGGATATTTGGAAATTTACAAAAATAATATTGTGTTTTTTAGATCAAGTAGTAAACAAAATACAAGAGAAAAGCGTTGACTTGGTTTGACCATAGTACGTTTGGTTCAAAGACATGAAACGGTTTATACAGTTAGATTCAATGGTCGTGATGGTTTGAGTGGTTTACCTTCACCGGCTTAGATTAATCGAGCCTAGTGAGGGTGGTGGTTGTTAAAACCTAATAGCTCAAAGGGTCATGATCTTTAGTTGACGTACTACTAGAAAATAATCCTTCAATATATAACACTCGAATTATAACTCACAATATTGATTTAATGACGTATAAAAGTCTGTGTCGTAAAAAAATAACACAAAAGAAAGTTAACGCACCCCAGGTTTAAATAACATAATATGAAACTAAAAGATGATACACATAATCGGTTAATAGCGAATTACCTTTACAAATTATGACACTTTATAGTGGCACGTGCTTTCATTCTTTTTTATGACACTTGGTGACACATATAGTTTAATCGTGCAATTTCTTAATTTAAACTCCATTTTTTAACAACAACTAGATTTTTTAAGAATAAATTCTTCAATACTACGTACATATATTCACACCTCAAGTTCCAAAATTAATATATTGTTATTTTGGTTTCTAAGAGGCCCCAATATTATATTGGAACGTTTTCATTTTATATTCGCAATGCTATTATTAATCGGCATATTAACTAAGGTTTAGAACGTGACAAAGGCAATATATCTAAATTAGATATTAAATCAATCTTTATATCTTTCAAAACATTTCATCAAACCCCAAAAAATTACGAAAAATATAATAAATAAGCAAGTCTGGTGTTATTTATCAAGTAAAACTATGACACCTGATCTCGTGGCACGCAGCCTAAAACTTTAAGATCCAAAGACCGCGTGTGTATACGTACATCCTTCAACTATAAGTAATCAACACCGATTTGGTCATCTTTCATATGGCTTGAACTTTCTTGCCACTATCGACTCTTGCTAATTAAGGAACCAAATGATTTGCGAAGGAGGTGGGGTCAAAAAGAGAATAGATGATTAAATAAAGCCAATTATTGTTTAAAAGCAAACTTTTTGGTCGATTTTCTAATTGCATTTTGGATGGGTTGTTGTGTTTGGATTGAGTAGTCATTTGGCACTGAAACCATTGTTTCCATTTGCGGCCAAACACACATTTTAACCCGTATTGTGGTTGAAAAGTTTTTGCATATGCAAAGATGTTTCATGCTTATCCATATTCCATGCAGATTCTTGACAACCAAACAAACGCATATTGTTTTTAATCACAAGTTTTAACTCTTAACATGGCTGATGAAAAAAATAAATATATGAAGTGTCTTTTCTTATAAAAAGGTGATGTAAAAGGTTGTATTAGTGCCTTTACATGTTTATTTTTTTAAACTAAACTTGTGAGGGATTAATATCATATATGTTATAATCTTTTATTGGATATCAAATTATTATTATTATTATTTAACTATCATGAGTTAAACGTAATCACTTACTTATTTTTACGTTTGTAACTCTTTGCTATATATTGAACTAGGTTAGTATCCCGTGTATTACATGGGTTGAATAAATAAAATATTAAATAATTAGAAATAAAAAATTACGAATTATAAAACTATATTTAAAGATAAAATATAATTATAATTACATATGAATAGCTACTTTACGTAAATAAACAATAATATATTTTCTTAAACTTTTATTTAATAAAAAATGTAGGTTTTAAATATTTTATTTTAAGAAAAATGAATTTATTTTAAAAAAAATTTGTTGTATTCTGTATTTTATAAAACTTTTATTTTTAAAAAGTTTGTTTTAATAAAAAAAATAGGTTTTAGTTTATTAAATTATATAATTTTTAATATGAAAATGGTATGATTAATATTATTAGTATTCAATATTGTTAATAATAATAAAAAAATAAGAAAGTTAGTATGATAAAACTTATAATTATGTCAAGTGTTATTTTAAATTTTCTTTTTTATAGATATATAGATATATAAATAAATAGATAGGCTAAAAACTAATTCATTAAATAGATTATAGTTAGTAATAAACACAAATAGTTACAGTGTGATATTTTAATATAAGATATGATTAAAATTATATACGCATAATAGTTTAATAAATAAAATAATTATACTATTTTTTAACTCTCTTATCTAAATAAATTTATTTTTAAATATTTGCTTTAAGATTATTTTATAAAAAATTATTGTTATAAAAATCTTGTTTATTTAAAACTTAGTTTTCGATTTATTCTGATTGTTTTAATAAAATTGCTTTTAGAAAATTTCATACTTTTTATATTTTTTTTAAAAAAGGTCTGATTTAAAATATTATGTTTCAAAAAGGTTTTATAAATATTATTTTTAAAAAAGGACCAATTTAGGAAATTTTATATTTTATAAAAATTTTGTTTTTTATTATTTCCATTTTAATAAAAAAATAAAATTTTTAATTTTTTTAATAGAGTTTATTTTTAAAAACATAACTTGATTTTAAATAATATAGATGAGAGAGAATTGTATCAATTAATAAAATTGATATTTTTATGAGAGAGAAATTATTGTTTAAATTACTATAATACCCTTTTAAAGGGAAAATGAAGTGAAAGTATTTAAAGGAATGACAAGTGTCAAAAAGATGATGTAAGAGAATGACATGTGGCAAAAGAAAACTTCTTTTATTATATTCTATAGATTATTTAAAAAAACAAAAACAACAACTATTATTATATTACTATTATTAGTAAGATTTAAAATAATTCGCTTTTAAAGTATTTATGAAAATAAACGTACTATTATTATTATTACTAACTAGATGTTACTCCCATCGCGTTGCGATGGAAATTCCGCTACGATCTCAAATATCAAAACACGGACCCCAGAACATGTAAAAATGACAATCATTTCGATTAGACCTTTACACATCAAGAAACGTGAATACAAACACAGGTCATATTAATGCCTACACTCTCAAAAATCCCAAAAAAATTAAAAAAAAAACAAAAAAAAAAAAAAAAAAAAAAAAAACCAAAACAAAAAGTGCATAAAAATCTGGATTGGATATCATCTCGAAGTCGGGTTGTCGATGGCGACACATTCCTAAGTATCAATACACAAATAAAAAAACACTTCGCAACAGTCTTCACTACGCCATAAAACTGTAAAGCATATGCAATCGTAAAAGTGAACGTCACTCAGTGGTAAAACCCAAAAGTGCACTATGTCATAAAAACCGTTCTCCATCGTAACTATCACTCCATCGTAAAACTCAAAAGCGTATTTCATTGTAAAAGTAAGCATCGAAAAAGCGACTGTCACTCTATCGTAAAACCCAAAAGCGTACTTTGTTGTAAAAGTAAGCGTCAACAAATCGGAATACAAACGTAGATGCAACGATTAAATTTATAAAAACAAAAAAAAAAGTTAAAGGAAAGTTTTCTAACCATAATGAAAACTTTTAAAGTTTTGGGGTTAAAAAAAGAAAAAACAAAACTTTACTATTCATGATCTTTCTCAATTCATATATATATATATATATATATATATATATATATATATATATATATATATATATATATATATATATATAATTGTAAGATATAAAAATAGTTCAAATTTTAATTATTAAAATCTAATTTGTAATCCAAAATATTTATACATAACGAGAGGCATGAGTGTACCACAAGAGGCACAACCATGCAAGGTTAAGCACAACCATGCCAGAGGCTAAGTCTGCATCTAAATCGTCACACGGCGCGAGACAATGACATGTGCCCACATCGATTTTCATGCGTCCCATACATCGCTCAACATGACCATGCCTATCAATGCATGACCATGCTATTTAGGCGGTGCATAGTCGTGCTTGGAAGCATATAATCGTGCTTCATGTGGACCCTGCCTTTATATGACTTGAAAAGTTTGTTACACAAATAGTCTTTGTGATTTAGTAGAAATCATATGTTTGGTTAATGTTTGTGTAGTAACATGTGAGACTTCAGGTCTAAAATTTGTAACATCATAAGGTATTAGGGATATTGTTTGTGGTCGTTTAATATAATATCCTCATGTGCCAAGCACTTAAGAACATTATTATTCATTCCTAAATAATATTGAGTTAATTACATAGATGGCCTTCATAGTTTGTGATAAGTAACAAGTTTAGACATTAAGCGAAAAAAGTAATAGCTTTGAGTAAATTTCAATTTTGTAACGACTATAAATACTATCATTAACAAAGTTTTAGGGTGAGGTCAATGAAGAATCAAGCTGAAAGAGAGAAGTGTCAAGGTCATGTATCACCAAAGTATCAAGCTTGTGTGCTTGTCGAGCTGTTGTGAGGAAAGAAAGGTGGTAAATAGTTAAGAATAGTTTGAGTTAACAAATTAATTAAAAAATCCTTCCAAAATAACAAGCAGAATTAATTAATTACATATATGACACTCTTATGTTTAATGATTAAAATATTCTTCAACTAGATAGAATATTTAACATTTATTAGTGTGAGTACTCAATCTCGTTAGAGAATATAACATAGCACCTAAACATGTTATTTTACTTAAACCATAATGACCATTTATCTACATAACTCAAATTTTATTCAAGAATTTACAATAATGCCCCCACATATTTGGCACACGAGGCACTATATTAAAAAGTTAATAGCTTTTAGTCCTAAATCCTTAGGGTGTTACAAATTTTAAACATCAAGTTTCATAGTTATTACTAAAAAGAGTTAATACCTAAATCAGTGATTTCTACTACATTACATGTGTTATTTGTGTAATAAATTCTAAATAGAAGCGTTAGGTCTTGAAAATGATAACATAATTTCTCTTCCTCTTTTTAAAAAAATTGTAGTATGGGGACATTTGTATTCTAGTGATGTTTAGACCCATTTTCCAGATGTGGTCTAACTACCAGAAGCTAAAAGACTGTGATATATAATATTGTTTATCCTAAACCTAGATAATTATGATATTAGAACCGAGTAATAAACTCGATAATGTTCATAACTTAAACATAAACCTGACTTCATGATTAATATGTTGATTTACATATATGAAAATTAAGTTATATACATTGATATAAATGTACTAGTATATTCAGAGGTCTTAGATATGTGTAAGATTAAGGTAGGGGCCTTAGCAAGTATAAAACTAAAACAGGGGCTTAGAAATTTATATATGTAAAACTAAGACATGGTAATATATAAAGTGTAAATGTTTATATTATGTAAATAAACTCATAAATATTCAACACATGTTGAGAAATTTTTTATAAGGATCAATGTATTAATCACTAGCATTTTAGTTTGATGTGTTTTTAAACATGTCTCAGATGTCCATAAGGAGCTAATAAATGAAACTATTGTAAGACTCCAAAGACGATATCATAATAAGAATTGTGTTCATAGATTTGTTTGTGCGTTCATAGTTTGGTTGTAATAATAGTTTATTTGAACTGAAATTTAATTTTCTGAGTCCTAGGTCTATATGAATCGGTCATTTCTATGTCCCATCTTGGGTGGGGTCTAAAAGACACTACTAGAGCCTGAGATTTTAACAAATTAATATATGATGAAGATTTTTATGCTTTTACTATTAAGCTCCACAACGATAGCAAAGTGTTAATTAATTACTAAGAATACTATTTATGAATGTTACAAGATAAAACATAGTAGGACAAAGAGTAAACATAGTAGGAAAAGGATGAGGATTTCTTGCAATGAAACCCTAAACTCCCCAAAACTAGTCTAGTAGTGTCAAGGATACTATATCTCATCGATATATGAAAACTTATTAAACTTACTACCGCACAAGAATCATACTTTAATACTCAATCATTTGAGCATAATTATGGTTACACCTATATTACTACAAGTAATTATATGAATCCTATAAACTTAAGAAGCTCCTTACATAATGATTTTCGATCAACCCTAACTGTATTTGTTATACCCTATTATTAAATTTAAAACCTTCAAGTATTCACTACACAAACATAGAATCCCTCCCATCCCATGCCACCACCCCCGGAACCTAAACCTTTTTATCGTGTTAGGATTGGTGCACGAACTATAGTTTCACCTAGAAAATCAATTTGATATGGCGAAACTCTAAGGGGACATTTGGTTGTAAGGAATGGAATGGAATGAAATGGAATGGAATTGAGAAACTAGTATAGTTTTTAAACAAAATTATGTTTAAATGGGTAATGAAATGTAAAACCCAAGAAATTGTTTCACCTCAAATTCTCTTGGTTGTGGGATTTCAAATTCCCTCTCTAGATGGAAGGATTTTGAAATCCCACAACTAATGGAATTTGAGGTGAAACATTCCATTAGGTTTACTTTTAATTGCTCACTCAAACACAATTTTACTTGAAAATTATACTAGTTTTTCAATTCTATTTCATTACTTCTAACCAAACGCCCCCTAAGAATCCAACAAAGTAACAAACCATGAATGTGAAGTGGGAGTAAAAATATAGATATATGGAATAAATACTCGACAAGAAAAGAGAGGAAAACAAGGGAGCCGACATTCTAGAAAATAGTCTTTAATTGGATGGGTCAAATAGTAAGAAAAAAGTAAGGGAAGCAGTTGAGGTTAAGTAATAAAAGCCTTCACAGAATGTCTTTTACATTTATTTGAGTGTGTTTTTTATATTTTAAAAAGTAGTTGTAAATAATTGTGAATGGATTAGAGAGAGATAGTTACATTTTATTTATATATTTGAAAAATTATTGTTCAATCCTTATAATTTTTTTTATATTTTTGAAAGTGGTTGTCGGTAGAGATAAGATAAAAGGTAATGATAAAAGTATAAAAAATATTATTCAATTGAAGAATAAAAAAAAATAGTGATTTTAAGGATAAAGATGAGAACCTGATTGGAATACTTTAATTGATGTGTTTTAAACATAATGCATATTACAATAAAAGTATGTATAAATATATGGAATGTGAAAATATATTAGTGTTTAATTCATAAAACTTTATATTTTAGAAAAAATTAATATCAATGTAGAGAATAATTTGAGCAAACCACTAAGCGAAGAATCTAATTTTAATTTCTAGTCCATAAATGAAAAAATCTATCTCCATGAACCAAGTAAAATGAATGAAGAAATAATTAGAAATACAATTAGAACTGAAATAGTAAAGGCTATAACAACCTTAAAGGAACTAGAAAAAGTAAAGCCTCAAAAAGAGAAATCCTCTCTCAATACTTCGAAAATCAATAAAGAGAAAGAAAATAAAGAAAAATATAATAAAGAAATAAATGATCAAATCAAGAATGAGAAAGTAAAAGGTACTTATAAGATGTTCAAGTCATCTGGTCCAACATCCAGGGAAGGAAATTAAGAAGCGAGCAACAAATGCATAAAAATGGTTGAGCCTTATAGAAGCCATTGTTAGGAATTTGTAATTTGTTAGTGAGTTGTATAGTTTACATAAAACAAAAATTGATCATAACAAGTAAACCGAATTTTACATTTCCCATCTTACTAATAAGGTATACATTACATTTTCACATTTTACATATAAATAACTCTATATGTATGCTCATGTTGGACCTACACATTACTACATAGGGTTTTATTTAAAAAGCGACATACCAACGCCCTATTTTATAAATGAACTTTGTAGACCACCACAATTTGTTAACATAGGTGATTTACCATACATCAATGGTTATTCATACACTGCCTTTAGATATGGACCACGAATTTCTTGACTTGGGGTAACATAGGAAAATTAAAGTACTTTTACATGTATGCATATGACACATAGTGTTTACATAGGGAACCTACTACCGATTAAGACTACCAGTTCCAACCCAATCCGTTTTACCCATGTTTTTAGAAAACATCCCGTGACAAAGTACTTAAATTCCAATACCATCAGTTGCAATAAACTCTCTCACAACAATTTGCCTTATCATAAAGTACTTAAATTCCAATGCCATCAGTTCTAATAAACTCTCTCACAACAATCTACCTTATCATATTGAAATATCAGGGCGTTGTCATTTTTAGCTTGAGAGACTCGACGATTATCATCTTCGCTAACTACAGGAAGTTTTAGTGAATCACGATTGGTTTCAGTTGCTATTTATGGAAATATTTACCGAAATTGTCTGTCAATAAATGATAACACCCATAAGCAATTGAAAAACCTAGAGGAAATATGATCAAAAGTCTGATCCTCAAATGTACGGACGAATTATTAACAACATACTCATTAGAAACTCGTTACAAAAATTAAACAGGAATCTCATCCAAAGATTGTGAGTGTGTGAATTATGACTCTATTCTACCAATAGATCACTTAAATAATCCACCAAAAAGCCTGGATTTTGCTGGATTTCATCAGTTATTCTCTGCAGCCATTGATGTCAGTAATAAATCGTTAATGATGCTCATTTGTTTAGTAATGGAACAATTAATGATTCATAAAAAAGCAAAAAGAGAGAGTTTCACTGAATCATGAGACTATTACGAATAACATCTAGCTTCTCTAAACTCTCACAGACTCATACGTCCAGCACATTAGACTGAAATCATCTATCATGTCCTACTTGTGAGGTGTTAATAAAGAACACATTTTTTTTACCGTTCCAATATCGTTTGAACTGAAATTTGTAGATGCATTATTATTCTTGACGTTATAGGAGTAAAGCCTTGATATGGATCATGAAGTGTGCTTTGCAGGCCTTGCAAACACTTAACATCATCCTCGCGAAAATCACGGATAATATGAATTTAGAAGAAAACTTGCTCGATTAGTATCACATAGTCAAAACTACCTTTAAACAAGTCGTTGTTACTATTAGATTGAGTTAATCAAATATTAAGAGTAAATGTGTTCCTTACAACTATTTTTTATGGTTATTTGATGAATCTTCAAGGGGAGACGGTGTCGTGATCAGGGGAGGGTGGGGAAAACCCGCCCCGAGATAGAAATACCACCCTCAAACCTCATGACCCCAAATACAGCTAATCTTGGTGAAATTTTACTGGGCACGACCACTCAATTTATTCTCCATGTGATCGTTGCTATGTGGGTCAAGAGACTGTTATCCCATTTAAAAAAATTAAACACATTAATAATACTCAAAGCTATTTTTTTAACATGATATACTTTCACATTTATTATCACACACAATTCACAACAACCTTCGAGTGTATCTTATCAAGCATTTGCAACAATTGTCTTAATCAAACCAAACAAACCTCTAGTTTTATTTTATTAATAAAATGTTGTCTTGTGTTTTTATAAAAATATTTTAATTTAGTTATTATTATTTTTCTACTTATTTGTTAAAATTTAATGTAAAATATGAAATATAAATACAAATTCAAGAAAATAAATTAATTGAAAAAAATGAGGAAACGGGTATAAATTGAAACAACACCCTGCAAAACGAGGAAGCTCTAGAAAAACTAAAAGAATAAGAAAAAATGACATGACAATACTGGTGTATCACCAAAAAAAAAAATGGAAATCACCGAAAATGTGATAAGTAGAAGTGAGAATCCAAATTTTCCTGTGTTGAATAACATGTATATAAGAAACAAAACTTGAGTAACCAAACATATAAATGTCAACCCAATAATGAAAATTAATGGTTATTCTTTTCTTGTAAAGTAATGAAATGAAAACAATAAAAGAGATAAATGACGTGTCTATTTATAACTACGTCATTCAATATTATTGTCACAAATATATTATCCCAGAGTAGCGTTAAATATGTATGTATGTATGAGTACATATGACATACACACGCATGTATATTAATTATTCATTAACTTTTTTGTTGAATATCAACAAATAAAATTTGTTTTTTAGCATATATGCGATACTTGACTTAGCTCTCATTTTACATAGGGTTCGGAGAGGGCCCAGATCACGAAGCGATCTGATGTGTGTTTCCTTACTTTTCACTTTTATGTATGTGACTGTTTCTTACGACTAGAACACATAACCTCAAGATCATAAAACAATAATCTTAACAGTTACTTTAAGGCCCAGCTTTTTTTATTTTTTTAATATCAACGTTATATAATATGTTCTTACTTTCCAAGGAAAAAAAGCACTAAATCCATAAGGCATAAAGAGATTTATTAAAATATTGTATATTAATGGGCCAAGAGAAGTATCTAATTGAAGATGCTGGTAATATCTCACTCTTTTCTTTTTCTTAATATTTAAGATTTTTGTATAAATGAAAATAGATGCTAGACTTGCTAAAAGCAAATCTTTGTAATGGCTAATTTTTTCATTCGATTAGTAGATTTTAGTCACTTAATTTTCATTGTCAAATAAATGTGATATACTGGTCAAATATATAAAATATAACCTAAATCATTTGTAGTGTTTGTATAAGAAAGTGAAAAAGAGAACTATGGTAATATTTTTGTTAGGTAGTATGCCTATATAGTCATGGCTAAGAAAATAAAATGTTCATTATTATATGTTATAAATGACCCCATGCTTTTGCTCCCATATCAAACTTTAATTCTCATTGACGGATATGCAAATGAATGTGACATGCGATCATGAATCCCATTTCACTTGTGTAGTATTTGTAAACATCTTTTTGATAGAAGTTAAATCATATTTTCTGTTTTAGATTTGTAGCATAAAAACCGCTTTACTCAACTACCTATATAGTGTAAAGAGAGAACAAAAACTTATAGACGCTATAACTATTTTGGATTAGAAACTAAAAGCCTTTACATACTTACCAAGTTATGCACATATATCACCACTTGACTCCTTCCACCATTAGTTTCTTTAGTGGAGTTTCTTCCCCAACAATTACAACAAAAAATTCATTCATGTATTCAAAATAGTCTAAGTATGTAATATGAGAAAATGTAACGCCACGTAGGAATAGAAGGTTCCTATGCATCACGTCCACTCTTTCTCACCCATCAAATCATCAGTTGGAGAGTAAAAAATGAAATTATCATCCGCTCATTGAGTGTTATAGGTGTCATGTGGCTCTTGTGTAATTTATCAAATGTGACTGCTTGATAATATTTAACATCTAAGTTGTTATTCTCATTGTCTTCTTAAGAGCATTCACAACACATCCCTTATCACCATCTGGATCCTCAAAAAAATCATCCAAACACGCATTGCATCTAATTGCTCATTCCCATATTCTATCTTCATATTTGTAGGGGAAAGCAACCTCATCCTTTAAATATGAAGGCTACTATTAATCACTCATATTTTTTTAATACTTTTTTTATAAAAATAGATGTGGATAGAAGAAGGAAAATAATATTAAAAAAATAAATAAGCATTATTTAATTGAGATAGAGATATGTATAGAAAATAAGATGTGAGAGATTTTTAAAAAAATAATAAAATTTACAAAATAGTATTTTATTTTATAAATTATAAAAATGAGGATCACAAACGTACTATGAATGCTCTGAGTGAACTAACACATGTAAGGAATAGATATGATGGTTGATATTTAAAAAAAAAAAAAAAAGAATTTTAACGTCAATTATCTAGTTCTTGGTTTAACAATAGGTATAATAGTTATAAAGTATTAAATGTATGAAATTCTAATAAAGATAAATAAATAAAAATAGGTATAACAATAAAATAATCAATATATAACCTAGAGAACACGAAACCGTAGAAGCTACTTGAGTTGTGTCATGTGTTGCCATGATTCCTCTTTAAAAGAATATGCTTGAATAAAAAGTGACAATAATTCACAATAAGACTTAACGTTTAATAACTACCCAATATCTACAACCACTACCAACTAACATGAGAGAAACGAGTTTGTGAGTTTCAAATTATGGCTAATGTTATAAATATAAAACATGTGACAAAACCTATAAACACCATCGAACGTTGTTGTCAAACGTACTACAACTTATGTTTATTAGAGATCCCAATAATATAATTTACATAATTTTATTCTCTTTCTTGCAATCATATTTTCTTTAACAAAAAGGAATATCATGTATAGTTTCATAGTAAGTTTGATGGTTCATATTAAATAGCCACCCAACAACAAGGCTCCCAATTAGAGCATATTCCTTTATCTCCATTCTCATCTTCATTGCACCTTCTTATCCTTTGAAATTTCTCAATCACCTCATTTCTTCCCATTTCCTCCGCACTCTTTTCTGTCTCCTTCATGTCATTTTCATGGCTTCCCATTTTCAAACCACCTTTTTCGCCCTTCAAACATGTCAACCGAAGCCGCCCATGGCTCCTTTCAACTTGAAAACAACTCTTCTCCAAACTCGTCTCTATAGCTTCGATAACCAACCTCCCTCCTCTACGATGAGGCCTAACTTGAAACAGTTTCGGCCCGCTCATAGTCATCAATGGAGGTGGAAAGCTTGGTGATAACACCTTCTTCGACTCCATATGATCTCTTCGTCTCTTTGTCACTGATAAACTTGATGTTGGGACAGAATAAATGGCCCCATTATCACTCATGTCACTGCCCGTTTCGCTACCTAAGCTTTCGGTGCAAAGCTCAAGGCTTTTTGGGCTTAGTTTCAAAGACTTTTGGTTATAGATATGTGAGTTTGTTTCTATGTTGAAACAATCATCAATTGGTTTATGGGATGGAGAATGGAGAACACTCCAATCAGCAAAGAAGGATGTTTGATTGTATGATAGTTTGAGTGTCATGGTGGTTGCCTCTATGACATGAGAGGAATCTAAGGAAGATTGTGGGCAGAGAATTGTAGACATGTTTATGTATGAGGGATAAGAGGGAGAGAGAGAGATGGTAGTATTTATAGGGAGTGAAAGTGGTGACACAAGATGATGTTAGGGATGCCTTTTTGCACCACTTGATATTATATATGTAATTATTGTTCTGTCACATTACATTTATGTTTTTATAAATGACAGAATATACAGGTTTAAATTGGTTAGATTTGAATTTGGTAGATATTTGAGTTTGAGATGACGTATCTATTCACCTATATTCTTTTTAGCAATGTTAAAACACTCGTTATAAAAGGTCAAGAGTATCGAACAAACTAGAGTGTAGTAAAATTATCCTTCTAGAAATTACATTTTGGTTTACAACTTTAATATATAGGATAATTTTTATTTTTTTGAGTAAAGCACTCAAATATTATAAACATCAACCCTTCTAATTCAATTTTCATATTTTAAATTTACCTTTTGGGTAATAGATTCACACACATAACATACTCTAGTAAACCTCACTCAGATGGTAAGGTTTGGGAAGAATGAGTTATAGACAAACTTTACTTTTATCCTTTTTTTATAAATAGGTTGATAAAAAAGAACCAGAAATCATAAAACTTAATACATAAAAAACAAAAACAATACGAGGACCACATATATACAAACAAGTGCCATAACATTATTCATTTATAGAGAAAAATAACAGTGCAAAAATGGATAATAAACTCCTATAACTAAAGTATGTATAACTTTGGGCAACCTAAGAGTATATGCACAACTACAACTAGAGACTCACCTAATTCTATAAGATCTAAGACAAAGGTAAAAGTAGCTAGCTAAACACTTATGACTAGAGGTGTTCAAACCGGTTTTTCCGGCCAAACCGGTTCGGGTTCAAAACCGAATCGGTTTTTTTGTGGTAGAGTCAAACCGGTTTTTCTTCAAACCGGTTCGGGTTACAAACCGGTTTGGCTCACCGAATACTCGAACCTGTCAAACCGATTCGGACCGGTTTGAAACCGGTTTTTTTACCGAAACCGGTTTTTCTTACCGGTTTAACTGGTTTTTAACTTTTAAACCGGTTTATAAACCAGTTTTGAGTTCGGGGCTACCAAACCGGTATAGAAACCGACGGTTTGGGTCGGTTCGGAACCGGTTTGGGCCAAACCGGTTTTTCTTTGAAACCGGTTCCGGTTTTTCCGGCCGAACCAGTTCGGGAACCGGTTTTTTTGCCCATCTCTACTTATGACTAGAGGCAGATGTATAACTAAAAACACCTTTACACAAAAGGCCCACCTAGAAAATAAGTAACACCTTGTACTAAAAACAAACCAAAACACTATGTTGTCATAGAGATCGAGTCTCTACCCTCCTCTATAAATCTCTCATCTTTACCTGACGTCTACGAAAACTCATATTAATCATATCCTCGTAAAAATAATTATCTGTTTTAATATTGTTATCATCTTTTAATAAACAATTTCACTACGGTCACAGTTATGCATGTCAATTTATTTATTTATGTTAAAAGAGTAAATTAAGGCTTTTTATTAATATTTTGTTCAAAGTTCTATGCTTTAAACCTAAAAATAAGTATTCTATCATTGATTTTTCTTTCTTCTTTTCACATTTCCGGGGACCTTCTAAAAGGAAGGTACATATGGTCGTAATTGGTCTGTGTTTTGAATAATACTTTCCATTGCTTTGTAGAATATTTTATTTTTATTTTGTAACGTTATAATGGATTAGAACAATATCAAAAGTCTTTTAATTCTACCGTCAAAGAATAAATATATACGACATGTTGACAATTTCGTTTTTGTTTTCATAGAATTATAGACTTATAATTTTGACTAATATAAGTTTTTTATGTATTTAATCAACTAATTTTAGTAAACTAGTGTATTACACGGGTTAATCAAATAAAATTTTATTAATTATTAAATTATATTTTAATATAAGATATAGTTAAGAACTATAAGTAATAAAAAAATTATATTAACTTTTTAAACTTTTATTTTAAAACCTTTATTTGTTTTTTTTTTCCAAAAATAAATTAAACAATTTGTTTCAAACAAACCATTATAAAAAGTATATTTAAAAAAGTTTGCTGTTTTTGATAAGTTTCTTATTATATAAAATTCATTTTCTTAAGAATACCACTAATAAAAAGATATATTTCTTAATTTACTTATAGAATTAATTTAGATTTAAATCAATTAAATAATAGTATGTAATTATCAAGTAAACATGTGACGTAATCTTTCTACTCTAATAAAAAAGTATCTTGGGGTGACACATGGCAGCATCACATTTCTTTTCATTAAAATTTTCCCGCTTCTCTTTCATACTAAATAAATTACCTTAATTACCAATAATATTATTTAATTTTATTTAGAGTAAAAATAGTTTTTTAATAAATTTAAAAAAAGATCTTACTAATGTTATTTCTAAAAAATTGTTTTTATAAAATAAGAAATTTTTACAAAACATAAAACTTTTTTAAAATTAATGTTTTTAAATAGAAAATTTTTTATAAAAAAAATAATAAAAAATAAAAATCATAATAATAATATTTTTAAAAAATAATACTTTAATACAGTTTGTTTTGAAACAAAATATTTATTTTTTTCTTGGCAGAAAAAGTTTTAAAAACAAAAGTTTAAAAAATTGATATAATTATTTTATTACATATCGTTCTTAATCATAATTAAACTCAATCAAATTTTATCGTGAATATCGTTTTATACATAAATTTTTTTATTATATTTAATATTTTATTGTTTAACCCGTGTAATACACGCGCTTACTAAAGCTAATATGTTATATATGTCTATGACATGTATTTAGAAAACTAGTGGAAATGCCCGCACGTTGCGGCGGCACGGCTGTTGCGTGATTTTTTGGAAATTTGATTTTAGTCAGTATCGGCTCGGTGCATTATGATGTAAATTAAAAAATCAAAATATAATTATTGAAAAAATTGAATGAAAGAAAACAATTATGTATATTACAAAAGTCATTAATACAACTATATTATCCCAACAAGATTAGTGGAAGCATGGATGGTATTTGTAGTCGGAAATCACTTATTACCTAGATTTTAGAAGGGTTTCGTTTCATGAATGTAGGTTAGAGTTTTATGACCATCGAATGCAGCTTTCGGTGGTGATTTGCATAGACCGGAAAAAGTTAATGAATAAATTGTCACAACAAATTACCATCTTGATTGTTATTGAGCTTTTAACAACCGGCAAGGGAAATGAGAAGAGGGATTGGTGCTCAATCGCAGTGATTAAATGGAATTAACAGTAAATGGCAGTTTTGTTTGGCCATGTATATATGCTTTAGCATTTGTATTATAAGCATCATATATTATACTTTATTGTAATGATATAAATAAAATAAAATGGTTAATTTTTTAAAATTTGAACATGACTTTTCATATGAGTGTCTTAATCCATATGTAAAATTATCATTCAATCCTCCTTTTACTTTTATTATAATAGATATAGATAAATATTAAAAACTATTAAACTCATAATGCCCCTAGAAAAATATTAGTATTATAGTTATTATGAGGGTAAATATCATAAAAAACCAACATATTTTCAGTTTTTTCTCACGAAAGTCCTTGTACAATTTTTTGCACGTAAAAGACCAACATACTTTCTGTTTTGTATCATAAAAGTCCCTCAACACTTTTTGCACATAAAAAACCAACATACTTTTTTATTTTCACATAAAAACCTCTTAATAACTATTTACACATTTAAGTCATTTTACTTTTCAAATTCGATGAAATTCTAAAAAGAAACTAAAACAACTTTTGCACCGACTGTTTTATTTGCATGTATTTTCCGCCCCTACATGACTCGTTTAAGTAATAGGATCCCGAGTTTGGATTGTTTAACTTATGGGAGCTCAAGCTCGACTCATTTAAGTTATAACAAATGAAGTGAATTTAATGTGTAAATAATTGTTGAATGGTTTTTATATGAAAAAATAGAATGTATGTTGGTTTTTTAGATCCAAAAAGTGTTGAGTGACTTTTATGAGACAAAACAGAAAATATATTGGTCTTTTACTTGCAAAAAATTATATAAGGACTTTTATGAGAAAAAACTAAAAGTATGTTAGTTTTTGATGGTATTTGCCCTTATTATAAACATGAATATATATATATATATATATATATATATATATATATATATATATATAAGTTATATACTTAAATATTTAAATAAAATAATATTTAATTTAAATAATATTTAGTTATAAAAATATAATCAGTAAATATAAATTTAAATGTCAATTTATAGTATCATAAATAAAATAAAATTTAATAAAGTGAATCAAATAATACATATTATTAAATAATGTATTAATCATTTTTATTAAGTACATGAAATAGACAAGGGCAAAAATGCCATGGTATATAAACTTTCATTGATAAATTTATCATATTTCCCCTAAAGTGTGTTAAAATTTTAATCAATTTTATATTTTACCCCTATTAAATGCCTTGCACTCATTTGTATATGTTGATTTAAAACTTGTATGCTTGGTAAATTACATATCTATCCAGAGATATTTATTATAAAGTAGTAAGTATTTAAATAAAATAATACTTAAATTAAATAGTATATAGTTAAAAAAAATATGATTAGTAATTATAAATTTAAATATCAATTTATATTATTATAAATAAAATAAAACTTTTGTTTTAAAAATATGATTAGTAATTATAAACTTAAATACCAATTTATATTATTATAAATAAAATAAAACTTAATGAAGTGAATTAAATAATACCACATTATTAAATAATATATTAATAATATGTATTAAATAATATAATAATTAAATAAAGTTAATTAAATGGGGGCAAAAGTGAAATTATTGCATAAAATACTTATACTCTATGTTTAAAATTTTGTATAGGTGTCTTATATTTTAAATGAAATTACCATCTTATCCTTTTAATATGTATTATATAGTAGTATAGATATGGTGAAAAGGGGGTTAAATTTATATCTAACTCAACATTTAATTTATTGTTTTGGTCAATTAAGGGTATTCAATTCAGTAAGATAATTGATTTCAAGTAACAAAATATCATGAACTTCATGATGAAAGCTATAACTTAAACGAGATTTTTTATCCGTCACGAGTTGCCGCGGCATCGTACGCGATGAGATAAATTATAGACTACAATCAACCATAGTCATTCTGAACTAAATTTACGTCAATACGTAAAGTGACTCGCATTTATACCGTTGAATGAAAACGCATAATACAGATAAAGATAAGAATAAGAAGAGATAACGTTCATACTTTTAATTGAATTTCAATGAAACTCGGCCCAATCTTTTACTAAAATATATTTAACTCGACTATACTTCAAATAAAAGTTATGTTGAAACATAGACTTGCAATCGTTCCGTCTCATTTTCGAATTAAATTCACGTCGAAACGTAGAGTAAATGAAAACGTATTACATTTAACCCAATGTGTTTTCTTACAAAACTTACTTTGAAACGTAGACGCATAAAAAAATGTGCCATGTAAAATTAAACATCATAAAAAGAAGTCACATCATATAGCTTAAAATTTTCAATTATGAGATATAACATCAAATGTGGAATAAACCTAAAACCACAAATTATGTGATTAGAAACCCCCGCTACTTTGCCGGTCACGTTGCAAATGCGATGGTCAGACCATCAACCTTCACTCCATCCCCTTCCTTCTTTCTTCTTATTCATTCAAAGAATTTATGTTAGGCGAAGGAATTAATCATCATTTCAACTTACACAGCCACCTGTCAACGGTGACCGCCAAGCTAGTAGCACCACCATCGATTCATGCTGTTGCACCCATCGCCACCGTCACCGGTGACTAACAACTGTCACTCCCTCCTTCCCGTCTTGTTGCTGCTCCGTATCTTCGTTCCACCAACGATAACCTTCAATGAAGCTGCGCGCTTCCCACCCCCCACTTTAATGATGGAGATGAGGTGGTAACAGGCGAAGCAACGTTGTACTTACTATTTAGGTGTTGATGGGAGAAAAGCCAAAAAAAGAAAAAATCACTCAAATGGCCATTTACCCAATTCTTTTTACAAAAATAGCCATGGACCAACTCAATTTACAATATAGTCATTGTATTTCCATGTGGCGATACCAATGTGACAACCCTAATTTTTGGAACCGGAAATTTTTTTTTAAAACAATAACAGGCCACACAATGATCAGATCAGAAACTCATGTAATGGGCCCAACAAGATCAAACTCCTAGACATAAATACACAAACACCATAATAGGCTTAACCCCATCTAGACTCACGATAATCTCTGAGTGTTCAGGCATTCAACCACTATTAGATTGAGATGGATAATTTACTTTTTTCTAGAAAATAAAAAGTGAAAAAAGCAAATCATTTTTTTTTTGAAACCCCTCGTCAAGAATATAATATACTATCTCCCAACTCCTTCGGAGAGACAATCAGGAAAGGGTACGTATTAGATCAAATAGGAAAAAGTTTGTAATAAGATAAAATGGAACATTTTTTGTAAAACTGCGAGACTTTATTTAAAAATTTGTTTGTTTTTCTTAAAGTGGCTAAATTAAAAAAAAATGTTACTCAATGAAGAAAATTATACATTTTATTTGGCTATATCCTTGTTCAAATTTTTTTTCTTTTATTTTTGAAACGTGGCTAGAATTTAAAAAGTTTATATACAATGAATTTTTTTGGATTTAAATTGACGGTATGCGGGGACAATGATATTTTTATTATTTTATTTGACCAGCGATACACAAGGGAGTGTGTATCGCTGGCCAGCGATACATGGGCGATATATATCCATGGGGTATCGCTGGAAGGCGATATATATCTTTTTTCTATTTTTTATTTAATTTTGGGCGATATGCTAGCGATACCACATGCATTGGTATCGCTAGAGACATAAAGTTGGTGATATCACATGCATTGGTATCGCTACCTAGAGATATTTGGACACTTGTCACAATCCGATTCGTGAAATATTTTGGATATTTTCAAATTCAATGGCTATTATTGTAAAATTGATTAGTCAAATGATTAATTGGGTAATTTTCCCAAAAAAAAAACCCAATTAAGGGATCGAACCCGTGCAAGCAGAAACGAAATAAAAAGGTTTACCACCAGACCAAATTGACCAATGTTAAAAGAAGCCAAACTATAAAATTTAACATAAAAGAAAAAATACAAAAAAAAAAATAGAAACACCTTATCCACCGACCAATGCGAATAATATATATTATAACAATGTGAATAATATATATTATAATACTATTACTTTTGATAGGAACCAATGCATTAAGAATTCGTTAATAGAAAATGATCTCATGTTGCTCTTCATTTTCATTGTATTTGGGGAATTTATTATCGCTTACTAGCACACAAAAACTTATTTGCACGGAGAAAATACACGCTTAGAGTGGTTTCTTGGCTGCTCGGAAAAGAAGGGTATTTTTGGGGCAATTCTAAACAGCCCCAAAAGGTCTAAATACCTGTCCCAAAACACATTTTTATTTACCAAACTGGATTGTCCCCCAACATATGAATCATTAAGGTCAGAGGATGGGTTCTAGACCAAGTCACTAATCATTTTGACGCGATGTGCGTTTAGTTGGATTCATATAGGTAGGAGGGACCTCATTTGCAAGTTGGTGTGAGGATGGACTGAAGGATATAATCTTGACATGTTTATAATTGAAGATTTAATTTGAACAAAGTAAAAGAGGTCAATGAGTGAAACCAAATGTTTGATTTAAATAATTAGGAATTATTTAGTTATTTGGAATAGATAATTATTAGTTTATCAAGTTGATTATTTAAATAGTATTTGAGTTAGATTATGATTAGTTTATATCTACTATAAATATAGTGTTTTGTATTTGGTTTTAGAGGTCGAGTTTAATAATAAAAAATTAGTTAAAGTATGTTACTTTAAATATGTAGATGGATGGATCATATTATTATCAAGTGTGATTGACAAATTGTCCCTATCTTCGAATAATTTATAAGGACATGTTCAAACATAAAAGGAAGAACTTTACTTCGTTCAGTTTAGCAGTCATCTTCGAATTGTAAGTCCTTAAGGGTTGAAGAAAGTGACAAGTCAAATGATAATAACATGGTTGGATCATCCTATGTAAATATGGTTGATGATGGTAATCATTCCAAAGGATACACTTTCTACAAAAGAAATTTAAATTAGGGCTGTTCACGAGTCGAAACGAGTGGAGTCATGGCAAACTCGAACTCATCTTGAATTTAAACTGAGTCAACTCGGCTCGGTTTGGTTTTAAAACGAGCTGGTATCTGGGCTCGGGCTCGAGCTCTGCTTGGTTTTTAACCGAGCTGGATCAACTCGATTCGTTTTACTCGGTTTTAATTTCATAAACACAATCGTGAAAGTATTAAAGTATAATGTTTGTATTTGATCGTTTCACGTGATGTTTCTATATTTGTATATATTAAAATGAATTATTTAAAAATACTTTCAGTTTATTTACTAAAATCAGACTACAAGATTTTATGTGGTGTTACAGGTTTTGTTCGTTTAATTTAGATAATAATAAAGTAATTCTTATTTTGTTGAAGTTGAATTTAAGTTCTTTAAACTAATTTGTATTTTATGAAACTTGATATAAACCGATTAAGTTAAAAAATATATTATTTTCTTAACAAATAAGTGAATGCAATGATATATGTTATATAAATAACAATATATATTATAAGTAAAATAATCCGAGCTATACTGAGCAGAGCTAACAAGCGAGCTAAACCGAACCGTCTCGGCTCGTGACGAACCTAGCCGAGTTTAGCTTATTTTCATTCCGAGCTGGCTCGGTTCGGTTCAGTTTAAAACCGAGCCATTCAAGCAAGCTCTTTTTAAGATTTTTCCGAATGAGATTTGAGCGAGCTCCAACCCGCAAGATATTTGGACGGTCCTAATTTAAACAAAGGAACAAACAAACAAAACTTATTACAAGAAACCAAAATTACTTTTTTGAACGTGTGGGAAACCTAGAAAATACAAGAAAGATTGTAGCTTGGGGCCTTGTGACTCATGAGTTAATCACACTATGAATTAAGAACCCACAAAATCGTATGGATGAACTAAGGACTACGCTTGATAAGTTTGGTTAAATGACGATTTATAATAGAGCACGAATGATTTAATTAATGCGAAGAATCATATGGTACAATTTGTGGACTTGTGGGCCGATGACTAAAGTTCACTAGTATTGGGCTGAAGTTTAATATGGAACAAATGATGTTGAAGTGTTGAACAACCCATATTAAAACAGGGGCGGAATAAAATTCAACTATAAATATAAATATAAATATAATAAAAACATCTATACTAATAATCATTTACAATGTAAGACACATGACATTCCCACAATACTTCCCCCAATTATTTTCTCACCTAAACTATTTATTTTATTTTTTAAAAGTCAACTAATTAATTTCCAAATATTTCTCTTTCTCTCTCTATTATAAATTCAATTTCTTGAATTAATAATTTTTAAAACATTTTTTCATTAAATAAAAAATAAGTATTTTGATTAAAAAATATATTTTTTAAAAATAAATTTTCTAAAACTATATTTTCTAAAAAAATGAAGCTTTTTTAAATTATGAAATATTTAAATTCAATCTTTTTATAAAATAAAAGTTTTATAAAAGAACATTTATTTAAAACAAATCCGAAGTTTTTAAACAACAAAATACTGATAAAATAATAAAAAAATTTCAAAGCAGTTTTTTAAAACAAAAGTTTGAAAAATAATAAAAAAATCAAAATAATTAACCATATGTAAATTTAATCATATGTTATATTAAAATAACGTTTTACAATTCCTATTAATCATCAATAAATATTTAATATTTTTTTTATTCAACCCGTGTAATACACTGGGATATAACCTAGTTATACATATAACAATTATCAAATGGATCTAAAGTTAGGGGTATTTAAAATCAAATATTCTAATTTCAGATAGTGGTTTCAATTTGGATTTGGATATCCTTTTGCATATCCGAAATCTAAAAAAAAAATTGTATTATTTAACAATTTTTATAAAATTTTAACATTTTTTAATTAAAAAAATTTCGGATATCCGAATTTCTTATAAAATTATTTTGGATATTTCAGATTCAGTTTTGTTTTTGGATTTGAATAGTTTTGCACACCCCTATGTTAATTATTTACTTCCGTTAAGCTTTTAGTGCATGTTATTGTTGCATGTAGTTTTTTTAAGCATGATTTACAAGTCATCTATGCTTTATCATCCTTCCACTTTACAAGTATCTCTATATATAATAAATAAAAAGGATTCAACCATTTGACATAATTTTAAGCATTGTGTTACCATATGGTACATTCACAACACACGATTGACACGTGATATTTTATTATAAGTATGGTTTTTAAAGGAATCTCGTAGTTTGTGTATAAACAGTATTTGATGTCTACTTACACAATATTCTAAAAATAGATTTTAAAATTTAATGATTAAAATAAAATTTTAAAAACTTTAAATTTCAAATTCAATCTATAATTCAATCCGAAATTTTATCTAAAAATAACTAACTAAACTAATCAAAATTTAAAATTTAAAACTTACAATTTGAATATTCAAATGAAACATATGTAGTTAACAAATTGTAAATTCCAATAGAAACAATCAATACGAGATTTTTCTGTTAATAATTTTATATTTTAAAAATATTCAATAATTTAACAATAATATATGACTGCATTATAACATTATTTTATTATATATATACAATAAATTTTTTCTGTTTATTGTTCTTTCATTATCAAATACATTTGAGAAATATACAAAATAGTTTTTTCTATGATCAAATAGTTCAAGTATTATGAATGAAGAACTTCTTTTACTTCTCCATTAAACTTGTCTTACTTTTTTATTATTCATGCAATCATTATCTTTGAATCATTTTGTATTGCATTTAATCAAAATATTATGTACACTTGCATTTAAAATATATGTTTTTAATGATAAACATTAATCCTGACATTTTTTATCCTACGACAATAACATTCACTTCATTCATTTTCTATTTAAGTATACATGTTTATATGTTATTGATATACTATCAAATTATATTGCTAAATAGGATATCATCAGTATAAGAGTTAATTTTCTTAAAGGATCTTGATATATTACGCTGTGATTCATATATGAAGGTAATCAATGTATAATAGTCCGTTAAAAACTTACTCTAGATTTGATGGTTGAGGAGGAGATATTGTTTAACTAATTTAATTGTTATCTTTTTTAATATTTATTTTATAAAACATACCTTCTATATATTTATAAACATTGATATTGTTTGACAAAAAGTTATAGTTTTTCTATGTATTTAATTTTTTCATTTAAAATATATGTATACATATTTATTTAATTGATCTTCATATATCTCTACTCTAATAAAAGGGTAAATGATAGGACACGTGACAACACCACATTCATGCTCATTAAAATTTTTCTGTCTCTCTCTTTTAGTTAATAGTTATTATAATTACTAATAATATTATTTATTTTTATAGACTAAAAGTAGTTTTAATAAATTTAATAAAATTCTTTTTATTAATGTTATTTATAAATAATAAATTTTACAAAATAAGAAATTTTTTTAAAACATCAAAATATTTTAAAATTAATATTTTTAAAAAGCAAAATATATATAAATAAAAATTAATTAAAATTGGAAGTTATTATAATGAATTTTTTTAAAACAGTTTGTTTTGAAACAAAATATTTAGTTATTTTTAAACAAAAAATTTTAAAAAGTTAATATCATTGTTTTGTTATTTATATCCTTACTAATACGTAATTTCAATAATATATTATTTAAAAATATCATTTCATAATTAATAAAATTTTATTTTATTTAATATTTTATATATTTAACCCGTGTAATACACGGGTTATTAAAGCTAGTGTGCATATATTACAAAATTATAAATACTAACTTCTAATTTTTATTTATACATATTTTTAATTTAATTTTTTAAGCAGTATAACACTCGGGTGGTTAGATTAGTTTTGCCTAATTTGCAAGGCATAAGGCTTAGCCAAGACGCTTTATTCCTCTTTCACTTACACATGTCCAATTGTCCACAAACTTGCCACGTGTCTTTCTTTGAATTCTTTCTCTTTCTTTGAATTCTTTCTCTTGCTTCCATTTCACTCTGCACCGAGTTCTGATCGAATCCTCTCAATTCTCTCTTTCGTCCGCACATCATCAGCTTCACTTCTTGCTTTCGTTAGAGAGTATAAAGGATGAAGCTTGGATCATAGTCATAGGATTGGCTCCGCCATCCCACGAATCGCGAACCAGATCACGCCAGGGGCGGACCTAGGCTATAGGGTGGGTTCGACACTTGATCACGCGTAAAGGATTCGGGTTCATTCGTGTACCAATCGCCCTACGATTCGCGATCCAGTTCGCTAAAATAGGCGAATTTTGATTATAATGGAAACCGAACCAGTCTACTACGATTCACGAACCGGATCGCAGCGATTCGTGAATCTGATCAGTTAGAAACGCGATTGGGAATCAAAAAGGCTTGTTTAGACTTTCAATTTCATTAAGTAATGGTAGATTGCTTTGATTGCTTACTCTTCGTTTATATTTTTTTCCCGCTATTTGATAACGGCGCCCATATCATTGCATCTATTATAAATTGGCACCTAATAGTCCACGAATTATCTTTAAATATATAATATAAATTGTTTTTAATAGGATACGGCGTACCGCACTATATGGTACACCGTACCGCTTATCAAATTGGCGTTCCGAATGAACCTATCCCCGTGTACCGAATTTTATAAATTGACGAATCGCGTACTCGTTTCCGTACCGGAACGTAGCGCGATTCATGTGAGTATGGCTCGAATGTTGTTAGTAAAATTTATATTATGATTAAGTTAATCTCCATTTATTTGAACTTTACAACCAACAAAAGAATAACATTGATTTTCTAATTTTAGAAAAATAGTTATATCGACAATATTGTAGTAGAACAAATTTACTACGCTGTAAATAGCAATGTTTGTGGGTTTATATGCTTTGAGATGGTTTACGTCCCGACGTAAGTTTTGTTCGAAAAAATATCGAGTCAAATATAATATATGTTCATTCGACAGTATAAATCCGAATTACTCTACGTTTTAACGTAAATTTAATTCGAAAACAAATCCGAAAGATTGTAATTTATACTTTATCATGCCGTATACGAGGCCATTGCACGTGTCTTTCTAGTACGTTTTAAGTTGTTTTACGTTTCGACATAAATTTTTTTTGAAAAATATTATTCAACGTATAAATTCGAGTTAATCTGTACTTCAATGTAAATTTAGTTCAAAAACAAGTTATGTTAATTATAATATACATTTTATTGCATTGCGTACGAGATATCATCACAACACATGACGAGTAAAAAAACTAGTTAAAAAATAAAGTCACAAACTGCGGGTGCAGCACAAGTGAATTTCCAAACCGTAAAAAAACAATTAAAACAAAACCAATTATTGTCCGTATGGAAGCTGGTCACCCAAAATAATATATATAAATTACTTTAGTACTTACTAAATTATATATAATAATAATAATAATAATAATTTAAGTATTGCAAGTTGAGGTGGGAAACTTGTTGGAAGTCTGCAACATTATTAATGTCCAAACGTCGTTGAGCAAGACCTTAACAATTCTTATCTTCTCCTTCTTCACACATATCCACTTCAACAAACACATGAACCCTAACGAAGATTCCGTCGTCGAACTCCGCCGGAGTGCAACCAATATCACCGGCGATCCACCGTCGCCGGTCACTCTGCTCTCCAGTCCTTCCCCTTTCATCCATTCATCTCATCAACCCTCAGCCATTGAAGATGGACACATCGACAACACTCGTAAGTTACACAACAATCAAAGAAGAAAAACCACCAATTTCGCCTACAGAGTCCGAGATCACGGTATGATTTCAATCACAAACAGTTTCAATCGGACCGATTTCTAGCTAATACTTGATGAATTTGCTTGATGTTGAGATTGATTGAAACAGAATTGGTTGTTGTTGATTTGCAGTGAGGATGGGGGCGAAATTGTCGGAGACATTGAAGGGGAAGCTGCGATTGGGGGCTAAAATTATTCAAAAAGGGGGGAGGGAGAACATATTCAAAGAAGTATTTGGGGAGATTGATGGGGAGAAATTGTTGAAAGCTTCACAGTGTTATTTATCAACGAGTGCCGGCCCGATCGCGGGGATACTCTTCATCTCGACTCATAAGCTCGCGTTCTGCAGCGAGCGATCCATCAAATTGCGTTCGTCGAATGGAGATCTCATTCGAAACCCTTACAAGGTAGCTAGTTCATCACATTTTTGTAATCGCGTATTGCACGTAAGACTAGCTTTTAGTTTAATACTGACTTAGAAGTAACGCGTGTTATGTGACTTTTAAGTCTGTATTAAACGAAAGTATACTCAACTTGTGTTGTTGTTTGTAGGTGTTGATCCCAACGAACAAGATTAAAGAAACTAATGAAATGGAGAATGTGGAGAACTCATCGGAAAAATACATACAAATAGTTACGAGTGATGAGTTTGAGTTTTGGTTTATGGGTTTTGTACGGTATGAGAAAGCACTTCAAAATCTTAGAAAGGCGGTTTCAAGTTAAGCAATTGAAATTGCATAGGGTGTATGGTTTAATTTTCTTTTGTACAAATTAATTTAGTTTTTGAAGGGCTTTGTACAACATAATAGACTAGCAAAGAGCCACTTTGTAGATGTTGGATCATTACATAAATCACGTTTGTTACTTTCTTATGTTCGTACATGATTGAAGGTTAATATGTTTTATTTAGGGCCCTTCTATTTGCTAATTATTTACTATTTAATTAGATTTAAATTGCTATTAATTTAATATATTGGTTTGAACTCATTCGTTTACAGATTTTTGATGCATCAGCCCTAGGTTTGTTTTTTTTTTTTTTTTTTTTTTTTTTTTTTTTTTGTGTGTGTGTGTGTGGGGGGGGGGGATGTTCAGGATCTAAAAATTTAAAAATTTTTATATATACATGTGTTTAAAAAAACTACTAAATATTAACAAATTTATTAACAAACCCAATAACCTTTTTATTATTTTATATATTAAACCTTATTTTAATGCTGATTAACATTTTAAATAGTTTGCTTAATTATCATCCTATTATAAACTTTTTTATAAAAGTTATTTGATTTAGACTTATTTTAGTAAGTGGTATTATAGTAGCCCATTTTTTTTCTTTCCCCGTACCCAAGGTCTCGTAAAAATTCCCGGGTATGACCTTAAATTGAAGCATTTGTAAACTATAAAACTATTTAAGTAAAACTGTCATCCTTCAAACGATCTGGCTTCTATACAGTGAAGAGTGAAATTTTGGATAAAAATAATTAAACAATTTTTTGTTCAAAATAATTAGTGTGTAAAGTTGTACAAAATTCAATTTTGAAAATTGAGCCATCGAAACAAAAGGTCAAGGGGGCAGGTGATTGGTCCATCTGTCACGCGTTTTATGAATAAGAACGTGGTGGCGGTCGTTCAATACCCGCGTTGACCGGGTAAACTTAGTCATGGTCGGCGTTGAATATTCTTTTTTATTTTTTATTTCTTTTAGACTTTATCACATGGACAATATATAAAATACTATTAACACTACTACACACTTAATTACATACGAAAATTTATAAACATATATATATATTTATATTATAAAATTACGTTGTTAAGATGAGTAAATTTAGGTAGCAAGTACATATTTTAATTTGTGAGATTTTTATTGATAACTAGACGACTGAAAGAACGTTTGTTGCTGACAAAAAGTTGTTGCATACTATTAAAAGAATATATTTAGATGGATATTGAGTATGCGCATGGTGAACGGGTGAGTCAGTGCAAGTTAGTTTTATATAAAATTCCACAAAGAAAAGCAGAAGAAGATTAATATAACGTAATAGTATATATGGGTAGGATACAGTAAAGAGGATATTTAATTTAAAAAGTTTAATAAATATTTTGAGTTTAACACGTATCATTCTATTGTTTTAAAAATAAAAATATTTTGTTCATTATGTCAAATACAAACGAATTGTGTCTTATACGTTCATTTTGTTAAATATCAGTTTATTGTATATCATATATTTTATATCATTTGTTATATATATTCATTGTTGTGTTTTACATTTTAGTTTATTTTGTGTAGTTTTTGTCATTATTTATATAAATTATATAAACTTGTTATCTATCATTGTGTTTTACAATTAAAAATGCACAATGATAAACTTTCACCAATGTGTTTTTCAAAACTCAAACTCTTGAACATAACACAATGTGTTTTTTTGTCATTGTTTTTTTATAGATTATATAAACTTTTTGTTATCTATCAATGTGTTTTATAATTAGAAGTAAACAATGATACTATTTCATCAATATATTTTTTAAAACTCATAGTGTTCAATATAACATAATTACGATCAAAAAACACAATGAGACCCATTTGTGTTATATATGTATTAGATTAATTAGTTGTTCTTTTATTATTATATTTTACATATTAGATATACACAACAATGTGATTTCACCAATATATTTTATTAAAATTCATCATCTTAGAAAAAAAAAATATTTAGAAGAATACTATAACTAACAAAAAAATAACAATGAACTACACAAAAAACACAATAAAAAGATATGAGATTAAAAACATAAAAAATATTATCTTTTTGTATAACAATACTATACTCGTTTTAAAGATAGAAAATGCTCTTTCTTATGGTGTATTTTTATAAAAAAAATAATATCGTATATAAAAGTTATGAACATGTAAGAAAATAGAGGAATTTACGAAACGTTAACAAAAGTGGTTATTATTAAAATACCACTATAACAAAAATTTTCCTACAATGTGATCTCAACCATTGATTAAAAAGATTGATGGTTGAGATTACTTGTTACACATTTTAGTTTTAAGTTCTTTGTATTTTGAACCTTTCCCATTCGAAATCACAAAGTTAGACATGGAGAAACAAAATTGAAGTTAAAAATAGAAAAAGTAAAAATATATTATATATGATCTAGCTTGGTTTTAACTAAAACTTATATAGTAAAGTAGATAATAAAATCATTACAATATTATATTCTAAATCTTATACAATATTATATTTAAATGTTGCGAGAGTAAAACATAATATGTTTAAAACTAGTTATAAATAGTACTAATCAAACTAAAAAATGAAAAAAAATAATATGGCATCCCCAGCGTGCCATGGTTTGAAGAATGTGGCCTTTACCAGCTATGTTGGCCTTCATCTGTTTGATATCTCGTTTAATGTAAACACTAGTACAAAAGAGACCTTTTGGGGCGGTGAAATTGATTTGATAAGGCGTTTTAGGACCGCTTCGAAAAATAACGCTCTAAAAATCAAATTATTTTTTAAGGCGAATATAGAACCCGCTCCAAAAAAGATGCAAGCCGCCCTAAAAGATTGCAGCTAATTCAAAAAAAATGTCGCCGGCTCTAGCCGGAAAACGTTTCGATCTGCTTGTTTCTAGCTTCTACGACCCAACAATACCTCCATCATCGAAGGACAAGCCCGGAAATGTAGTGTCGCCGTTGGATCTAGCCGGAAAACGACCAAACAACACCTTTCTGAAATGCACTTGTCCGGCTTCCACAACCCAACAACAACACAATGCCGTCACCGTTGAAAAGTTTGTCTCTATAACTCTTTGGTGCTAACGACCTACAACACAGTTAACAAATGCAAAGGGCGATTAAAGATTCAATAAAGAATCATCAAAAATCAAACAGAATAGTTGAGATAATCGATATACCAAGAATAGGAGAGCCTGTGAGATACAAGAAGAACACACTAGACTTCATTAAACTAAGGGGTTTGCTAATTTAACCCTAGACGGCGGCAACGCATTAGGTTTCACCAACGATTGAAAAAGCTTACCGCTGGCAGAGACGTCGGGGATCTCCTTTTTCTTGTAAAGATGGATAACATGGCCAATAGCAGCAAACCCACCATTTATTCTCATGATGGCGTCATTGTTGGTGATGGTGGAAGTGAAGAAATCAAGTAGTGAACACTTTGAAATGTACATTCAGTTCCTCTTGTGCTATATAAGATTTTTCAATTCATATTGTGATATGATTTTTGAGGCGGTTTATGGAAAACAGTTTCTAAAACTCATTTCTTAGAGCGGATTTTAATTTTTAAGGCGATTTTTTTAATTATTAGTATATTTTGAGGCGGTTTCATTGGGCATCGCTCTAGAAAATATAACCCAACCGCCCCAAAAGGTCTCTTTTGTACTAGTGAAAACAAGTGAAAGAATATTGCAGAAATTTTTTTATTCTTATCAATAATTTTAAATAAACTTAAAAAGCTATTTATATGCAAGAAACAGACAAACAAAATTAGCTAACAGAACTTGCACATGAAACTAAGTTTTGGATGGCACCTATGCAAACCCAACTTGGAGACCAAATCTATGTGCGGATGACCGGACATAGAGTGAATAAATCCTCAAGCTGATCTAAAGTATGAGTGTGAGATGGCAACATCAAACCATCTTGAAGTTTCTCATGCACAAAATGATAATTCAATTCAATATGTGATGTGCGAGAAAGTATATATATTTTTATAAAAGATTTCTTCACACAAATTTAGTTAAAAAAGGGTTTTCACCTAAAATATTAAGCCACACATGCAATTGAAAAGTATACCTATCGAATAGTAAAACGGCCAAAGGTAAGAACCGGATATCAATCTGTGAACACATTGGCTCCCGATACTAAATCTTTGTTATCGTTTAACTGATAAAAACATGAGATGGCTAGCTAATAACTAAAAAAAATATAAAATAACAACTAAACTAATAATAAATGCAAGGTTAATCAATTAAAGAAGGATATTACTTTTAGTCACGAATCTATTTAGTTAACAATGATAATAATCATGAACCCATGGCAAAATCACAAAACACATAAGTAATTAGATTCCGGCTAAAGATATCTAATTATATGTGGCAAAATCACAAAACACATAAGTAAACCTAATTTAAACTATTAAGTTAATGTTTATAAAAAAAAGACTGGTTTCTTATCAAGGGTGACTAATCCAATAATTCTTTGGAAAGATTACATGAAAAACATATAAATTATCTAAAGTTGATTAAACTAGGTAATAATCATGCACTTCTTCAACATATGATTTTCATGTCAAGATTATACAAACTAACAAATTGTGTCAACAAATCCTAGATGAGCACTAAACCTTTACATGATCATAACAAACACTTTGTCCTTCTAAACATAAGCATAAGGATGTATAATCAAAAGTTCTTCAAACATAATCAAGACTTCCTTCACCATTCCAAGTTTAATTGCCATAAACTAGCATATAACTGCATATACTTTGAGTTTTGTCAACACAACATGGATAAACATTCACAGTCTTGAATATATAATCAAACTCTCAAATACACAAGACCATTAAAGAATAATCATGAAATTACCATAACATTAACATAATTATTGCCAATAATCCTTAATATCACCAAATGTTAACCTAACTTTATCTAAATCAAAGTGATATAAAGAGTTTAGCTAATCATAAGCTCAAAAACAAAATACAAGCTTGGAAAGATTACAAAATTCATGGTAAAACTAACATCAAACCAAAAATCCAAGCTAAATGATGTTGATGATAGATGATGGTCCTCATGATGTTGTTATCCTTTTTGAATTCTTGCAAAGGGATGGAAGCCACCAATTTTCAAAAGTGAAAACAATGGGTTTTCTCCCTTGGACTCCACATGTCTTTACTAAAGAGTTCTAGCTATATATATATATATATATATATATATATATATATATATATATATATAGAAAAAGGGAGAAGCATTGTTGTGCTTGGGGGAGGCACGACCATGCCTCTATGCTTGGCACGACCGTGTTTATTTTGAAACATGGTTGTGTTTGAAAGTGTTGACCGATCTACTTCTTCCACTGGCCCTCTAATCTACGATGCACTGTTTACCTCTGTTTACTAGGGTTGGACCTTCAAGACATGATGAACCCATGCTCAAAGGAGCTCACTCATGCTCGTCTATTGGAATTCTTCACATTTCATTAAAAGCCTTCCAAAAATTTTATATTCCTTTATCAAATCCAGGAAATTCACAATTGAGACAAATAAGTATCACATCTTGTGAAATTTCCAATAAACATCCCTAAAAGATGGGTAAAAACATGCAATAATGATGTGTAATTTAGAACATATCAATATGGTTAGTCTACTCATTAAATAATGGATTTTTAACAATGTCCATAAGCAACTTGACTATCACATTTAAGAGGAACAAGAGTAAGACTAGATACTTGAAACTCGAAAAGTAAACAAGTCGACCAAGCGAGCTCATGTGTCACATGATGAATAAAAAGATACTTAACCTCACAGGAAAGCTAAATGAAACAAGCACCTAGACAATTGAGGGGGGTGGGGTGGCACCCCTTAAGGGGCCAACATCCAATGTAAATTTTGTATATAAAAGTCATTTGAATTAGCAATTTTTAAGAGATAAGAGGCACAATATTTATGATGTTGAGGCCCATTCACAAAATTCCAAACAAAATTTTAAAACATAAACAATTTAATTAACCCTACCCTAATTTTATTTCACCCAACTTGTAGTATCGCTTTTACGCTTCCGGGTCAGCCCGCCACCCACCCACAGGTTTACCTTCTTGCCTACTTTCGAATTGTTTACTATTTTTTAATTGAGATTTTATCATATTGTTTTGTTTAATGTTTAAAAAATTCTTATAAAGATGTGCTCTAATATTAGTTCTATTTATTTTTATATATTAGGAGGAAAGTTATGAAAAATTTTCTATAAAGAAAAATATCATCTTCATCCAAAAATCCATCTAATAGTATTCCTTAGTCTATCTTTACTCATTTCATGCCTAAATTAGTAGATTTAAATAATCTTTCTTAGAATCCCATTAATAGAAAAATAATTATAGATTATCACCTGAATCAAAGAGATGAAATACGAAAAAAAAAAGTATTGGTTGAATGGAACTTACCAACAACGTGGATATGACATCCCAAAAAAAAAAAAGATAGGCAATTAAGAACGACATTTTACTTGTACTTGATTTGATTGATATGGTAATCGACCAGAAAATAGTATAAATGCAAAATCCTCTTGTTTATGTTATTACTTGTGTAGGGATTATGTTGAGATTGGAATTGCCAATGAAAGTGGGCCACGAATGTTTAATGTTTCACCATACTTTGCTAAATACAAATCAACACGTTTGGTATATTTTTGTTAAAATTAGATTTTAAAAATAGACCATAATATGGGTCCTCTTTATCTAAACCCAAATCAAGACTAATTTTATCAAGTAAAGTTTCAACCCCCGACATATATAAGGAAAGGTTTAAGGCAGTGGCACCACTAATAATCGGAGATATTTCTTTAAAGTATTTTTTAAGTTTTTCTTTTATTGGGGATATCATATCTGAATAAAAAAGATATGAAGAGTGAAAGATTAAACAAGATTAAATTTACCTACCCCTCACATGTTTTCGACCAAACATTAAACCTAAACCAGGTTTTTTTGCCCAAGTCTATACGGATGTGATCAACTAGTTTTTTTGAAGATTAAACAAGATAAGAACAATGAAAGACTTGAATATGATTAGTAATGATGAATATCAAACATGAATATGCGAATATAATCATAATTGATAAAGTGACAACAATAGATAATCAAACATACTTCATTATACATCAAATGATTACATATTTACATGTACCTACCCCTCACATGTTTTGGGTTTCATTAATGAATGATGATTGAAACTCTTGGGGAAGCATTCACTCAGGATTATATGTAAGATACACTATCACTAACACCGAATAAATAGAGGTTCTCCTTTATTTATAGTGTTACATGTCCAAAACCCTAGACATAATAAATACACAAAATAATAATAAATAATAATACAATAAATGTCATATCATTTGATTCGGTCTTTGGGCCTTGGCCTTGGCCTTCCTTAGTCCTTAAAATCTCGAATATTTGTGGCTCATGCAATGATTTGTTGCTCCCTAATTAACAAAAAATATTATACTTTAATGTCTGATAATCTTCCAACCAAATTAACTATTGGGTTTGAATTCTCAAAACCCAACATGTTGAAAGATGTTTTTTTCGAGAATGAAGCATGAAAAGTCAAGTTTACGAAATCATATTGAATGCTTGTGTAATTTGTGACGTAAAGATAAATGAACTTTCAAATGTTACTAATGAAGATGTAATTGATCATTTCAAAAAGATGAAAACACATTGAGAACAATTGTAAATCATACTTTTTTCTAGAATATTTAATAATTGATACTTTAGTAGTGATATAATGGTTTATTTATTGATCCATTTTGACCGATCTAATATTTTACGGACTTAAATTTTACCCCCCCCCCTTAAATAAGTTCTTGTATCGTCGTCATTGGAGTGAAATGGAACATAACATCGGGAGAAACAAAAATTATATCATCAGGTTGATTGTAAAGTTATGGTGGGATATTAAAATGATAAAGCTACCAAAATCATTTAATCAAATATGCTTTCTTACTCCTACTAGTGTTGAAAGTATAAGTCTGCATGCTAAAGACTATAACTTATAACATCTCTTAAAATTGTATACATAAAATAAATCTGAAAAGTTCAGGGCTAGAAATAAAAATTTCAAGGAACTAGGGTTGGGGCCATGACCGCGAACAGTGGCCAAGGTGTTTATGGTCCGCCATGGACTAAATTAGGGTTTTGGAAATACTAATGGCATAGTCGACCTCTATGCCATCATGTGGAAATCCGTTACATATTCACCGAGCAAATCTCTCATGGATTGACATGTGGCATATTGAGAGGACCAAGATGGTGACATGTGTCATCCTAGAGTGACATGTGTCTGATGACGGGGCATCTGATGACAACACGTGCTGACGCATATCAAAATCCAATTAGCTGAATATATTCTGAGCTGCCACCTAGCCTGGTTTAGAATCACATAGCCCGATTCAAGATCATCCGATAGTGACACGTGTTCACACAAGTCAAAATCCATTTCCAGCTCGACCCTCATTTTTATTACTGACTCCAATCTATCAGATTCATTACATAGCCCAATTCAGACACAACTTAAGTTTGCCGATGATGCTTATATAAAGGGTTCCCCATAATGTTTCCACTTGGGCTGTAAATGAATGAAGCTAGATCGAGATATTCTCAAGATCGACTCGGTAAAAATCCCGAACGAGTTGAGCCAAAAAGAGCTCAAGATCGTTTATTTAACGAGCTAGAGCCTAAGCCTTGTTTTTGTAGCTCAGTTAGGCTCGCGAGCCTTAACGAACCCATTAAGTTTTTAATTGTTTTTATATATTTAATATACTTCAAAATCTACCCCTTCATTCATTAAATACTTTGAAAATCTAATTAGTATAGATTTACCTCTTAAACTTATAAACCCTAATTCTATACAAAAAAACCATCATAGGTTCCTGAATCCTTGAGCCCAATTGCTCACCGAACTTCCAGTGTCCCCTCATCTTCAAAATTGTCAACAACGATCTACAATCATCAACTGCTAATCTACAAAGAAGCCATCTTTCCCCTGCAAGCCTGCTAATCAGTAATCATCGACTCTTAATCTCTTACAAGTTGTAAATAAGGGCTCGTATAACACATGTGACATTGAGTGACGCAAGAAAAAAAAAAGTTGGCTCAACAGCCTAAGTCATTTCAAGATTCCTTGTAGCAGCATTTATCAATACAAACCGAACAAGACTCAAGTAAATAACAAGAGGATGTTTTTACCTAATGCTTTCTCAAGGTACACACAAATAATTCAATGTACATAATTTTCTCAAATAACTATATCACAAATAGCACATAAGTTTGCTCTCTGACACAATATGAAAACACATATAGAACATTCACACGTATTACAATGCACACATGATCCTATTATACATACTACATGTGGGTACTTAGGTAATAATCTAGTTTGATAGATCCACCTAATTCTCTATAACCAATGGTTTTGATACCAATCTGCACACCCCTGATGATAGCGGAAACATGATGATGCAATGGACGGAATCGTCATAATACGTTGAGGGTCTATGAGAATCAAAACGCATTCTCCGTCGATGGGTCATGATTTCGCTTGACACATAAATAACTAGTGCTAAGCGTTAAAATTAATATGTTAATGCCATTTCATACATGCATAAAAAATCCTAAAGTTCCATACCGAAACATCTATGTATAAGTGCATACAATCCAACAACAATCCAAACCAAGCAAACATTATCTAAAAAGCTTTCACTTCATAATGTCTATTGCTCTTGTAAGAGTGGTCCCATCTACAGTACATAAATCCAAACACTCAAGTGTTATTACCTGAAAAGACTTGCTCTAAAAAGTTAACACACATTGGTAAGTTCATAGGTTTAAATAGTCAAAATAAATTATTATGTAAGTTAAGTACAATAAATGTATGCATATGAGAACTTAAGAATTTCTAGACACTAACATAAGCTCATGATCAAACCTAAAGACAAACATGCCCCAAGTACAAGTCCAAGCCCAAAACGAACTGATTATATTCACCCAGGGCACATCTAGGCCAAATAAGTCTTAGCTAGCATAGTGACAATGACGGTTGGAGAGTCAACCCGTTATTATTAACAATACATTTCTATGGCTCCCATACATAGATCTTGGAAACTTAAGCACAAGAACACATACTCATGAAGAAAATCTAGACTTGATATTATGACCTAAATTAAATCACACACGAGAGTCCAATCCAAGTCCAAATAAATTTAGAAAATGACATAGTTCAAAATCTTTCAAGCACGCTTGTCCCCCAAGTAAAATATATAAAAAAGGGCATGAAACTCACCTCAATAATAAAACAATCCAAAACTCCATAGACAAATATCAGCAAGCAATTATTGTTTTTCAAATATGTGGGATTACTACACGTCGACAAAACCTAATTGGTTGTAATCCACATAATCTGGTCCTTATTGTACAACCAAATACTTATTTTAGTAAATAACATTATTTGTTTATTATTTCAAGTCAAGTGTCCATCCTTAAAGTTTTCAATCTTAATTTATTTAAGTTTGATGTCCTTGTCGTGTCCTTATAGTTGTTCACATCCCATATTGTACATATCTAGTTCAATTTCACCTTGGTTTTTCTTAACATTAAAAGTTTTCAATTATATCATTACTCACATCTCTTTACATTTTATAGTTATTCAATATCTTTAAGTTCAAGATTCAGATGAAATATTTTAGCATGTAGAGCTAAACGCGCACCGATCTTGCGTATGCTTGTTGAATGTCGAAAAGATAACGAACCGTCCCGAATTAGGCATCATTTGAAATCAAAGACTGTAAACTAAGTCCTAGAAATATAATCACCTCAAATGATAAACTATGAGTGAGATACGACCTGACGAACATAAACCAACATTCTACTCGAATGTTTAAGATTTGACTTTTAGTTTTGTTTAATGCATTTGGAGAACAAATGATGTCGAATAAACACTTGGAATAGTTAGTGCACTCGTGGAACTTACTTTTAGACATAAATTTTGACCCATTTGGATTCCGTATAACCAAGATATGACACGAGGAAAATGACCTAAATTTCTGATAGTAATTTGACCAAATCCTAACCTTTTTCCTATCACCCAATTTCAATATTTGTGACCATGTTTGACCCGAGACTCCACACGAACGGTTAGCATACGTTCCATTTAATTTATAAACTGAATCAAACCAATAATTTAAAATTGATTTCAGTTCCAACTTGTTTAATAATGTTTTCACATTTTGGTTTCTGTTCTTTGTCTATTAACATTCAAAATCTAAACTTTTTCATGTTTATTCACGTTCAATAAATCCATTAACATTCTTTTAATTTTTTTATGAAAGTTTTTTTACCAACTGTCCATAAGGACCAGCGTATTACAAATTACAATCTAATGAATATAATATTAAGAATTAATCACAAAACTTAGATTTACCGGCTTATAATGGTCCAATCCTCAAATGGTGATTCCTTCATGTTCAAACCATAATATCAAGTTTAGATGAATATTAGATGATGATTTTCATAAATCTTGATTAATAACATCAAGAACATGAACAAGCAAGAACTAAAATTATCAAAATAAAAGATTTGCTTACCGAAAAACACATAGACGATCAAGACTTGCACAAAATCAAACTTGATTGCTTGAACAACACTAAAATCCATGAAGATGATGGTGTTGATAGTCTATAATATTGAAGAAAAAGAAGAAAGAATGGTGTGGAGGCTAAAGGATTCTAGAGAGCGTACTTTGAGAACAAGAATTGAGATGTGAAAAATGAAAATTAAGGAAGTCTCCCATTCTTAATTCTCGAATGCAAAAGGGTAAGGGGTAGGCCCTGGGTCCTTGACCTGTCTCGTCTTTCTCTATTAAGTCACATTTCGTGTTTTGTTCGGTTTTTGCATTTTTGAATTCCTTGAATTTTTACCAACCTAACGAGCTATAACATGACATAATATTTATAATAATTCCACTTTTGATTAAATTGTATGTAATCAATAGATTTTTGGCAAACTCTACTCGTTTTTGTCTTTTATTGTATTTTTCATGTAAATTTTATGCTTTTACGTTTTCTAAGTCCTCAGTCTCATTCTAGCCATGGACCTATTATGCCAATTAGGGGTGTAACGAAAATATCTGAAAATCCAATTCTTAAATATCCGAAAATTCGGATATGTGAAAATTTAAATTTCAGATATCCGAAATTTTCATATTTAGATAGTAGTTTTGAAAATTTTTGGATATTTGAATATTCGAATTATTTGAAAGATATTTATAAAAATATTAAAATAATAAATTTTAATTATAAATTTAAGATATTTTTGGATATTTTTTATTGAAAGTTGGATATCCAAAGGTTTTTTTAATAAAAAGTACTAAATTTTTATAAAAGTTATTAAATATTACAATTGTTTTTTAAATTATGATATTCATTCGGATATCTGAATCTAAAAGTTTAGATATTTCTAAATTTCAAATTGGTATTCAAATATTGAAATCTACTATATGATATTTTAAGGTATCCGAAATGTGGATATCTGAAAATCCAATTTCGAACACCCCTAGTGCTAAGTCCAATCTTGGGAACGTTTTATTATCACCATGTATAAGGCTTCTTAGTCAAACTTGACCCATATCAAACATTTCAAGTACTTCACGTGTCTTACACGTGTCAAAAGCATTAAACACAGTCCAAGTAAACGTTAAATCAACTTCCAAGTCAAAGCCCATATTATAATCAAATTAATATCTAAGATCAAAGTCAAAGCTAACGCATCTGTTTTGATGACGTATGTCACACGTGGTAACATACTTCTTTATTTCATTCATAACATCATTTTTTTTCTTTCATATATTGCTTACCAAGTTTGTAATAACATATCATCATGCATAACATACTTAACATATCACTTACATTATGCATATCCAAATCAAAAGTAAATTCGTGAGCTACTCTTGGGCAAAATAGACAAGATGGTGTGAAGGCCGAATGTTACAAATGGTATCAAAGCCAGATTGTTTAAGGGATTTGGGCATCCCCGATGCTTTAACTTAAACTAATAATAGGATTGTAATGGCACGCCAAATGGGTAGCTTCATGCCAAGAGGTAATCATTTTAATGACGTTATGCTTAACTCAAATTACTTGATGCACTCTATTTTTTAAATGAATTTGAATAATAATGGGAATCTTGATAGGGAGTACATTGAACAAGAAAGTGATGTATACTGTTAGTTACAAAAGGGTCGTTGTGATTGATAGTACACAGTACTTGAATTGTTTTTTACTATTACCTTGATTGACCCAATTGATGTCCAAATCTTATCTTAGGTGCGAAATCAAATGGCACGAGGGGGAGCTAGAGGTGGTAGGATTAGTAGTATGAGGGGCCGGATGTTACAAATGATATTAGAGCCACTTGTGTGTCGTTCATGATGGTAGGACAAACCTAATCAAGGATGGTGAGTCCCCGGGGATTTTTATATCTAAATTCTAAGAGTTGCATATTGTTTTAGAAATTTAAGAATGACTCCTTGAATGTGTTCTTTACTAGACGTCTCAAATGTGACTAAGATGGTGCATCCCTTCTATATGTTAATTAAATGAGTATAAACTTCAAGTAAAACAAACTTATATTTGATGGTTATTTCATTCTCTTTGGCGAATAACAACTACTATTATTTTTCTAATGTTTCCAAGTGTTTTCTTCACCCTTAATCTCATATCGGTGTTCTCTTTATCGCACATGAATTATAATTTCAACCTTAATCCCCTATATTGATGTGCACTCCACACCAAACATGAACAGACCACATATGGCCATCTCCACTACCTTCGACACCTTCCACCACATCTAGACACACGTAAAGACGCAAATAGTATCAACAAGTTCCATTAGTCCATAGATTTATGCAAATCGATGACTTTGCTCTACATTTTGGTAGTGAACACAACCTATAATGGAATTACATAATGGAATAAATTTATGAGAGTCGGTATAAATGTAATTTTCCCAATATTAGGTAAATTAGTTTTCCTAACTTTGGGCATTAATAATTATATTCAACTTAGATAATTATTTATTTTCATGTTTGTGTTGTATTAAGTGAGATGTTTGCAATAAAATAAACCAAGTCTAAAAGAAAGTTAAGATGAATGTAAATTGATGCTCAAAGTTAAGTGTTTGAAAAACTATAGGTGTGAAAATTTTACTAAGTGAAACATGTCCCACTTGTCCCACACACGTGGAGGGACAAAACTTAAATGGTATTTTCGGGAGAGTCTTCCTTTTTTAAATAAAGTTTTTAACCCTATTTATTTATCTATATTATACAAATGCTAAATCATTAATATTAAAAGTATCTTTCTTCTCTAATAAAAATGTAATTAAAAAGATACGTGACAGTATCATATTTATTCTCATCAAAATTTTTTTACTCTATTTTATAATCATATTAATTACTAATAATAATAATAATATTTTTCAGATTACAAATAGTTTTTTTAATTAAGAAAGATATATTTTTATTAATGTAATTTCTAAATAAATAATATTTTATAAAATAAGAAATATTACTAAAATATCAAACTTTTTTAAAAGTATGAAATATCTTGAAGTTTTGACCAAAATATCTTGAAGTGAAACACGTCCCACTTGTCCCACACACGTGGCGGGATAATGATGGAGTGGCAACAAAGACGGAATGGTAGATAAAAGGGAGTTTTTTCCCCATAAAAGTGTTATTCAAAATTTTTTTACCGTACTAGTGTGGTTTAAAAATATAACCCAAATTGGATAAAACATATTGTTTTTTATTTTATATAATAAGATAAGAAAATCCAACCCCACTCATCCCTATTCCCTACCACCATCATCTATAGTAAATAAACTTCTCAAGGCTTAGCATAACCTCTAGTTTGCAATTTTTGTTGGGTCTAAATGCTGATCATTTTAGTAATCAAGTGGAGTTTGTGTTAAGATAACCACCATCCACCTCTAGTTTCCACCATCATGCCAAACCTAGGTCGTCTCAAGATCATCTTGCACCTACAAACATCCGCAAATCTCATTGATTTGATTGGTTTTCAACATTCACAAATAAGTTTTTACCATCTGAACACAATCTTAAACCACTTCAATCAATTTCCACAATTCGAAGCTTTCAGTTAACTTCTTTGATTTTTTATTTGTTCAGAAATTTTTGTTTTGTCTACTAAAACTTTACTTGTTCGTAATGTAATTTGACAACAACTCAATACATGAAATAAACTGAACAAGCGATTCGTTTTTCTTCTATTAACACACACGACTGTGTTTTTCGAGCTCTTCCACTGGCATTCCAATATGTAAATTAGTGTTAGTCTTGTATTGTCCACAACTTCATTCAAAATTCCAGGATGTTTAAAGAGAATGATGACTCAATAACCTTATAACCTCAAAGTTGAACCGTAAACATACAAAGTTGAATCGAGTCGTTATGCCTTTCAACTTTTACTCAATTTGGTCTTGAAACTACACTAAAATGATACATATTTTTTAATGACATCATTTTAATACAAAACTCAAATAATCATAAAAGGAGTCGAAAACAACTAATAACCGATTAAATTAACGAAATATTAAAGAATCTTTTAACCACAAATGAAGCTAACCATTGTAGTAGCATATGCATGATCTATAGATATAATAATAATAATAATAATAATATCACATGCACTCCCCTCTATTTCTTCCTAAATAACAACATAAAATAAACGTAGAGAATTAGTACTACGTACTTTACCATTAATAATCTACTAAATCTGGAGTCACCTCCACATTCCTTCAGATCAGATCCAGATATGTAATTCTAAATTACTAAATTCACCGAGTCATGGAGTTCTTACAATGCGCTATCGCCCCTTCAATCGCGCTCTGCAGTTCCTCACTCGATGACGACGATCTGCGTGTGCAGCCCTTGACGACGCCTTTCCGGCAATGATTCGGGGACGATGGCATTGTCGAAGGGCAGCTCGACACGCAGCTCGTCTTGCTCAAGAACCTCATATTTCCCGTAAACGAATAAGGCATCATGTCGTCAGTATTCGCCATTGGACGTGCAGTTTTCTTACCATGAAACTGCGATATTTTCTTCACGTACCTTCGTATCTTGTCTCTCAAGGTTAGGCATACCGAATCAGCCTTAGGTTCCTTGCGAAACACGGAAGAGAATCTGTTGAATGAAAATTGTTGAGTGATAAGTGCTTTCTTCCCGTTGGAGATCTTCGAATCGAAGGGTAAAAGATCGTGAGGAATGCGATCATTAGCTACGGGAGTTTTGTAGATAAGAGACGAATGGTGGTAGTCGGAGGGGTGGAGGGGGAGGAGGTGGCCGTTGTAGAAGAGGTCGTGGGCGGGGCGGAGAAGGGCGGCGGAGGCGGCGGGAGGGGAGAGGGAGATGGTGAATTGGAAGTCAGGGGAGGAAGGGAGGGTGTGGTTATGAGAGACCATTGTTGGAAGATGGTGGGAGTTGAAAGGTATTTGGAGTTAGGAAGTAATATTGGTGTGGTGGGAAGGAAGGAATGAGGGTTAGGGGTTGAAGTGCTTTGCCTTATTTCGTTAGTTAACTTGTATTACAATTTTGAATATACCTTTTCTTCATGAGAAAATATATAATTCACAGTCAAGAAGCATTTGGTACGGTACTTGTAAAATGACATTTCTGGGTTTAAGTCTCTTTATAAAAGAGAGATGTGGATTTAAAAATAGTATTAAATAATATTTGAGTTACTTTCTTAAAAACTAAAAAATAAGTATTTTCTTATCTATATATCTATATCTTTTCTTTTAATACAATAAAATCTTAACCAAAAATGACATATAGAATCATCATATTCATTCTCAACAAAACTTTCCCGTTTCTATCTTTTATTAAATAATCATATTAATTATTAGTAATATTATTTAAATTTTTTAGATTAAAATAGTTTTTAAACAAAATTAAAAAATATATTTTCTTATAAATGTTAATCCTAAAAAACAAAAGTAAAATAGTTTAAAAATAGTTTTTATAAAACATTAAACTTTTTTATAAATATGAAATATTATAAAATTTTTTATTTAAAAAGTAAAATTTTAATAAATCAAAATAATTAAAATTAAAAGTTATAATAAGAAAATTTTTAAAAGAGAAATTTTATTAAATGCTTGTTTTGAAACAAAATGTTAATTTTTTTTTAAAAAACAATAAAAGTTTAAAAAATTAATATAATTATTTTTTTACAGATAGTCTATACTTATACGTAATTTCAATCATATCTTATTTTATAATGTAATGTTAGAAATTTTTATTACTAATCTTTTATTTATTTAACCCGTGTAATACACGAGTTTACTAAAGTTAGTATAATACTAAAAAAGTAATTTGGGGGAACACTTGACACATTCCTAGTACAGGTGGGCAAACCGGGTTTCGGGCCGCACTCGAAACCGGGTACAAACCGGGTTCGGCCAAACTGGGTTTTTTTTTACACGGGTTTGATGCTTAACCGAGTATGAACCCGGGTCGGGTTCATATGCTTGAAAACCCTACCCGCTATACCTGGGTAGGGAAGGGTCAGGTCCGGGTCGGATCCGAAACCGGGTCCAATACCGGGTTTAGTTTTTTTTTTTTTTCTCTTCTTTTCTTTTCTCATGTGTGTGTTCAATACCGGGTTCAAATCGGGTTCAACCGGGTAGAGTCCAGTTCAGTCAGGTTCGCTAAAAAACTCAAAATCTAAAACCGGTTCCATCCCTACGGGTGTATACGGGTCCAACCAGGCCACTCAGGTACACCTTCCATCGGGTACTACCCGTACCCGGATCCGGGTCAGGTCCGAACCCGGTTTTTATACCCACCACTAATTCCTAAGCCTCCTAAGTTTGTTTTTCTGCCTCTCTCTCTTCTATTAAATAATTACCTAAATTAAAAATATTAAATAATTTTAATTTCTTTTTATTTTACAAATAATTTTTTAATAAATTAAGAAAGCTATCTTTTTATCAATGTCATATCTAGAAAACAAATTTTATGAAATAAGAAATTTTTTTCTAAAACATTAAACCTTTTTTAAAATATTAAATATTTTTAAATTGGTGTATTTAAAAAGTATATTTTTTTATTTTTTATAAAAAGTATATTTTCTAAAACATTAGGAGTTATAATAAGAACTTTTTAAGATGACATTTTTAATAAGGTTTGTTTTGAAAAAAATGTTTAATTTTTTTTGGAAAAAAGGTTTAAAAACAAAAGTTTAAAAAATTGATATCATTATTTTATTACTTATAGTTTAAAAACAAATTTTTGAATATACCTTTTCTTCATGAGAAAATATATAATTCACAGTCAAGAAGCATTTGGTACGGTACTTGTAAAATGACATTTCTGGGTTTAAGTCTCTTTATAAAAGAGAGATGTGGATTTAAAAATAGTATTAAATAATATTTGAGTTACTTTCTTAAAAACTAAAAAATAAGTATTTTCTTATCTATATATCTATATCTTTTCTTTTAATACAATAAAATCTTAACCAAAAATGACATATAGAATCATCATATTCATTCTCAACAAAACTTTCCCGTTTCTATCTTTTATTAAATAATCATATTAATTATTAGTAATATTATTTAAATTTTTTAGATTAAAATAGTTTTTAAACAAAATTAAAAAATATATTTTCTTATAAATGTTAATCCTAAAAAACAAAAGTAAAATAGTTTAAAAATAGTTTTTATAAAACATTAAACTTTTTTATAAATATGAAATATTATAAAATTTTTGTATTTAAAAAGTAAAATTTTAATAAATCAAAAATAATTAAAATTAAAAGTTATAATAAGAAAATTTTTAAAAGAGAAATTTTATTAAATGCTTGTTTTGAAACAAAATGTTAATTTTTTTTTGAAAAACAACAAAAGTTTAAAAAATTAATATCATTTTTTTTTACAGATAGTCTATACTTATACGTAAATTCAATCATATCTTATCTTATAATATAATTTTAGAAATTTATATTATTAATATTTTATTTATTCAACCCGTGTAATACACGAGTTTACTAAAACTAGTATAATACTAAAAAAAGTAACTTGGGGAAACATTTGACACATTCCTAGTAGAGGTGGGCAAACTGGGTTTCGCACCGCACCCGAAACCGGGTTCGGCCCAACCAGGTTTTTTTGTACCCGGGTTGAGCCGAAACCGAGTATGAACCCGGGTCGGGTTCACCTGCTTGAAAACCCTACTCGCTATACCCGGGTAGGGTAGGGTCAGGGCCGAAGCCGGGTCCAATACCGGGTTTAGTTTTTTTTCTCTTCTTTTCTTTTCTCGTGTGTGTGTTCAATACCAGGTTCAACTGCGCCAGGTCCGGTTCGGTCAGATCGCTAAAAAACTCAAAATCTAAAACAGTTCCAACCCTACGGGTGTAAACAGGTCCAACCCGGGTACACCTTCAATCGGGTACTACCCGAACACGGGTCCGAGTCAGGTCCGAACACGGTTTTTATGACCACCTCTAATTCCTAAGCCTCCTAAGTTTGTTTTTCTCGCCTCTCTCTCTGCTCTTAAATAATTACCTAAAGTAAGAAATATTAAATGATTTTAATTTTTTTTTATTACAAATAATTTTTTAATAAATTAAGAAAGTTGTCTTTTTATTAATGTTATATCTAGATAACAAACATTTAAAAATAAGAATTTTTTTCTAAAACATTAAACTTTTTTTAAAGTATTAAATATTTTTAAATTGGTGCATTTAAAAAGTATATTTTTTATAAAATAATAATAATAAATATTAGGAGTTATAATAAGAACTTTTTAAGTTTAAACTTTTAATAAGGTTTGTTTTAAAAAATATTTAATTTTTTTTGGAAAAAAGGTTTAAAAACAAAAGGTTAAAAAATTAATATCATTATTTTATTATTTATAGTTATTACTCATAGTAGTTTTAATAATATCTTATTTTAGAATATACTTTTATACTTCATAAATTTTTATTATTTTTAATATTTTATTTTTTCAATCCGTGTAATGCACGGGTTTACTAAATTTACAATTAAATAAATAACAATCAACAACCAATCGGATATCTTATGAGCCTTCATAGTCCGATCCGACCCGATTCAATATTATATCCTTATATCTTATTACAGGGTCAAAACAATTTTTTATAAGATAAGAAATTTTTACAAAACATCAGACTTTTTTATCAATACAAAATATTCTAAAATTGGTGTATTCAAAAAGTAAATTTTTTATAAATAAAAATATTTTAAACTAGGAGTTATAATAACAAAGTTTTTAAAATGACATTTTATTAAAACGTTTGTTTTGAAACAAAATTTTTAATTTTTAATTTAGAAAAAAAGAACAAAAGTTTTAAAAATTGATATTATAGTTTTTTTAAAGATAGTATTTAATATTTTATTTATTCAACCCTTGTATTACTCATTTGTGACCTTATAATCGGAAGTTATTATGTCTTATTTAGTATATAATGCACGTAGTTTTATTTATTTTTTTGTGTTATTTAATAATTAACTCTCCCCCTCCCGTGTAATACACACGTAACTAAAGCTAGTATATATATATACATATATAGAGGGTTTGGTTATAATGATAATCTTTAGTTTTTGTGAAAACCCATTAACCCTATTAGGTCCATTAATTTACTTTGAAAAAGAGGAGATCATGACATGTATCTATTAGTTTTTTTAATAGAAAAGGATAATATGATCATTTAGCTAACCCAAGAAAATACTGGTTGAATATGTTGGTGACAAGTATCACCATCTAACTTTCTCTTTGCTCATATACATTTTTCTTTTATATAAAATTAACTATACATTCAAATTTTTTATACATTTATAATCTTTTCTATACTATATTGTATTTTTATAAAAATTACACCATTAAACTCGTATCATTTTTCTCTTTAATTTCAATATAGTATTGACATATTTTTGTGGTTCACTTAGGACACCTACAGTCACATCACTGTAAGTAACATGTGCAACACCTAAAAAATATTTTACAACTTGTAAAACTACATGTTATATCACTATAATGAAACTACATCAGTGTAATACTATTGTTTTTTAATATAAATCAAAGTAAACCAATGTGTAAGCCTATGTAAATTTTACTAATGTTTTTTTAATTAAATTTCAGGATTACAAATGATGCAAAATAATGCAACGCTTAGTTACAATGACTTGCATCAGGTTTATTTGAGTATAAATTTTAATACTTATAGTAAATTACATCATATTATAATTCCTTACGGTGAATTACATCAAGAAAAATAAATTAAAAAGTCAACACAAATGCAAAATCCTAATACTTACGGTGAATTGCATCGTAAATTCCTAATGCTAACAATGAATTACATCATATTGTCATGCCTTACGGTGAAGTACATCATATTGTAATTCCTTGTAATGAATTATATAAAAAAACATATATAAAAATAACATAATTAAAACCTAATAAAATGGGATCTAATCCATTTGGAAATGTAGATCTGAGCTTAAACAAATCTTTACTAGACGCCTCGTCGTTACCATCTCTCATCATGCAAAAAACGCAACTCATACACCTAAAATAAATATCTAAAAGTCATCCCTCAAAACCTCTAAGTTTAAACACGGTACAAATATGTAACTAAAATATGGAGTTATTGCAATTTTAGTCTATAATCATAAGTTAAATAAACAAAAAGTTCATCAATCAAAATTTAACAATCACAACATTATACATAGTAAAGCATAGACCATAATAATTCTAGAATACAAATACGTTTCTAACATGGAAACCCAATTTAATACAAAAAGTTAATAATCACCTGAACAGCCAAGTAAATCATAAAATTACTAACCAAAACCACATCGAAAATCATATGTACTAGAAGTATCCATCAACATAAATAATAATATAAAAACACACCCAAGTAAACCATGCATTTACTAACCAAAAACCACAAAAAGTTACTACTGCATTGTTGAGTGCAAAAATAAAAATAAGATAAAATAAAAACTAGAAACGCTTCTATAATACTACAAAATAATCTATAGGTGCAAGTGATATTGAAAGTTCATGAATGCTTACTACAACCATTTTTAACAAGGTAATTAAAGGTATGTCCATTGCAATTGTATCTAAACTTATTTTTTGTTCTAGGGAGCTTTTAGAGGCACTTATCGAGAAGCGATAGAGGTGAAGTAGCCGATGAACTCTGTGTACTCAGTGACTCACAGTGCCTCTAAACTCAAAACTGAATCAAAGATTGTTGCCCCAAGAAGATGATGATGATTATAGATGTATTGATCTATAAAAGCCTAAATCAACCAATCTGATATGATTTTGTGAGAGTAAACGGGAAAAGTTATTTTGGGTTTTCAAATCATAGGGTTTAATGGGTTGATTAGCATGGAAGACGAAGAATGGTAGGGGAACGATGTTGGTTGGTGGTGACCGACGGCTTCTAATGTACCTCAGATCCGGTGGTGATCGAGGTGGGAGAGCGATGGTGGAGCAAAGGGTTGGTGGTGGTGGTGGATTAAGGATAAGATGAGGTAGTATCTTAAATAAGAGAGATAGAGTGAGATGGGATGAGATCCAGTTTGATTGTTGTTTATCTTCTTTGAAGAGAAAACAAAAAATAAAAAGTTTTAATAAGGATTGAGTGTTTGACTTTTATGTAATTATGTCAGGAAAATTGCAAAGCACAAAAAGACAATAAAAGACTTAAATGCCCTTCAACTCATCTCCACCTTTGATATGGCATCTAGAATTTTATATATTAAATCAATGGTTAGATGTAGGGTTAAAGGGTTCTTGTAAAAAAAGAGGGTTCTCACATGAACTCATCTATATATATATATATATATATATATATATATATATATATATGATAGGGATATTGTGAGAACTCTCACTTTTTATAAGAACCCTTTAACTCAATAATCCACCTTTGATTTAGCATTTAAATGGAATATTCCATTTGAATGGTTCTCATTGGTTCATGGCTACTTTGGTAACTTTGATTTTTGTACTTCTTTTGAGTGTTAGACACTCATCACATTAAAAACATAATCTCATCCAATTTCTCTCTACCATCAACCCTTTGTTCCACCATCACTCCACCGCCTCACCGTCGCCACACCATCACCACACCACCACTACCAGATCTAAAGGTACATATGAAGCCATTGGTCGCCACCAATCACCATCGTTTCCCTTCCATTCTTCATCTTCCATGCTAATCGACCCATCAAACCCTATGATTTGAAAACCTAAAATCACTTTTCCCCTTTACTCTCATAAAATTAGATTAGATTAGCCCATTGAGGCTTCTGGAGATTAATACTCTGTAATCGTCATCATCATCTTGGGGCAAAAATCTTTGATTTATAGTTTTGAGTTTAGAGGCACCATGATTCTCGTCATCATCATCCACTTCTTGATCTAAATCTAAAACAATGACGAAGACGTCACTGAAAAGCATTCTAGGTCTAGCATCAACTTCCACAACCGGTGCTAACTGAACTTCAAAGATGCAAACCCGGCGGTCTTGTAGCATTCAAAGATGCAAATCTACGTAGCATTTTCTTTTGTTCTTATGCGTTTTCGTTTGAGGATTTCTTAAAATATTTCTTTAAGAGTTTTTGAGACCTACTATAATATTGTTAGTAGTTTTTTTTATTTGTTTTAATTTTGTGAAAAAAAAATATTTCTTTACACAGAGTTACTTGTTCATTTTTTTTTTCCATTTCAATCTTTGATTGTGTATATAGATATATTTTAAAGAAAAAGAAATTGTTCATAGATGGGAAAGCAAGAAACTTGCTTTCAATGTGGTATGTTTTGATTTTGATTGTGAACCAAAAAGAAGAACAAGAGAAACTACTGTTTTTTTATACAGTAGCAGAATACCTACAAGAGAAAATGTTGTGTTTCTTAAGTTTACAGTGGTTTACATTGGTTTAAATTGGGTTACGTTGGTTTACACTAAAAACAGATCAGTGGTGTAATTACATTGGTTTACACTAAAAAACGTCAGTGGTGCAATTACATTGGTTCACAAAGTAGTTTAGATATTGATTTACATTAGTTTTACAGATTGGTTTACTTTGGTTTAATTTCGTTATAGTGGTGTAGTTTTGTTATTTTACTTTACATTGTTTCAAAGATTGTATTTTTAAAAAATTGCAACAATATCTATCATTTCATTAGGTCATATTTTTGTTGGTTTTCATATATTTTACTCGATGTAATTCACTGTAAATAATCAAAAATATGTTGCAATTCAATGTAATTATTAGAACTTTACACTCAAATAAATATAATGCTACTTATTGTTATGTTATTAGTGCATATGTTCTTAGTTTACTAATTGTATCTTTGTTATTTTAGTTTGACTACAGTGATGTAGTCTCATTATACTGGTGTAGAGATGTGGTTTAGGTGTTGTAAAATGGTTTTTGGGTGTTGTAAATGCTAGTTATAATGATGTAACTACAGGCATATGAACTTAAGCATACAAAATTATTGAGACTATGTTTGACTACTATGATGTTTATAAATTTGAGTATGTTTCAATGTTTAATCTAGGTTTTTCTGTTGTTAATATACTATGTTTCATCATTTGTAATCTTGAAATTTATATATTTTTTTAGGTTGATGCATTGTGTTTTTTCACGAAGGGGATGGTAACAATGATGCATCCGGTCAAGATTTATTTAAAGTTTGGATTTGTATTTGAAAAGAGAGTTTAACCCATTTTATTAAGTTTTATTTTTGTTGCTTTTTATATATGTATTTCAATTTGATCCACTGTAAGTTATTACATTATGATGTAATTCACTATAATTATTATTTTTTTTTGTAAAAAAATTTTAAAATATTTGCAAGACTATATGGGTATTAAATAGAAAAATGTTTTGAGTTTAATGGTACAATTTTTATAAAAAAGATAACTTAATATTAAAAAGTTATTAAGGTATAAAAATTTAAGGGGTAAATCTTTTTTATAAAAAAAAAGAAAAGAAAAGAAGGTAGGTGATGACTCTTGTCACCACCCTATTAGATCTGTTTTTTGGTGGGTCTTGCAAAAGGTCTAAACTACCCTTTTTATAATAAAAAAAATACAAGATGATCTTAACCATTTAGTTTTTTATCAATGTTTGAGATGAGGTTAACAAGTTCTGATAAAAAGGAAGGGTTCGCATTAGAACCATTCCCTATATATATATGTATGTATATATATATATAGAGGAGGGTTCCTGAGAAAACCAATAGTTATGTGTAAACCAAAGAAAACCACGAAAAACAATAACATAATTCAAACTTTTTTTGTTATTTTAATTACTAAAATGTTATTTAAGTGTTTGGTACATATATGTTGAGCATAGATACGAGAATGAAGAAACTTACGTATACGTAACACTATATCGAATGAAAAATGGTTACGTATACGTAACCTATATGTGACGTATATGTAAAACCATGCTACGGTTTCATTTGATTCATAACTTTATTTATATATACTCACACATATATATAGTGGGTAGTGATAAAAAAATTATACATTATGTGACCGTTTTTATTGGTTTTCTCTAGTTTTCTCATAACTTTGTGGTTTTCTTAGGATCCCTCCTCTATATATATATATATATATATACATACATACATACATATATATATACATACATATATATATACATATATACATACATATATATATATATAAGGTCAGGATCTTTTCAGAACTCTTAAAGTTGGTGAGAACTCTAAGAACTCATCTAGACCATTGATTATTTTTTATTTATTTTACTTATTAATTTATTAAGTAAAGCTAGTTGTGTCTTTTTAATGTATGTAATTAATTTGATCATATAATGGTATTTAGTTAATTTTAGTAAGTTACACAATTAAATCTTCCATTAATTAAATGAAAACTTTTATGTTTTTAACCTGCAAACTTCCTTTTGCCATTTTCCGGACAATTTTTTTTTCCTTTTTTGGCTAAATGGAACTTCAGAAATCACATTCTTACAACTTGAAGCTTTATCCTTCTGATCACTACCAACAGTAATTGATTTTGACAATGAAAATTTTCGTCTTTTTCCCATATCTATATTAACATAATAAATTCAATGTCAAGAATAAATCCTCCATATATATATAACATTCCCGTTAATTAAAAAACTTACGAGTATTATCTCCCTTGTTTTTTTGTATACTACTTGTAATGTCCTTCTCTACTTCAATCCCCACATTCTTTCTTTTAACACCCTTTATATTACATTTAGCTTCTTTCCCTGTAGAATAACATTTATATACAGTTACATAAACTAATTATAAAAGATCACAACACATAGTTAGGCATACAGTTACATTTATATACAGTTACATTTATATACAGTTACATAAACTAATACATATAAGTTTTTTACCTGCTTTTTTTTATCATACTTGCTTTTTTTATCATACTTTCTTCTGGATCATCAATATTAATTGGATTTGCAGCGTCGTTCGTAAATCGACTAAAAGATGTGTTATGTGCTATACGTTCACTTCTTCTTTCTACATACACGTAAAACATCATAAGTGTATACCAAATAATTATATAAAAAATAATTTTAAATTTACACAACAACATAATATATAAACTTACTTGATGACATCCTTAGGAGCTACGCGTTCCACTGATTATAATATCCTGAAACGTAAAACACCTCAAACACATATAAAAACCTTTACATCTATTTACTATTGACAAACCCCCTCTATACAAATACAGATACGGCATTGCTCAAGTTCATCAATACCAAATATAAACCTACATGACTACTTATCAAGTATATAGCAGTAATTACTTATACATATATTGGGCCAATCAGAAATTTTGTCTATTTATTCAGTTTGTACACGATGACTGTTCCTTTTTACATTTTGTTTACTTATGTGTAAAAGTGTTCAAGCAAGATAAATCACTTTAAAGACAACCTTTACACATTCAATTACACATATGGTACTTATCATTCTCAATATTGGGTCCCCTTTTTTTGTTAAAATGATGTTTGAATATTTTTAACCAAATCATACATAGGCGTCTTTCGATTCAAGGATGATTAAATATTACACATATGGTACTAATGATTTACATAAATACCAATCATAAATCTATATTATTAGTTTACAAGCATTAAGCAAAATTTTCATATGTGTATCCTGCCATAATCATAACTACAGGGTTGTTTCTGTTTGTATTAAGTATCAGTATTGTCTTACACAATATTTTCATATAGCATAATATGGTACTAACCATGTAAATCAAAACCAATCATAAACCTATATTATTAGTTTCCAAGCATCAAGTAATATTTACATATACGAAAACTGCCACAATCATAACTACAGGGTTGTTTCAGTTTGTACTAAGCATCAGTATCGTCTTACTCCATATTTTCATATACGCACACTTATTTGGCAACATCATACAATTCAAAAGAAGATTTGCATATTCATTCTCAGGGATGAATGATCTTTGATATGTTCAATGTTACATATGCTCAATTTGTACAGTGTCTCCCCTCGTGTGACTGTCATACGCTGTAAAAATTCAATTCGGGTTATCAAAATAGTTAAACAATACTTTACCCATATGTCAATTAACCCTAACAAAGAAACATTGACCCGATTAAATTCAAAATCACGGTTTTAAATAGCGAATATACAACTTTTCAATTTATACAAAGTAGGCTTTGAAAAACCCCAATTTGCATACACCCCTTTCAATCAAAATCCATCCATATAAATTATAAACCAACTGCATTTTATCCATCCTAAAACCCCCAAATTAATCAACAAATATACACCATCTCGTGTTAAGTTACTAATTATCCCTAATTCACACTTGTTTAACCCCCCAATCACTATTGCATGTTTTATCGATCAAAAATTCGAGTTTATACAAAGACCAACAGGGAAGAATGACGTTTATCAAAAACAACGAACATACCTTTGATACAATACTCGATGTAGTTCTTCTCAAATCGCCGTCTCTATACTCGTAAGGTTTCACTGATTGATGATTTTGTATTGTAGGAAGGTTGCCTAATTTCTTTGCTGATCTTCTTCATTAATTTGAAGAAGAACACACGGAAAGATTCTGAAAATAGGGCAGTTACCTTTCAAAAAATAATGGAGATATTACAAAATTACCCTTTTAATATAATGTCAAATATTTGTTTGTGAAGTAAAATTATATCAATGCCCCCTTTAATCTCAACTACTCATTCATCTAATCAACGGCTAGTAAATGTTCTTACAGTTCTCAATAAAAACCAAGTCCTACAAAGAACCGGACCCTATATATATATATATATATATATATATATATATATAGGGTTGAGTTCAAATGTAAACCAAAAGAAATTATGTAAACCAATAACCAAATCTACACCTTTGATTTAGGAAGATCAATGGCTCATATTCGTTTGACTTTTTATACACGTGATTCAATAAAAGTATAACCTTTTTTATTATTTTATTCAAAAAAAATATAAGCCATTGATAATCATAAATCAAAGGTGGATATTTGGTTTATTGGTTCACACAACCAAATCTATATATATATATATATACACATCGAGGAGGGTTCAATGGCAACACCAAAAAAAGAGATAACTACGAAACTAATCGTAGCCACACATTTTAATTTAAAAAAAATCAAAGAAAAAGACAAAAATACTAAAAACAAAAACAATGCAAACATACGATATCAACGTAAAAAAAAAGTAAGTAAAGAATAAAAGTTAAAGAAACATCGCATTTCAAATGCGAAATCAATGTATTTCACAAAAAAATTTTATTTCGCATGTAAAATCAACTTGACGTTTTCTTTATTTTTAATTTTTTATTTTTTTTTCTTAGTTACGATGAAATAAGGGTTTGTAGATTTCTTTGCCTTTTTTAGAATTTTTTGGAATTAAAATATGTGATTAGGACTAGTTTCCTAGTTTTCTCTTTTTTAGCATTCCCTTTTATACCTCCCCATATATGTACATATATATATATATATATATATATATATATATATATATATATATATATATGTAAATAACTAATAAGAACCGCATAAGCAATACATATAACACCTCAATAAAAATATTTAATTCTATCATTTCATCGATAGTTTATCAACTCTCTACTCAATTTTTTTAAAAAAACTATAAAGTGTTCATATATATAATACAATATGTGTGCATATATTCATATTTTCTAAAAACTATAGGTATCGTATTTTTTAAAAATTTATCTTAATAATAGTAAAATTACAAGCATTTTGATATATTTTTCTCAATAGATTTTATTCATCTCTTTTTTAGGTTTTTGATTTTATTCAATTAAAACTCAATCTAATTTCAATATAAAATCAATTTGCTCTTCTAGATCTGTGTATTCTGATCAATGTGTTCTTGAGCTTCTTCATCATCAATTTAGAACAAATGTAGTTTAATATTACATTTATGTTTTTGATTTAATCGAAACTAGATATATCTTGTTTTTTACATAGATTTCATTTAATTTTATTCATATTTAGAGTCTGAAAAGTCATCATTTATATAATTGAGCATTTTTTTTTCTCGAGAATCAGTTTTATCTACTCAATTTTTTAACTTTGTAATTTATACTATGTCTTTAAATAGGATCACAGATATTTAAATTAATGGTAATACAATCATTTTTAATATACGTTATATATCAATATACCACATAAACACAACATGTTTTGTGCTGTTTTACTTTAAATGTGCTAGTTTACCTTAAATCAGCTAAAAACATCTTATTGTATATTAAATAAGCACATCACATATTATTTTATGTGAAAACAGCAGATAACGTATTGTTTACATGAAAGTAGCATAAAATCTTTTTTTTTTTCGCATGAAAGCAGCTCACAACATCCTGTTTTACATTAAAACAACATGTTTCATGTTGTTTTACATAAAAACAACACAAAACGTAAAAACAACACAGAACATGTTATTTTACATTCTATCAACACATGAAAACATCATAGAGTGTATTGTTTTACGTTAAAACTATAAAGAACATGTTGTTCTATTATATAACAACAGAGAATATGGTGTTTTACCTTGTTAAATTTACCATAAACAACGCATAAATATATGTTATATTATGTATTCTTTTACCCAAAACTATACATAGCATGATACTGTAAAAAATAAATAACATAAAAAAACATAGAAAGTGTTTTCTTATCACGTAACAACATCGAATACATTGTCTTATCGTAGAGTAGCATAATTTCACAGTAGTGTTAAGTAACGTTTTAACATAAGACAATACAAAACATGTTGTTTTACACTAAAACAACACAGAACGTGTTCTCTTACCGTAAAACAACACAAAAATATTCTATTACCGTAAAACAGCACATGACGCATTGTTTTATCATAAAACAACATATTTTCGTAACAATGATTTTTTTTTAAAAAAAAAGTACTACAATACTATATTTGAAGTAAAGAGAAAAAAACGTTCGATTCTATGGTGCGATTTATTTTAAAGAAAATAATATCGTATAAAAAGTTATGAACGTTATAATAAATTGGGGAAATTTAAAAAAAGTCAACAAAAGTAGGTTTCTCATAATACACTTGTGAACACTTTTTGTATTAAAAATTTATCTCATCCATCCATTGATTTATGAAATATAGGATTGAATATCTTATAGCTTCCTTTTTCATGTGAAAACGTCTTTTTTTATGTGAAAATAACACAAAACATGTTTTACTTGAAAACATCTCAAAACATTTTATTTTACATGCTACCAACATAAGAAAACATTATCGAATGTATTATTTCACATTAAAACTATAAATAACATGCTGTTTTATTATAAAACAACACATAATCTGATGTTTTATCTTGTTATTTTAGTGTAAACAACACGTAAATGTATGTTGTTTTATATATCTTTTACCCAAAATACATAAAATATGATCTTTTACCGTAAAGCAATACATAACATAAAAGAACATAGAAAGTGTTTTCTTATCATAGAACAATATAGAATGCACTGTTATATCTTAAAACAACACAATTTCAGAATAGTTTTAGGTGAAATTTTAACAAAAGACAACACAAAACGTGTTATTTTACCCTAAAACAACACCAAACGTGTTGTCTTGCTCTAAAACATCACAAAAGTGGTGTGTTACCATAAAATAGCACATAACGTTTTGTTTTATTAAACTTAACACGCTATCATTATAAAGCACTGTTAACATATGAACCCTCATCTATTCATTTATTTTGTAAAACTTATTGTTATAATATTAACTTTAAGCAAATTGGATTCATGATGAAGGTTGAATGATGGCGGTGCTGGTGAAGGTTGAATGACAATTGTGACGATGGTCAATGGAGATCCACAACAAAAGTTATGTTGGTGGCGATAAAGATTGAAAGAGAGAAAGGGTTAAATTTAATTTAACAAAATATTTATTTGTATTTTTAAACAATAAAAGATATTCTAGTAATTTTTTATGTATTTAATAAATAAAAATCTCTCTACTATTATAAAAATGTAACTAGAGATGCCATATGACAACATCAAATTTATTTTTAGTAAAAAATTTTTGATTCTCTCTCCTATTAAATAACTATATTAATTACCAATATTATTATTTATTTTTTACATTAAAAACATTATAATAAATTAAGAATTACATCTTTTATTAATGTTTTACTAAAGAAACACATTTTTACAAAAAAATTTTTTTTCTAAAATATCAAACTTTGTAAAAAAATACAAAATACTTTAAAATTTGTTTTCTTAAAAACTAATAAATGGGTTTACTTAATCTAGTAACTACTATTCAAGTAGGGATCTAATTTAAATATCCTGGATTTAAATTCTTGTGGATCCAATAAAAGTAGACAAAAAATTAAAATTTATCCAAGATCCAATCCAATTAAATAATATACCACTAACTACCTTTGGTTAGAGGTGTACAAAACTGTTTTTTTCGCAAATCGATCCAAAAAAAAAATACTCGAACCTCTCAAATCGATTTAGACCAGCTTTGAAACCGGTTTTATAAAACTGGCTTTTTTACATGTTTAACTGGTTTTTTTAATTTTTTAACCGGTTTTAAAACCAGTTTTAGACGTGGGGATACCAAATCGGTATATAAACCGGCGGTTCAGATCGGGTTGGGAACTGGTTTGGATCAAATTAGTTTTTTTCAAATTGGTCTGAGTTTTTAAACCGGTTTTTTTTAACTAGCTTTTTATTTAATACCTCCACCTTTGGTGTAATTTACTAAAGTTAATATACCACAACGACCTTTTCGGTGTGATTTACTAAAAAAATAAAAAATATATACCTGTAATAGTTGGTAGTTTATTTTGTTTTTTGGGTTCACACAGTATCCAACCACTTGCATTTGAAAAAACCTAACAATAACATATTTGTCTCCTGTTGGCCGTCTGTAACAGCTTATTTGAATCGATCATGGCGGAATCTGTTAACGCTAAATCCCTATCGGAGGTACAATCTACATTCATTTTCTATTACTATGTTTCTTCACGTGATCTATTTCTGATTCCCCAAGTGTGTTCTTTTCAATCGAAAGTTATATATGTCATCCATTTTCACTAAATGAGATCAATTCCGTTGATATTTCGGTCTCAATTTGACGCATTGATGTTATTATGCATGAATCTAACTTTTGTTCCCCAAATCATCTTTCAGTTTCACGTTGTTTTGATTAGATTTTGCATATTTGAATCATTTGTTCTTTTGATTAGATTTTGCATATTGAATCATTTGTTGTTTTGATTGGATTTTGCATATTTGAATCATTTGTTCTACAACTGCTGATGTATTTGTGGCAGAATTAGGGTTTCACTTTGTGTACACGATCTGCAATCAGCTAAGGAAATTGAAACCAATCATGATCTCAATTTGCTTTTCTTCAACTTTTATTCTCTGTTCTTTATGAATATACAGTTCTGCAGATTTTCATATTCCACAAAGTAGTTCAAGCATAATCATTCACTAACATAATCTCACAAGAATGGGTGCTTTTGATGTATTCATGCAGCATTATCTCCTTAAGGATCTACAAGAAAAGGTGGATGCGATGACGGAAAAACCTGTGGAAGCCGGTGAGAGTGCTGATCAAGAAAACATGGACGACGAAACACCAGAGATTAAGGTACGATTAATCTAACCTCTGATTTACAACTTGATGATTACCAACTCACATATTCATTTTGATATGATTGTGTGTTAACAGCTTGAAACTGCACCAGCGGATTATCGATTCCCAACTACAAACCAAAGCAGGCACTGCTTTACCCGATATGTTGAGTACCACCGGTGAGTCTCCTTGGATATTCTTGAATCCCTTTAAGCATTTTGCCATTTTCATAGTCCTCACGCGTATAAATAGGACCCACAATGCGCAACCGTTTCTTCCCAACTTGTTAGAGCCTGTAAAGAAAAATGCTACCTTTGTCTCAAGATTTGTGAATGCTAATCTTGATTCATGATTTTGAGATTAGATGTGTTGCTGCCAAGGGAGATGGTGCTCCTGAATGTGATAAGTTTGCGAAATACTACAGGTCGCTTTGCCCAGCCGAATGGGTATGTTGTCTTCTTACTACAATCTATAAAAACCTGTGTGAATGTAGAAACCGAACCGGTGAGTTAACTGCGATGTTGTGATATAATGTATGCAGGTTGACAGATGGAATGAGCAAAAGGAGAATGGCACTTTCCCAGGTCCTCTATAGAGAATCGGTTGCTGCCATATTTACGGTTAGGTCCACGGCAAGTTTTGGGGCATCAAGTATGCATGAGATAATAAAATATTTAGTTGTAGTTTCGAAGGAGGGTCGAGTTTAGAAACACAGTGAACTGTTTCGTGTTCTGTTTCATGGTTGCTCCCCATGTTTTGATCTTAATGTTTTGGGACAATTCTGATTGTCTAATAAGATATGCTGGTTTTTGATGGTTTTACTTGCACCACTTGAGTTGTATGGATGCTTGAGCAAATTACATATTTTTTTTTTTCTGGTACCAGGTTATTTATAGCTTAACGCTTGTTAATAGGTGATTTGTACTTTGCAAAAAAAAAAAAATAATAAGTATTCCAACATCTTTTAGCATTACCATAATCCATTTTCATCACAAAGAAAAGACAAGATAAGAAAGGGTAGATTATATATCTAGACCGAACCTTGTCTTTAGAAAGCTGGTTGGGTCAGTTGGTATTATCATATTGGCTTTGGTTTTTGATAATTGGGACGGTTTTAGCAATTTATCTTTTAAATGAAAATAATTAGTTTGTAACAATTTGTAAAAATGCTAAAGATGCTTGGCCAATATTATAGTTATTAAATCAAATCAAGCTGTTAAATTAAAACAAGGTCCTAATATTAAGAAAGTAGGGAGTACTATCAAAACAAATCAAGCTGCTAAATTAAAATAAGGTCCTAATATTAAGAAAGTATATATTATAAATCGACACCCCTTTATACATCTCGTATACCACCATACACGGCGTATAAGATCGAAAACATTAAAAACAAGAAAAATTCAAAGGGGTTGTCAGAGAGCTATATGCCCCATATAGCCCATACACCCCATATACGACCCCATTATACGACACATATAGACTAAATGATGCGGAATACAAATTTCAACACTGACTACGGGGAAAAATTTGAGAGTTGTTAGAAAATTTATATGCCAGATTAATACCAATATACTATGCGGTTGATGGAAACTAAACACGACATTAATACGTTTGTATGGTTAAGCATTTTTGCTTCTAAATGGTTAAGCATTATAATGATTCTAAATGATTAAAAACTCTTATTTAAATTCATCAGACATTTACCTTTAATTAAACAATATACTAGTTGTTAATGATATAGACCTCTTACTTGTTCAACAATTCAAATTTTTTAATTATTTTATCAAACAATCCCATACATTTTGAATCATCTCTTTAGTAAGTACGGCCGTACAAGTTCAATTCATGGCACATAAGCTGATTTCAAAAACACAAATTCAGGGATACCTTAAGGCTTAAACAATCAAAGGATGTTGGTTTATAAAATGACTATTGCACAGTTACACAGAAAATTTTGCAACCAAACATCAAAAGGAAATTTGAATCCAGTCACAATTCAAACACTACAAAGTATCACCAACAACAAAGTCTACTACACTACCAAACATAACAGAGAAACTAAGGTTTCCCATCAAACAAAACATATTACTAGTAGTAAAACATCTTTATACTATCAACCCCCTACTAACCAAACAGCAATCATCATTTAAGCCCTCTCACCCCTAATTCTCCGAGCCAACTGAATGTCCTTAGGCATGATGGTCACACGTTTAGCATGAATCGCACACAGATTGGTGTCCTCAAACAATCCCACAAGGTAGGCCTCAGCAGCTTCTTGCAATGCCAACACAGCATGACTCTGGAAACGCAGATCCGTCTGCAAGATTACAAACCCACATGTTTAATTCCATCACAATAAGAATTTTAACTTCAAAAAACAAAAGCCATTGTTAGACATTGGATAGGACCTTGAAGTCTTGAGCAATTTCACGAACAAGCCTCTGGAAAGGAAGCTTCCTGATCAAAAGTTCAGTACTCTTCTGGTACTTACGGATTTCACTGCAATGCATACGCAAAATCATATCATAAATACAAATGCAGATTACAGACAGACTTAAACATTAGACTACAAATAGAGTGACGAACCGAAGAGCCACAGTTCCTGGTCTGTATCTGTGAGGCTTCTTCACACCTCCTGTGGTAGGAGCAGACTTACGTGCAGCCTGTCATAAATAAATCATAACCACCAATTTTAGGCACAAGAATCAGTTTATGAACGAATAATGTGATTTACAATGGGTTTTTAGCACAAAAGCTATCTAAATGATACAATAAACTGCAACTAATTAAATCTTTTGGGACAATTAATCATAGTTTTGGAAGTTAAAACAGCAAAATAAACAAAGAAAATATACCTTAGTGGCAAGCTGCTTCCTGGGGGCCTTTCCTCCGGTGGATTTACGAGCAGTTTGCTTGGTACGAGCCATCTACAATACCATTGATCTTTAGAACAAATTGTTCAGCATAATTTAATTGTTCATCGTTTCAAACATATGGAATTGACAACACAATACATTGTGCAACAAAGGTATTGATATGTTCATAAGAATCTTGAGATCAAACAACGTTCGTCAGACAATCAAAAACCCTAATCTCAAGGTCACTATCAAAATTAAATCCTCAAACAAATTGTCAAAGATAAATTATGAACAAACCCTAATTTCATAATCAACGAAATCGAAATCAAACAGCCAAAATCAAGACGCTTGCAACAAAAACGAGACGATAAAAGAAAGAAGTATATCATCAACCCTAAATTCATAAAGTAGACATCAAGAAAAGGTTCAGATACGAACCCTAATTCAGCACGAAATCAACGAAATCGAAAATCCACAAAAATCAAATCATATGAAAGTTCTTTGGTATCTAATAATGGATAAAATACGAAGACGTATAAAGAATTTATAAGGTTCAAAGATCATACCGTAAATTGATGTCTTCTTATAGACTTTTGATTTGCAAATTGGGAATGATACTGTGTGAATAATGGAGTTAAAGATATGAAGACAGGGGGTATTTATGGGGTCTTATTCTTTGCGTTTGGGGTGATTTGATGGATCTGACGATAATGAATCGGTATCTTTGTGTTTTGTTGAATTGATTGGACGGTTGAGATTTGTCTCTCAGGTGCACTAGCCGGATTGTACAACTTTAATACTCTCTTCTCATTGGTTGATTTTCTACGTTATTTACTTAAACCATGAGTAAATTACGATATTTTATAAATTTATAAAATATAAATGTAATAATAGTTTTAGGTGACTGCCAGTTGTCTTGTGAGAACTTTTCTTTTATTATTATTTTTTTTTGACACGTTGGCGCAAGGTTACTTTTTCTGTTTTTTTAATTTTTTTTGGTTTTTATCGTTTCGTAGTATGTCAACTCTTTCCATATTTTCCTTTTTTTTCTTGAATTTGTAATTATATTTTATATTTGAGTTTGACAAATACATAGAAAAATATTAATAAAGAAACAAAAATACTTAAAAAATATAATAAACAGTTTATTAATAAAATAAAACTTGATATTCGTTTTGTTCAATTGATATAAATGCTTCAAGTGCTCGTTAAGATCTATTTGAAGATTATCATGAATTCTATATAGTATGTTGCTCGTGAATAAAAAATACCCCGTTTAAATGATGGGAATTGCTTAGATCCATTTGAATATTATCGTGAAATCGCTGCCATTTTAATAATCTGTCCTTGGATCTTAGCCGTTTAAATGATGGGAATTGCTTCTATAAGCCACAGTTATGGGGAAGTTACGATGTGAACATCAGATTGCACACGTCCTTCGATTCAGGTGCTGGCAACCGCTTGAGGTTGTACTTTTTAAACTTGTTGCAGGTTTCAATTGTGCTCTATTACTGCTCCCTTCTCTCCTTACGCATCCAACCTGTAAGAGGAAAGAGCTTCACATGGCCATCGGTGATAGTGACGGTGTTAGCACAGAAGTGTACCATGAAACTAAGGTATATTCTATTTGCATTTTTATTCTGTTACTAGATCTTTGTTATGTTACTAATGTACTAATGTTTCTCCATGTCTCAGAATAGTTGCTTGTCCATCGATCGAAGGCCTACGGAGGGTGACGTGGTGGTAAATATACACGGTGATACCGCAAGGATATTTACATGTTACTGTGTTATATAGTAACCATGCTTTAATTGTTTCAAGCTGTTTCGGGTACCATTAATGGAGTTTTTGATATGGGTTTGAAGGTTGGTCTACAGCACTTAGCCGGTGCAGATGATGGTGATAGTGTCAAGATTATTTCATGTGGAACTCATTTTAGTCAATACAAATCACATCTTCATCGGGAGATTAGAGATGAGGTATCGTGTTTTTCAACTTTTGTTTGTTTGATGTTCGATGCCTGCAAAGGCGAATGTAACATGTGCACTTGCTCGGCTTCGCAGGTTCGCAAAGGCTGACAAAAGAAGGAAGTCTTTGAAATAGTGGAATTGGGATGAGGTTATCCAACTAATCAGTTCACTTGAAGATGAGGATGCCGATGGTGACTTAGAAGACACAACTGCCTACGGACCATCTTTGATGAAACAAACCAACATTCGTCCCCTTACTATGAAGCTTGTCGATGAGAAGACCTCAGACGATGATGGTGATGATGATGAAGCTGATCAAGCTTATAGTGGACATCTGTCATCGTATTATGAAAGAATGTTCAAGATTCCAAGGGTTACTGTGCATAAACGCAACCGGGTTGTGTCTGTTGCAAGAAGCAAGTAAATTATGTTGAACAACGTGTTTTTGTTATTGTCGTGAAGTTATTTCATTTTTATTTTGTTTTTGGCTAGGTTAGGTATGGTGATTTTGTTATGTATGTCGATGTTATGTTTTACCTTTGCTAATGACTGGTGTTTTTTATGATGTGTTTGATATGTATTTGTACATGTTAGCTTGCAATTAAGTGTTTTATTGGTATTGAATGTGTATGTCTAAGGTAAATGATTCTTGAGCACAAGTTTATTTGTTTGAAGGTTTCAAAAGCAGTGCCATTTGCTTTAAGTTACAGCTGTAGATGATCAAAATTATCACCTGTTGCATTGCGGGTGACCCGTTCTTTCTAAAGTTACATGATTGATGATTTTACCTCATATGATAATCAATTGGAATTATGATTTAGACTCATTAAGTATAAGAGTTATCTTAGAGGCTAATGCTCACCAAAGAGATCTCAGCATGCAGACTGAAGTACAAGTAAGTTACTTCGGAAGATTTGACAAAGTCACTAAGAAAATACTCTAAGTGTCAAATCTTCCGAAACCAAATATCATTTCTTCTGAAGACAAAGATGAAGTCTTCCGAATCTTCAAATACAAAGTCTTCCGAATCCATAAGACTAATTACTTCCAAAGACAGAGAAGACATGCTTTCTCTAACATACTTTTGACAAAGCTGAACAACTTTTCGCTGCCATCTCTGATGAGCCACCAACTTATACAAGTTGGTGATAATTCCATACTTTTGTCAATTGTAGATTATGGTCTTTGTTTGTAACTTTCCTACTTTGTACTATTTTATCTTTTTGTATTAGATAACGATGTGAGCTATGGCATGTCATAGTCACATGTCAAAAGGCAATCTGCCTTTTGACTTTACATTAATCTTGTTGTCTAGATTAGTGTTTCAGCTATCTGTCAAAGTATGGCCGGCTGTAGGTTGTAGTACAAAGTTTCTCATATATCAGTCCTTAGGGACTAAGCCTTGTAACTAAGTAACTTTTCGCTACCATCTCTGATGAGCCACCAACTTATACAAGTTGGTGATAATTCCATACTTTTGTCAACTAAATGCATCATATGTTACAGTACTTCTCATCTTCCTAAGGTGTTGGGTGTCGAATCCAGCAAATAAAATATTTAAATGTGAACCTACCGTCACACACACTAAGAATAGTATAAGCGGAAGTAGGGTTCGTGTCCTCAGGGATACAGGTTAAATATTTTACACCAAAAATGTTTTAGCACAGTTACTTTGATTGCTTACGGCTTAAGGAAGTTGGGGGTTTTAATTAAAAACTAAAACTGAAAGTAAATTGCAAAAAGTGAAAAAAATTCCAGTAGGCTAACACGGCCGTGTCAGAACTGTACACGGCCGTGTTAAAGTTCTACGGGAAAAACGAAAATTGATATTTTTTTGTATTTTTTTATTCTGAAAAGGAATTACTAAAAACTCTAACTAAATTGAGAAGTAAATGAATATATGAAAGCTAATTTCAACAGTAAGGTAATTTCTTGATTCTTTTTGGCTTACGATAATTAACGATTATGGTGCAATGATTATTTTTAATTAATGATTTGTATCGATACTAGACATCACGCCGTTCGGATATCCACTCTATCTAATGTCTAATCAAGCGCAGTTCATTGATTAGAGCCAACCCACTACTCTAAGCTCACACCGTTCGGATCTTAGCGTGCGGGTTTCAACGATAGAAGTATCAATTATAATTAAACAGACACGCCGTTCGGTATGCTTAACCAGATTGTGTGATTCTATAACGAGAATAAATTCATAGACAAACTCAAACCATTAATTATTCCTTATATCAAAAACCGAAACTTGATTAGGGTTTTAAATCTTGAAGAACTTTATTAGAAAAGTTAATAAAGTGGTCAATTTTATTAACAATCTAATACATATCGGATTAGATCCGGGTTTAAGACCAAGAATCAAACAAACAAACCATTAAAATAAAACATCTCATAAACGTTTCACATAAGTTCAAACCAAATCACAGAAATTAAACCCTAATGTTGAAACTAAAATTGTTCTAGGCAGACATGACGGATAGATCAATCAAAACCAAAATAATAAAAAAAAACTTACTAACTAAATAATTAATTATCCTTCAAAGATCACAATTCAGCAAAATGAAAAGCAAAACTCCAATGATTGCTTTTTCTCTTTTCCTCCTCTTCTCCCTTTCGTCGACTGCCCTCTTCCAAAAGTCCCCCCTTTTATTTGTTTTTCAACTCCTCTGTATCCTTCTTTTCTCCAACTAATTCCCCCTTTTTTGTAGGGCTTCACTTTAAGTTTATCTCTAAGGCTTTAATGATAAGCATTCCATAAAATAAAAATCCAAAACTTTTAGGAATTTTCCTGTATCTTTAAAATTCAGGATTTTCTTCAATAATAATTTCTTTAAGCCTTTTTCTTCTTTTTCAATTAACCTACAAAACGAACCAAAACATACCAAAGTAGATTCCATCCCATAAAAACTGCCATTATATGAAATAAATGAAAAATGATGCAAGAAGTGCAAAATAAATACCAAAATATACTCTAAAATTATAATAATTAACGTCTAAAAATATATCTAACATAAGGATTGCATCTACAATCCTAAGAGCACTGTCAAAATGACCAAAAAACTTTTGAGATAAAGAAGAAAAAGATAGCTTCGGAAGGAAAGTCACTTTCACTCGGAAGCTCAAGAATGAAGACAAAGAAGATAAGTGAAAAATTGCCTTCAGAAGAAAATTTAGTCTCGAAAGAAAGGAATGCTTCCGAAGTACTGAAGTCTGTAGTGGATGCAAAAAACTTCCGAAGGTTCAGTCTGCAAAACTTTTGAAGTTGTAAAAACTTTTGAAGTTGTAAGAACTTCCGAAGCATTGAAGGCCAAATCTAATCTTTCAAGGATGGTATGGAAGATAAAGTAAGGCCAAATGAGTGAAGTTTACTCATCATCAACAGCTAAAGATCCCCAAAGCATAAACATAGGATCTATCTGTTGATTTATCTTCTATTAATATTAATGAACCCAAGACAAGCAAGGCGTGGGTCTCCAAATATAACTAACCATCTTTTTTTGTGTGCAGAAACAACTCAAGACCAAGAGAAATGTATGGATCATTGACAGTGGTTGTTTCAGGCACATGACAGGCAATGGCTCCCTGCTGCAAGAATTTGAGAAGTTTGATGGAGGGCCAGTTGCTTTTGGAGGAGAATCTGGTGGCTACATCACTTGAAGGGGCAATATCACAAATGGTAAGCGTAGTGTGAATGGTTCTGGTCTTGATTAGCTATCTGATCTTGATTTAGTTAGCAATTGTTTTAACAAATCTTGTGAAAATATTTTAGGATCTACAGGTAACTTATCTACAGAAAGTCCTGACCAAAGATTTGAGCTAAGAAGACCACGCATGAAAACTAATTCAGCTCTAATGGTAACTAACCCTGTAGGTGGAGATCCTATCAGCACAACTACGACAAATTCAGCTGATACATCTGAGGTGTCTACAAATTCCAGTATAGAGACACAAAACTCAAATGAAGGAGCTTAGAATGTAGGAGGAAATGGAGATGGTGATTTTGACCAAACATTTCATGATACTGAAGACCTTTTCACTGAAATAAACATCAATGATGTCACACACTCATTAAATCAAGTTACTGATAAGTGTGCTGATGGGTGATCCTCAATCACCAGATCTGAATTTCATAAATTTAGATCTATCAATTCAACTTGCTATGATTCCTCAGTTGAGAATCCACAAGTCTCATCCCACCATAAACATCATTGGAGATGTTAAGACAGGAGTAAGAAGAAGAGGACAAACCCATAATAAAAATGTTTGCCTACACTTTTGTTTTTTGTCTCATATAGAGACCAAGAAAGTTGATGAAGCTCTAAAGGATGGTAGTTGGGTTGAAGCAATGCAGTAGTAGCTGCTTCAATTCAAAAGGCGAAAGGTTTGGAACCTTTGTCCTTTTTCTCATAGGAAGACTACTATAGGAACCAAATGGTTTTTAGGAAAAAGAAGGATGATAGAGGACTTGTCATAAAAACAAGGCTAGATTAGTTGTTCAAGGGTACACTTAAGAAGAAAGGATTGACTACACTAATGTTTTTCCTCCTGTAGCAAGACTACAAACTGTTAGGATATTTCTGGCTTTTGCCGTATCTAAGTACTTCAAAATCTACCAACAAGATGTCAAGTGTGCATTTTTGTATGGAGTGATTGAATAGGAAGTGTATGTCAAACAACCACCTGGCTTTGTAGACCCAAATTATCCTAATTATGTCTGCAAGCTTGACAAGGCTTTTTATGGGCTGCATCAGGCTCCAAAAACGTGGTATGAGACACTGCCACAGTACCTTGTTCAACATGGTTACAAGAGAGGTACCATTGACAACACACTTTTCTTCAAAAGAACAGGGAATGACTTGATATTGATTCAAGTTTATGTAGATGACATCATCTTTGGGTCACCTAATCCAAGTCTGTACAAAAGGTTTGAGAATCTGATGAAGAATAGATTTGAAATGAGTGCCACGAGGGAACTCAATTTCTTTCTAGGAATTCAAGTGAAGCAGATGGACAATGGTATATTCATAAACCAGTCAAAGTATATGCAAGACATACTAACCAGATTTCATCTAACTGACTTTAAGGTTGCTAAGACTCCGATTGTAAGAAACCACTCTTTAGATCCTGACTTTGAGGGGGGAGTGTGTTGATAAACACCTCTACAGGGAAATAATTAGGTCTCCTATGTACCTCACAGCCAGTAGGCCTGATATCATGTTTGCCACATGCATCTGTGCAAGATATCAAGCTAGACCCAAGATGTCACACCTAGTTGCTATCAAGAGTATCCTCAGATATCTTAAAGGTGCTCCCAAGCTGGGAATTTGGTATCCAAAGTGTTCTGACTTCAATCTCTATGCATATACAAATAGTGACTATGGTGGTTGCAACATGACTGCAAATTCTACATCAGTGGGTTGTTAGTTCCTTGATGGATGGATAGTCTCATGGCAATGCAAAAAACAATCCTTTATGTCTGTATCAACTGTTAAAACTGAATACATTGTTGCTACAAACTGTTGTGCTCAAGTGCTTTGGATTCAGAATTAGATGCTGGACTATGGATTTAACTTCAAGCAGACTCCCATCCACATATACAACAACAGTGCTATCTTTATTACAAAGAATCATGTGTAGCAGTCAAAGACAAAGCACATCAATATGAGGTATTATTTGATAAGAGATAATTTTCAGAAATGCTTGATAAAACTGGTCAAAGTTAACACAAATGAACAATATACTAATCTATTCACTAAAGCTTTTGATGAACATAGATTTAAGTATATTGTATCAGCTATTGAGATGATTAACTTTGAGTAGTTTTTCTTAAATTAATTTTAGAATTATTTTCTAAAATGTGTGTCTTTAATGTTGTCTATTTTCATCACTCATATAAGCCCAGTTATCTTGAAAGAGAATTTTTGTAACTGATATTCCTTAGCCTTATAATAATTTCAAATATAATTTATTTTAAAAGACCTTAAAGTTGACTTCGGAAGAAATTTATTTTTTCAATTCTAATAAGTGAATTACCTTCGGAAGAAATTTGAAAAATATCTTTCGAAGCTTAAAACACTTATATGACTTGAAAAACAATTTTCTTCCGAAAGAAAATTAGTCTTGGAAGATTAATTCTTGAATAAAACTTCTGTTGCTTAATATCTCTCAAAACAAACTATATTTTGGAAGCAAATTTTCTCTAAGTAAATTTCTTCAGGCCAATTCTTGTAAATCTAAAAATATCTTTCGAAGCCAAAGTTGGCTTCGAAAGTTTTCCAAAACTTTTGAGTACAAATTATCTTCGGAAGATTTTTCTACTTTTAAGAAAACTACCATACAGGCCAACCATTGACAAAGGGAAAAGGAAATTGACTCCTGAGGAGATTGAGGAGGAAAAATAGAAAGAAAGAGGAAGGCTAGGGGGGAGAAAACAGAAGAAATCCCAGCTTCATGCAAGCTGAAATCAGAGCTGCCCACAGGCCTGATACTCAAGATGATAAGTTAAGGGCAACCAGATTGAATTATCTGGAATTAAAAAATTACAACATTGATGAACTCATCTCTCTCCCCTAAGAAGAACTAAATGAGTTGGCTGACATAGAGTTGTCAAAAGAGAGGAAGGAGGATGAGGCTGAGAACTGTTCCTTAAAATTAAAGAAGAAAGAAAGAGAAAGAAACTCTAAAAAGCTTTTTTCATCTCTCTAGTTTAAGAAAATCCTGATAAGGAGACTGTGGCGGTGGAACAAGAACAAACTTAGATAGATAGAGAATAATAAAGACAAAATACAATAGCTTATTTGAGTGCCACAGGTCTTTATCAGGCAGTAGCTTTTCACCCTCTCTAATTTGAATACATTGAGTTTGAGTACCTCAAACAGCTGGAAGAAGAAGCTCAAACCAAAAGAAAAGCTGCAAAGAGGAAAATGAGAGAGAAGGTTGCTAAATCAAGAGCCACCATCAAAGCATTAGAAAAGAAGTCTGCTGACAGACAGAAGATGGTGAGCTTCTTGAAACTATATGGGTTCTCCGAGAGGAGACTTAGTCCTATGTCTATATCCACCATGGATGAGCATATCAGAAGGATCAAACAAAAGATAAAAGAAGGTAAGCTGGTTGACTTGCATTCTCCACCTAGTCAAGCTGTACGTGAAGTTGAGGTGAAGGTTGAACCTTAAGATACAACATAACCTGATCCAGAAGCTACATATAAGCCAACTTTATCTTCTGACCCACAGCAGGGTTCTAAACCTGCTACTTCTGAACATGTGGAGCAAAGTGACCCAACTGAGGAGAATACTGAAAGAACATCTTGTGCTACAGGCCACTCTCCTCAGTTAAAATTTAGAAAAAGGAAAAGTATGTCCATCAGAAGGGATAAGAGAAAGAAGAATAAGTCAAGTCATCCATCTCTGCACCTCAAGATGAGTCAGAACATCCTGAGGGTGAACAAAAAAAGGTTGCTTAACCAACTGCACTTCATGTAGAGTCCCTTGCTGCTGAGAGAACCATTGTGTCCTGGACTTTCTCAATAAATCCAGACACATGGTATGTCACAAGAGATCAAGAAAGTTAAAACATATACTTCCTACAGAACCTGCTTACTCTTACTCTGCATGATCTCGTGAACATGAGAAGATAGTTTGAGAGTCTGAAGAATCCGGATTAGCTGATGAAAAAGGGAATGTTCCTGATTTTAATGAGTACTGTAAGCAAATGAAGATCAAGAATCAAAGCTTCTCCAAAGTTTTGGTAGCATCAGCTTAGGGGGAGTTTGTAAGAGTTATCTTAGAGGCTGATGCTCAGCAAAGAGCTCTCAGCATGCAAACTGAAGTACAAGTAAGTTACTTCGGAAGATTTGACAAAGTCACTAAAAAAATACTCTATGTGTCAAATCTTCCGAAACCAAATATCATTTCTTTCGAAGCCAAATATGAAGTATTCCAAAGCTTCAAAGACAAAGTCTTCTGAAACAAGAGGACAGATTACTTCCGAAGGCAGAGAAAACATGCTTTCTCTCGCATATTTTAACAAAGCTGAACATTTTTCCGCTACCATCTCTGATGAGCCACCAACTTATACAAGTTGATGATAATTCCATACTTTTGTCAACTGTAGATTATGGTCTTTGTCTATAACTCTCCTACTTTGTACTATTTTATCTTTTTGTATTAGATAAAGATGTGAGCTATGACATGTCATAGTCACATGTCAAAAGGCAATCAGTCTTTTGACTTTACATTGATCTTGTTATGTAGATTAGTATTCCATCTGGCTGTCAAAGTATGACCGGCTCTAGGTTGTAGTATAAAGTTTCTCATATATCAGTCAGTAGGGACTAAGCCTTGTAACTAAGTAACTTAAACATTTGAGAGCAATATACAATACTCTTGAAAACCAACTGCTTTATTCTTGTGTTCTTTACTTTTAAGTTCTTTGTTTCCAAATTGTCAGTTCCCTATTTGATCTTGTAAGTGTTAGCCTGTTCACTCTCTAACAATCTGTAAAACTATTACATTGACCATCCTAACCGGTTCTGCATTAAGTTTCTTAGGCATGTAAGTACGAAGAAATTTAACTACTTGTGGATGCATTCATGATTATAATGTTAGATGTTTAGGAATAGAAATAAAAAAGTTGGTGGAATCATATGAAGGTTTGCTTTGGTTATGCGCATGTTGATATTGCGTCTACGGTTTTCGATTAATTTGGTACTACACGAAAAGATGTTTGTTTATAATGTACTTTGATAACGTGATGTAATTATGATGTTACGGTACCCAGCCACCGGACGGGTATAAAACTAGTTATACATGATCGTAAATATAAAAGTATATCATGTTTAACCGTTCATTGTTTAAAGGATCATATAAATAATCACTTTTTTAAAATCATATTATATAAAAGAATACACAGATACATAATTTTTCTAATCCTTCATAGATGTAGTTGTTTTGCAGGTTGTTGAAGTATATGTCATTTATCTTTTAGGACCCTCAAAAGCTCTTTTATGTTCTCTCTTGCCACTTCTTGCACACTATTGAATCGTTGTCGTTTAAGATCATTTTCTTGTGGGTAAGTCAACGTTTTAACTATCATTATTGATATAAAATAAAGTATCAAACCAACACTTGAATCATAGCGTACCAGTAAATAAAAGAATAGATGCTTTGTTTAAACTATGGATACATCTACACCACCTGATATACAAGAAGGGCATGATTACACTAATCAAAGATACAACTACACCCCACCGGTAACTCAAAAAGAGTTAATTTGCGGCTAATTCTCATCAAACGCATTTACCTTATTATGACCATACACAAAGGAAATCCTAAATCAAACTACCCACAATACTATTATCCTATTTCTAAGAAACATTCAAATAAATAAACACACCCACTACTTGATCGATGTCAAATACCCAATCAAAGATAGAGCGAATAAAAGCCTAATTACACTTATAAAATAGAGAAAGAAGGGTGTCGAATCACGAAGAGGTAGTAGTTGGTTCTTAAGTCAAATTGAATTGCAAATGTGACTAAACCTAGCATATTTAAACTTTATGATTGATTGATTAATGAACTTATATTGCATAAGCAATTTGGAAATAAAAAAGAGTTACTTATAAATAAAAGTATGTTTGTTTTTAGTTTTAAAACTCTATCATTAACTAGCAAAACATGTTAACTTGTTTGTTACTTGAAGATTACATAGTCATAACCTAAATCACATTTTACATTATTTGGATAATGAAACATGATTACATCACATGTATATTTACTACACATTTAGAGTATCTTTAAAACAAATGTAACAAATGTGTGAACTTGGACATGCCATTACAAATCATGATAAAACCTAAGTAACTAGTACATATACAACAAGCCCATGTCTCTCTATCTTGGAATGTGACTAATGGAGATTTCTACACATGCTATCTACTGAAAATGATATAGAAGATAAAGTTTTAAACACCATCATGAACATTCATAAGCAAATATCTCAATTTGTCTTAAAACTAATACAACAACCAGAAATCAAGTCATACAAGTAGTGATAAAACTCCTACACCAGTTTCGACCAAGAATAATTTAGCCAAACATGATCTTCATTTAATCCAAATGCTTAATTATGAAGTAATGATGATAAATACCTTATTCCAACTAAAAAAATCACTTCTAGTGTCTTCCACCAAGTCCCTAGTCAAAATTTGCCTTCTTTCCTCAAAAATCCCCTTTTAGTCTTGGAAAAACCGAACAAAACCACTTATAACCATCATTTTAGCGTATATATGGCGGGGTCAACTTGTACGGTAGGTTACAACTGCACTACGCCATCAAAAACATCACTTTTTGGAAAGGTGGACGTATATATGACCGGTTGGTAGTATATACGCCCTTATACCCGCCTAAACTGATTACTTTACTTTGTTTTATCTGATTTGATGGTGCTTCAAATGTAGTTGTCCGATCGTATTGCATAGATTAATTTGTGTACCTCAAAAGTTGGAATTCTGAAATTTATCAACTGACTTATCATTCAGCAAACCTAGAAGCTTAGAAATCTGCTCATTTGTTGTAGAATTAGGGTTTGAAGTAGAATTTCAGCTAGAACTAAGTTGTTTTAATTATAAAGTTAATTCTGACGACTAGATGTATATCATTCAAGCCCATCAAAAACTACATTAATTTTTTCATTAGATTGAAGTTAATAATTCTTTTAACACATGACAAAGACAAGTAGGCAATTGAACCTTTGCATCAAATTGTTTCCATATTATGTTGAGTTTATGGTAATACTCAGCTACAAATGACCCATTTTGAGATACAAAATTGATTTCCCGATAAAGATTGAATATAACTGACCCCATCGACTTTATCATATGTTTAATTTAGATCAACCCAAACCTCTGAAGCAAGTTTTGAATGCACTTGACCAACATATAGTTCTTCATAAATTGAATTAAGTATCCTAGTCCATACCAAAGTGTCACACCACCGCTAAAGTGGAAACATGGGAGTGCAACGAAATCGAATATCAAGAACAACATTATATAATAAGTGCTAAGATTATCATTATCATTACAACAAATATATACTTAAATGTTCCATATCTCTGATGTGTATCACTTAAAGCAAATATCATCAAAAGATTTTAGGCGGTTCTCCAAATATGAAATGCAGATCTTCAAGTCTAACACTTGTTAAGATGCCCTTAGTTTCTTAAATCCTGAAAAACATGCTTTAACACTAGTTAAGATGCCCTTAGTTTCTTAATTCCTAAAAAACATGCTTAAAAGTGTCAACTAAAAATACATGGTGAGTTCACAGGTTTTAATGTCTCAAAGATGTCTTTTCATTTAAAAGACTTTGTTTGAGATCTGTACTTAGTTATGCCAATTTACGACAATCCCATGATCAACTTGACTAGTCCTGTTATTACTTAAAATGTAACAAAAATAATATCGGTAAGTTCACAAGTTTAATAGGTACAAAAATAATTTCTAGTTGGACGGACCACAAGGCTTAAGTGCGTCTATTGTTAATTAAAACAATATCACAAATTTATCTTACCATGAGCTCCCATAACGGACGCTTGACGTCTATAGTTACACCCTGACCCAATGTTTTATCTCAAAACATTGTAATGAAATGAACAATTATGCACCCGACTAGTTCATGGTTGGAGCTACCAAGCATGGGTGGGGGTGTCAACCCAAATAGATCTATCCATAACTTTCACGCTCACCCATAATTAATGGTTACAGAATCCCGGTGACTTAATGCGACAATAATGTCTACTCATGTAACAAGGTAATCGTGTTTCCACTTGTGCCCAAACAAATAAGTCTTAGGATTTATTATCCCCAAATGATTGAAAGACAATTTAAAATAGGGGTCGTGAGACTCAACAGGGGTCGTAAGACTCAACAGGTGTTCGAAAATAAGTCTATGCACACTAGACTACAATGATCGACCTACACAGGTCCTAATAGCCAAGACCCAGAATGCGTGTTTACTCTAGCATGATCGTTTTTTTCTTGACTTCGTGACACCCAACAAAATATTTATATTGATGTAATCATCTTTCAAAAAACAAGCAATAATGTTGCCACTTATTGCCTAGATTAAAATGTGTTTTCACTTTATTTTTGTCTGTCTTTGACTTGTCAACGAAAACTCAATTAGTTTTCAAGTCTATAAAGTACCGTAAGCATGTTTTTTGCCCAAGGTAATGTAAACAAAAACTAGTTGTGAAAACTTACCTGAAATCCCCTCTAAGTACCCGTATATCAATGTTGAGATCTCACAACTATATGTTGTAATTCATCGTGGTAATCCTAAGTATGATCGTCGTAATATTGCAAGTTGATTAATGTTATGTAAGTTATTTCAATAAATATTAGGATTCCTGGTTTTGGTATTTGTTCTCATGGTTAAAGCTTTAATTACTCCTATATATATGTATTTATATAAGTTTACTTGTATAAAAGTGTGTATGTGTACATATTAGTATATGTGTATCTATGGATATACTCGTACTTATGGATACCTATATGAGCATGACTCATCTTTAGATGTCTTTATAACATTTGTAGGTTCTTGTAAGTCATAACACTTATTTATATTATTGTAGTATGGACACACTTGACAATATGTGTTTATAAGTAATCACGATATACTTACATATGAGTATAGTGTTCAGTTATATACATGTATTCATACAAAGTAAATCAAGGCTTAACTATTTATAGTGACATATTTACTTAGATACCAGGTTATTAGGTCACAACTTACGTTCAAGAATACTTGTAGGTAATCGTATTAATACTAAAGGTGGTAACCTAAATTGTAATTATGTTCTTTTCATAAAACAAGGTTGATAAGAATTATATTCATTCGAAATCGTTATGAGAATAATAACAAAATATGTAACCATAGTAACGTTAATAAACAATTATTGTGAAATAATATTCGGTTGTCATTTTTATAAAAAAAAAATAATCGGTTTTCTTATTTATATTTGTAATGGATATGTGTTGTGGTGTACATTCCATTTACTATTAAACGATATTCTAATTAGTCTCATTTTGTAAGATCACATCTATGTTATCTTTTGTTGGTCTTTAATAGTTTCTAATTCTTATTTAACTCTCGTGTTTGAAGCTAACCATTTAAATCAAATAGTTATTGCAAGAGTCGTTCATTCTAGTTTTATATTTTTATGTATTCAATTATTAGAGCTCAATGTTACGACACACTCACGAATAATTAGTGAATGTTCAACAAGATAAGCACGCATTATACCTTTCACTAAGTATACATACTCGAACCCATTGTATTTGCCTTGATCTCGTCTCATTCTTGTCTTGACTTGCTGACTATGCTATTAACTCGTGCTTACCAATAGTTGACCAGATTTGACTTTGGTAGACTATGGCCAAATAACACCATTCTCAAAATTAAAAACCTTTGTTTCACCCCATCATCGCCAATTTACACTTTGGTTACCAAACAACCACGTTTGGACTTGCACACACATCAGCTACTACAAACCGTTGGTGCTACTAACATCCGCCACCATGAACAACAACTTAAAACATCTTCATTCCGCAGATCTTGACCACATACATTCATACAACCCCCGATCTGAAACAAACATACCATCACAACCTTTGTTTTGAGAACACTAGAATCACCACCATGAATCCACTCATCACCATCACTTTACTTCCATCACAGCCATCATCACTGATGCCTAAGCACGATCACAACAAGCATGTTCATGACAACAGCCACCAACACGTCTGCAACCACAAGCACAATCACCACCGCCTTAAGCGGCCTAAACCGAGAACAACCACCACCATCACTTACCAACCACCACCACAACCATACCACGATTGCTATCACCACCACCGCTATCACCACCACCACCATTGACCACCACCATAACTATCACACACCACCAACCTAAACTCTAACCAACACCACCATCGCCAATACCCACCATCATACAACCCACCACCACTATGACCACCGTCGCCACTCCAGCAGCAGTAGCGGCCATCGGTGGTTGGTCGTGACCACCACTCATCACTAAATCGATCACCTTGGAGGTCATCATCACCATCATGACCTCCAATTCCCCTTAACCGACACTTCATGCTTGTTTAATATGAACAGAATCAATACCAGCCCAGATCTAGGCGACTTCTTGGATCTGTAGTTGAAATTAGGTGGAATTAATCTAAACCAAGGGGTGAATGATGAGTAGGGGAGGTGTGCAGTGGTTCAGTGTGGTGCAACAACCATCACCGAAGCTTGAAGGCGGCTGGAAATCATTAGAGACGAGGGGGGGGGGGTGACCGGTGCATTCTCTCTTCCTCTCTATAGAAACCCTAAAATGAGGATAAAAATGAAGAAAAATGATTTATATCGGAAGGGTTTAAATGGGTACTCACACTGCGTCTGTTACATCGCGTACTGACCCGTCTCAAATTGTGTTTTAGATTTTACTTTATGATGATTTTAATCGCTAAAAAAATATAAATATTTCAAGAATATTATTTCATTATATTTAAAATATTATCTAATAACCAGATTGTCACAATTTATTAATGTCGCATCTTAAACGCGTTTAATCATTTTAAGCTCTCTCGCGACAAACATTAAAACTGTTATTTTAAAACTAAAATATATGAAATTAAGTATTTTGTATTACTTCACCCGTTAATCCATGCGCAGTAACATTTGAACCGATAACATAAGCGTTAGCGCGTTTGACGTGATTTATTGTTCTTGTATTAACCAATTCACTAGTAATCGTTTCAATAAGGTTTTAAGTGAATGTTATTAAATATAATAATATTCTATTGTCATGACACCTAGTGTGTCGCAAATATGATAAAACCAGTTATTTATCACATTAAGCGTTTATTAGTCTGGATGTTCGTTCATAAGTTCACAACGATTCAATTACGACTTGTTTAGCTTGTCTAGCTATCGATTGAGTTTTGGGTTACCAAATCGAAACTCAAATGGACTTGAATTTCATAATGGGCATTGTATGTGCGTTTAAGTTTTAGCTTATACCTGTTTTAAGCTCAGATGATTCCAATCCAATGCGTTCACATGCCTTGTTTTGTGTGTCTCCGATAGTTTCCTTATGAATTTTAGATCTTTGAAACAAGTTAGATTTTAGGGTTGTTACAAAAAGAGTTGTAGCGGTCCCATTAGGAACTGAGAACCTTATCATCCATAGACCTTTTACAATTTCCATTGACAAATCCTAAATTATTTTTGCATGAAGACCCAGTTTCATAGAATTGGCCCAAATAGTGTAGTTATTAGTTCCTTTTAGTTTTATGCTTATTATAGTTAAACAAGTGGACTCTTGCTTATAAGAGTATCAATGACAAAAACGGTCGATTCCCCAAACATTTTCATAGATAATAGAAATGAGGCACACTTCACACATGCACAGAATACACAGCAAGGTCATATGTAGGTTTTCACACCATTGTAGTGGCAGATCAAGGGTTAACCAAGCGCATAATGCAACACATAACAGATCACACAAGTGATGGACACAAATAATTAACACAAAATGAAGAATACAACACAAAAACTGGGTGATGGCTCTCTTTGTAAATCACAGATGCTAGTACTCCTATCCCAACTAGAATATGCATATAACAAAAATATAAATGCAGTAGAAGAAAGTAGCAAGATAAAGGAAGAGATATTCTCACAGCCAGTGCAACCCAACAGGGAACTCCGAAGCTGGTCTAATGACTTAAGACCTTCTAGGGTTCTAGAGTCATAAATAGAATACCAATATGCAACTCGATAACTTGCAACTGTCTAAGGCTGCAAGATCAAACTCCAACAACACTAGCAATAGAAAACTCACAACCTTCTAGGGTTTCAAGAATAGATCATGAGCCTTTAACACTACCAAGCTAGCATCCGAACTAGGGTTGTGATGAGAATGAAGATGACGAAGCAGGTCACGAACTCCAATATACCAACAAATCTAATGTGTTATTAAACACACTCGGGAACAAGCACACAAATGAGATGCTGCTTAATATACAATAATCAATCGAACACCAGATGCAGAAGCGAAACCAGAAACCCAAACTAAAATAGATAGTAATAGAATATTAAGACCTAGAATCGAACAATCAACCTTAGAACTTTGATACCATGTCAGGAGTGGTATCAAGGATAATCGATATCATCGACCAACAAAAAATCAATAATTGGAAAAAAACATAAGAACAACTCTGGAATATTCAAATCCATAAATAATATAGAGTCAATAGCGTACAAAACGAAAACAAACACTAATTATCAAAGTGATAATCAAAGAAAATAATGAATCGACTCAAACAAATTGAAAACCCTAAAACTAACAAAGAGATCTAGAAGATTATAAAAAAAAGTGTTTGTTAAAATGAAAAACACACACACAGACTTTATATAAGGCTCCATTTTTAAAATAGAGCTCCAACCTTCAAAAAGATCCATGCATTTTAGAAATCAATCAGGTCGATCCAGCTCTAGAACAACCCAAATATGAACAAATCCGATCCAGCTCCAAAGCAACCCAAATGCAAAACCTCACACAAAAAACAACGAATCATTATCAAAAAAAAGTAAAAAAAATTTAACCTTATAAATTAGCATATTTTAACACTATTAATATTACAAAGCCTTTTCTAAGGCCCTTCTTTAGTAGTTAAGATATGCTTTAAAGCTACGATGTCTTCCTTTAACATAATAGATCTATTATTGATACTGCAAGGCCCTTCATGAGGCCTTCTTCAACAATTATGATATAGTTTTAAAAGTTATGAGGCCTTTCTTCAACATATCAAGCGTACTTTTAATAATATATCGCTCTTCACGAAGCCCTTCTACACATATAAGCTTAGATTATTATTAATGCTACAAGGCCCATCATGAGGCCCTTCACAACAACTTAGATACGCTTTCTTTATATCTTCTACAACATATCAAGGTTCTTCTACAAAGCCAAAGCATAGTATATTTTTATTTATTGGTTTTTACTTGATAGTCAATGACACTGTGAGGCATTTCTCAGTTATTAATGCTACATGTAATAAAAGGATGGGTAATTTAGACTTAAGTAGAGTTGAGATTACTTGAGGTAATTACGAAGAGCTAGTTACCCGAGATAGTATGTCACACCCCCATTTTGTCGTACTTAAGTGGCTGATTGGTAAAACCACTCATGTAACTGAAAATAGAGTTTCACTAGTAACCATACTTTTCTAGTACAAAGTACATTAGAAGGCAAGACTAACAAAATACCGGTCTACAAAAAGAATCAAAGCTAACCAACAATTATTTATTATTGCAACCAACTCTAGTAGGATTCTTAGCTAGCTCCTCTACCTATTTCTTGAGATGCATACTTAAATTGTATGTTAACATAATGTTTGTGAGCTCATATATGTACGACTTACCCAGTAAAACTAGTTTAAGTGTTGTAATATACTTCAACAAACTAAGATAGGACATCAAAGTAGATTTTATTAAATTTGTGTATGATTATATACACACATATAAGTGATTATTTCAAGTGTTAATATTATCATACAACCCTGCTCGTGCTTTACATGTGTGTGTACACATCACGCCGACCCAATGGTCAAACTCATAATGGTTTGTTCACATGTATATAAAAGCATAAAATACATCACATTTTCATTTAACTTGTAAAGTCCACACATAAATGTTTAGTTATACGAAACTCATTGTTACTTTGATAAGGTTTATGCAGTTAGTTCCTTTGCTTTTAAAGTTTAACGGTGAGGATATGGATTAGAGTTTGTAGAGAGATGAGGATGGGTTCAACGGGGGAAGAAGAAGAAGAACCGGCCATGGAGAAGGTTGGGGTAATATCAAAGGTTTTGCTGGAGAATGATCGGTTTTTAAGCCTGATACCATGACAAGATTTTAAAATCAAAACTTGAGATTGTCTTGAGAAATTACATACAATATATACTCAATGATATCCTATAACTACTTCTTATGATTTCGGAGATGAATTCTATAGATAACTACATTATTGACTTTACATATTAGTTCCTTAATTAAAACTCTAGTAGTTTGCACTTATTTACATTTGTTTGTGTTTGTTTACGTTTTGTAAGAGTTATCTTAGAGGCTAATGCATACCAAAGAGCTCTTAGCATGTATTCTGAAGTATAAGAAGTTACTTTGGAAGATTTGACAAGAACACTAAGAAATTCTCTAAGTGTCAAATCTTCCGAAGCCAAAGACCATTTCTTCTGAAGCCAAAGATGAAGTCTTCCGAAGATTCAAGACAAAGTTCTTCCGAAAACAGAGAAGACATGCTTTCTCTGACATACCTTTGACAAAGTTGAACCACTTTTCGTTGCCATATCTGATGACTTACCAATTTATACATGTTGGTGATAATTCTATATTTTTGTTAACTATAGATTATGGTGTTAGAGTCTGTAACTTTTTAATTTGTACTTTTTATCCTTTTTGTTTTAGATAAGGATGTGAGCTATGGCATGTTATAGTCACTAGTGAAAAGGCAATCTGCCTTGTGACTTTACATTGATATTTTTGTCTAAATTAGTGATCCAACTGACCTTCAAAGTATGGCTGGCTATAAGATGTAGTATAAAGTGTCTCATATATAACTACTTATGGACTAAGCCTTGTAATATTGGTAAAACAATTGAGAGCAATCTACATCATTCTTGAAAACTAAATACTTTATGTTCTTTCTTTTGTTCTTTACTTTTGTTCTTAGTTTCAACCTGGTTCCCCTTTGATCTGCTAAGTGTTGCTTGTTTCTCTCCAACATTTGTGAAACTGTTGCATTACTCTCTTAACCGGTCATGTAATTGGTATCAGAGATTATTAGTCTCTTGATTGTAAGATCTCACCATCTTAAATCTTTTTAGTTTCACAAAACACTTATTAGCTCAAACGACAGCTCTCTTTAAGGCTGGCATGGAAACCGGCATCATGACCAAATCTCGACTGATCACTCCTGATGACTTCGATACTTGGTGCCGAAAAATGGAAGGATTCATTAAGTCTCAAGATAGCAGGATGTGAAGATCTGTTGTCTCAGGACCTCATGTACCATGCACACCTTCAGCTACTGTTGCTAGTGAAATGATTTCAAATGAAGTGGTTGACTAATCTGATAAAGACTTGAAGATAATTGATGTAGATCAGAAGGCCGTGATCGTTTTTCAAATTGCTCTTCCTAACTCTATCAATAGAGGCTTCAAGAAGTGCAAAACTACAAAGAAGTACCGGGATGCACTTAAGCTGATTTATGAAGGGTCTAACGAAGCCAAAGAGAACAAGAAAGATATTATGAAGTAGCATTTTGAGAATTTCACCTTCAAGACAGGTGAAACCATGACTCAACAATACTTTAGGTATGTTGAGATTGTGGATACTCTGATAGGTACTAGTGTAAACTGGAGAATAGAGATATTGTGAGAAAGTTCATGTTCTCTCTTTCTAGAGAATGGACATATTACTGTTTGGCCATTAAGAGAACTGGAATCCTCTCTACTCTTACCCTTACTAAGCTGTATAGTATCTTAAGCGCTTACCAGATAAAAATGAACATGCAAAATCCATCTCACAGCAACTCATCCATTACCCACAAGAGTTCAGCCCTTCATGTGATTGAAAGGGATAGCAGAGAACTTTAGCATCATCTTCTCAGCTGCCCCAAAAACTCATAAAAGGGCCCTTTCATCACCTTCTCGGAAACACCAAGGGAGAGCTACATCCAAGAAAGCCCATTCTAAAAGACAAGCTTATATCAAGCCATTGTGTCTTCTAATAAAAGTTCAGGAAACTTTCTCTTCACCCTCAAAGACTTGTACTGCATCCATGCATATGACCTCGAAGCCTTTACTCCGAGTCTCAAAACTTAAGTGAACAATCTTCAGGGGATAGTTACCATTACCATGAGTTTCTCTTCTCATTCCTACTCAAAGAGAGATTAGTGCTCCTGCAACACCCATATCTAGCCCATATCATTCAACTCTAACTGAGGTGGACTCTTCTAAATCTGTTCAGGAAGTCAATATGGAAGAGCCTTTCACTTTTGCAAGTGATTACATAATTAAGACCTCAACCATGACAACTAAGCTCCTTGACACTTCTGAACCTGTTTAGGAGTCAAGAATCAATCCCTGGTGGTGAGGAAACTGACTCTGGTCATGTTTTCTCATCCCCCATGATTTTTCTAATGAAGATGAGGGGAGTATACAACTAAAGGTGCAAAAACTATCTAAACTTTGCACGTATTAAGTTTCTAAGGTGAGTCACCTAGAATCTTAGGTGACCATCCTTTAAAGGCATGTCCTTAATCAACAACTTAAGATCATAGATCTTAAAAGTAAGTTAGCTGAGAGTCCTGCCAGGCAAACTTAACCAGGAACACAAGAAAAATATGAAATTGGTGGACCTAACCTCTATCTCACCTATGCAAGTGGTTGATGCTACCAAAAATGAGGAGAAAGTCTTATCTGCAACCACTGAACCTGGGAGTTCTGCTCAAAGAATAGATAATAAGGAGTCACCACCCATACTTGTAGTTGTCCATACTCAACACCTTCCTCAGGCCCACATCAATGTGCATGCCATGTTTCAAAATCTATTTGAGAAAGGAATACCAAGGACTATGTCTACCCCATCCTACCCTGCTGACAACCCAATAGTAGGATGGTGGTATGATGCTGATAGAAGAGCCCTGGTACTCTCTGAGTCTCAGTGGCAACAAAAAGTCTTCAATTTTCAAACCCTAAGATACTATGAAAGCTTCTTTCTAGTTGACCTACCATTTTCTAACCCAAGTCATAGCACGCAGGCTGGTAGGTTAACTGAGAGAATAAAACAAATGGTGCTTGAACAATTCAGAAAAAAATCAGTACTATATATGGAGGCTAGTAGGAAAAACTATTGGTCAACTAAATACTAAGGCAGACCCTAAGATTAGATTCGAAGAAAAAACCTCAGTTGAAGGCCTAGTAGTAGAACCTATGAACCTTGATATGGGATCTACTTCAGCACCCAGTACCCTTAGCGAGACACTAGCTTGTGAAGGTGTTTCACAATCTCTCCTTGGCCAGAGCTAAAATGAAAAACCAATACATAAAGGCCAAAGCTCTCTCCACCCTAAGTCATACTGGCCAAAAATTAACAAAGGAAAAAAGAAAATGAATCTTAAGGAGATTAAGTAGGAGAAAAGGGAGAGGAAGAGGAAGGCAATGGGAGATAGAACAAGAGAGACCTCTACCTTTATGCAAACTGCAATCAAGGCTACCCGTAGGCCAAACACTCAGGAAGATAAGCTAAGAGCAGGCAGATTGAATTTTCTAGGGTCTAGAAACTACAACATAGATGAAATAATCTCGCTTCCTTTGGATGAACTAAATAAACTGGCAAACACTGAATTGTCAAAAAAAAAGAAGGGAGGCTGACGCTGTAGAATTGCTTAATAAAATCATAGAAGAAAGAAAAAGAAAAAGATTATATAAAGCTCCTATCATTTCTCCAGTTCAAGAAAGTCGTGAGAAAGATACTATGGCTGTTGAACAAAAACTCAGGTGAGTAGGAAACAAGAAAGACGGAACATGATAGCCTACCTGAATGCCATAGGTATTTATCAAGCAGCAGCTCTATACCCTCTATCATTTGAGTATAAAGAGTTTGAATACCTAAAGCAACTGGAACAAGAAGCTCAAACAAAAAAAGCTGCTAAGAGTAATATGAGAGAGGAGGATGCTAAGTCAAGAGCAACCATCAAAGCTAATGAGAAAAAATCTACTGACAGAATTAATATGGTGAGCTTCTTGAAGCTGTATGGGTTCTCCGGAATAAGACTTAGTCCTATGTATCTATCCACTATAGATAAGCATATCAGAAGGATCAAGCAGAATATCAAGTAGAATGAGCTGGTAGACTTACATTCTCCATCAAGTTAGGCTACATCTGAAGCTGAGGTGAAGGTTGAACCACAAGAGACAACACAACCTAATCCTAGAGCTGCATCTAAGCCAACTTCATCTTCTGACCCACAGTAGGGTCCTGAGCTTTCTCCTTTCGAACATGTGAAGGAAAAGGAACCAACTGAGAAGGATAAAGAAGAAACATCTGGTACTCAAGATCAACCTTCTCAGTTAAAATATAAAAAGAGTAAGAGGATGGCCATCAGAAAGAGACAAGAAAAAAAAAGTCCAAAGCATCCACCTCTGCACCTTAGGATAGGTCAGAATATTTTAAGGGTGAACAAAAAGAGGCTGCTTAATCAACTTTAATTCATTTAGAGCCTCTTGCTGCTGAGAGACCCATTATGTCCTAGGCTTTCTCCATAAACCCAGACACATGGTATGTCACTAGAGATCAAGGAAATCCAAACATATACTTCCTGCAAAATATGCTTAATCTTCCTCTTCATGATCTCTTTGACATGAAAAGGTACTTTGAGTGTATGAAGAATCTGGATCAACTGCTGAATAAAGGCATGTTCCTGATTCTAATGAGGACTGTTAGTAAATAAAGATCAAGACTCAAAGCTACTCTCAAGTTTAGGTAGTATCAGCCTAGGGGGAGTTTATAAGAGTTATCTTAGAGGCTGATGCATACCAAAAAGCTCTCAGCATGCATTATAATGTATAAGCAGTTACTTCGAAAGATTTGACAAGAACATTAAAAAATTTTCTAAGTATCAAATCTTTCGCATCTAAAGAGCATTTCTTTCGAATCCAAAGATGAAGTCTTATGAAGCTTCAAGACAAAGTCTTCCGAAGCCAAGAGACTGATTTCTTTCGAATACAAAGAACACATGCTTTCTCTGACATACTTTTCACAAAGCTGAACCATTTTCCGCCGCCATCCCTAATAACTCACCAACTTATACAAGTTGTTGATAATTTCATACTTTTGTCAACTGTAGATTATGGTCTTAGAGTCTGTAACTTTCTACTTTTTACTTTTTATCCTTTTTGTATTAGATAAGTATGTGAGCTATAACATGTTATAGTCACTAGTCAAAAGGCAATATGCCTTTTGACTTTATATTGATCTTGTTGTCTAGATTAGTGCTCCAGCAGACCTTCAAAGTATGAATGGCTATAGGATGTAACATAAAGTGTCTCATATATTAGTGATTAGGGACTAAGCCTTGTAATATTGATAAATAATTGAGAGCCATATAAATTATTCTTGAAAACTAAATACTTTTGTGTTTTTGCTTGTGTTCTTTATTTTTGTTCTTAGTTTCAACCTGTCGGTTCCTATTTAATCTGCTAAGTGTTGATTGTTTCTCTCCAACCTGTGTGAAAATGTTGCATTACTCGCTTAACCAGTCCTGCTCGCTTGTATGCATATTTGCTTTCATTTAATTCGAGAGAACGCAAACAATTTGATTTTATTAACGAACAAACATAAACAAAACTTTTAGTTTGGTTATGTGTTCCTAAACCATACCATTTATTTTCATTGACCATGTGCTTATAGCTTATGAGTTTAAATCTATTTGTAATTAGGGAAAAAAAAATTTAGGGCCCTGCTTGTGTTTTTACAAGAGAGGATGGATATAAAATGGGCGCAAAGCAAGGAGAGGAGAGGATAGGGATGATGGTGTGTTTGCATCTTTGAGTTTCATCATCATCTTCTTCTTCTTGACATGGGGCTTCAGTGTTGTTTTGGCATTCAAACCCTAAAACTCGCATCAATTCCCTCCACCATGCATCTATCATCATCATCATCGTCACTGCTGTCTTCCTCCGCCATTTGCAGTCGTTTCAAACCCCCAACTGTAACCATCTCACGCGCCTCCGCACACCGATTTCCCTTCATCATCAGAGCACTATCCTCAGCGCCACCGGCTGTTGATTCCGCCGCTGCTGCTTCACTCGATCACGGTAGTAGTTACTTCCTCAATTATGTTCATCATATTCGTCGTTTCTGAAGCATGCTTAATGTTTTCATGTCAATTGCTTTCCAATTCGTCTTAATTTCATATGTAGGCGTGTGAATAGTACATTCTCCAGGTGAATTTTCTGAATAAGGTTTTGATATTGAAATGTCGCAGGTGTAAAACCTCAATGGAAAGCAGCTATTGATTTCAAGTCGATTATAGAGAATAGGTCTGCAGTGGCAGAAAACCTGAAGAACAGGAATTCTAGTGCCAATTTGGAATTAGTTATTGAGCTCTATCAGAGGTTACTTGAACTTCAAAAGGTTAGGGGTCCGTCTATCAATTTATATTATCAAGTTGAAGCTTGTGATAAGATTGCAGATTGTCAAGTTGTGCCTACTAGTGAAATTTCTTTAGCTATATTTGCAATTATTGTCATATTTTGTTAAGCAATCTTCTGCGGTGGTAAGGTTAAGGTTAAGTTTGAATGAGGAACCACTTCATATTGTTATTTTTATGTTAAACATTCAAGAGTGAGTTAGTGAGTTGAAAGTTTTGGTCTTTTTACTGACAATGAAAAATTCTCTACCTAGATTTAGTTTTCACTCTTTCACACGTGAATTGTTGAAAACGATGTGGTAGCCGAGCGGTTGAATCGGATTGATCAACATTTCACTTTCACTTTCAATCTCAATCTCAGTTTTATTCTCAATTAATTATCCAAATTCATTGATCGATCAAGATCTTGTTCATTAAGTTTCAATTAGTTATTCAATCAAATTTTCAATTGATCAAGAACTTGTTCATTTCCTTCCATGATTATCTATCATGCCAAGTCTTTCCTGGCGACTCAATCGGTGCTATATTGATTCTTCCAATCCTCTTTAGTCTTTATTTGCATGCATCTGATCATCGAGGTTTACTTTTGTTATCAAAGTCATTTGATGGAAATAATTTCGGATTTCAGAAGAAAGCTATGGCACAATTGCCTTTTCAATTAAAATCAAACTTGGATTTATTGATGGCAAAGTAACAAGGCCTGCATCTTCATCTACTGCTTCACCCACTGGCAACGATGTAGGACATGCTTTATCTACTGAGATTGCAGAAAGTGTTATTTACTTTAATTATGTTCATGAAATTTGGAAAGACTAGAGGTTTGGTCAAGCTAATGATGCTATACTCGTTTAAGTAAAGAAAATATGTGTGCTCTTTGTGTTAAGGATTGTCTCATATAGCTATATAGTCTAGTAAACTGAAAAATATCTGGTTCAGGTTACATCTTCATGATGAAATCTTTACGCAAGCTTATGCATTCCGTATTCAAGATTAGAACAAAGAGAGATAAACGTCTCAGCTCATCTATGAGTCTGCTTCTATGAGTGTTCCCTGCAATCAGTTTGAAGGTTGGCCCAAACGAAAAAAATGATAAAAGACTTGACATTCTCAGTAAGAAACCTAGTCTGTTCTGCAAATAAGTTTTACCGAATCAATGTCTTTCCCAATGCCTTTAAATTTACACTTTGATTTGAAAAAAAAGATCACTTGTGCATAATTCATCTTCATGGTCTCGCCAAGCGCCAATATTTGTTAGTTGTTGAACAAGTCTCGAATTTCTGAGAAAGGTGCTGTCAGTGCTTCTGAGTCTTGATTTGCAATCAGTTTTTTCTGTTGTCAATTTCACCTTCTTCCCAATTACCCTTATACTTCTTCCCCTTCTGTTTATCCTCCATGAATTTCACCACCACATGATCCTTCTTTGAAAAGATCTACCAGACCCATTGCATACCTTCAAGATTACCATTGTATTGTAGCTTCTGCACCTAACACTTGGGAGTGTTTGGTTCATGGAATACTTTTAAAGGAATTAGAAATGGAATTAGATTGTGAATTGGACTTAATTCCTTTGAAAACCCATTTCTTGTTTGGTTTGTAAATTTGTGCAAGGGAATTGGAAAGTTAAAAAGGCAAATTACAATCTTCCCTTATCCTCATTCATCTTTCCCACATCACTCAATCACCATCCTATGCCCAGCCCAAGATCGAGAGAAGCTGAACCTAACTCCCTTATCCATCGACAACCTTTTATGCAAGGGAGAATCCTAGGTAGTAACATATCCGTGTTTGATTTTTGGTTGATTTTCTTCTTTTTCGGTTAATTCTTCACCATTCATCGTTCTTCGCTGTTACGAGTTCATGTTACATGTTCATTGTTCTTCAAAATTTCCAGAGAAGCAATTTTACGATTTTTGGCTTTATAAAGTTACGATTTGGCATCAATCGATTTTTGGCTTCATGTTTTCATGCTTTTCTAATTTTTGGCTTCATGTTTTTCATGATTTGTGGATAGCTGATCTTGTTGGTCATAAGAACTTTTGCTTCTGATTTCCATTTCTGCGTTGATGTTCCATGCTTCCATAATAGAAATCAGATGTTGCTGTTAAGCTTGAGTAGGAAACAAAGGATGAGGGTCTTTTGGTAAATTTAAACATTCAACATTCCATTGGAATGTTTAGAATTCCATCACATGTATGAAGGATTGTTGAAATACAATGAGTGGTGGAATCAATTCCAAGTTCAAATCCATCCTTGCCAACCAAACATGTTTTGTAATGGAATTAATTACAATTCCAATTCCAATTCCTGTAGATTTTACAAACCAAACAGGGCCTTAATCACATTGTCATTTCTTCATCATGCTCATTATAGTATCTTGTCTGCAGTTGCAAACAACATAAAAGTCAATTACAAGAACCTTTAAACTGTGACGAGGCAGCTGCTCAATCATCCTTGTAATTCTTTATTGTGGCAAGAAAGAGCTTAGTGCCAAATAATTTGAAGCCATTTGGTATGCTACTAACCTCCCTAAAGTGGAAAAAAAGGCTATCAGCTCAAAGTGTGTTGTTAATAAGGTCAAGTTTAAGGGAAATACGGACGTTGAACAATGTAAACCAGTACTTGTTATTAGAGGATTTACATGATTGGATTATAATCATACTTTTCCCCCTTCATGAAAAAGACAACCATCAGATTACTTATTGCAACAGCTATGTTGAATTTGTATGATGATAAAATCTGCAAACAAAAGGAGCTACTCTTATACAAACCTTTATCTTCAAGTTTCAGTTAGACATGAATACACTACTAAATTTTATGAATACCGTACTTCACTTATCATTTTGGTATTACTTGTTTGTTAGTGTAGATGCATTATCTAAATAGTAATTTTCTTTTGTAGTTATGGCTCTATTGGGGCGATAATAGTTTCTTTGCAACATAGGTTGAGTCATTGCAAGTTCACATGTACTCAGAAAGAGTGGTTTATTGCATTGTAGCTAATTGTTGCTCGCAGATAGCAGGAAGTCGAAGATCTTCGTTTTGAAAGAAATACAGTTGCAAACAAGATGAAAGGAAAACTCGAACCATTAGAGCGTCAAAGACTCATAGAAGAAGGTACATACATCTTTCTTTTTTATTTTATTTTATATATCATGTTTGGTTGCCGACTTCCCTTTGCATTAATATTTACAGGAAAAAATTTAAAGGAAAAACTGGTTACACTGGAAGAAGATCTTATTAAACTTACTGATGCACTTCAACGAGAAGCACAATGCATCCCAAATATGACACATCCAGATGTTCCAGTTGGAGGGGAAGATAATTCAACAATTAGGAAAATGGTATCTTTTTTGTTATTCTTTAATCCTGCTTTCTCTCTTATTAAAGTCCTAAACAACTACATGATTTTGTAGGTGGGTGCACCCCGTGATTTTACCTTTCCTATCAAAGACCATGTACAAATTGGGAAAGAGTTGGATCTTTTCGATTTCGATGCAGCTGCAGAGGTATTATTTTATTCGTTTTAATATAACGTGTAAGGCTTAACTATTGTTCTCTTTCGTTTTATCATGCCAGACATTAGTTATTCACACTAGAAGTTTGGTATTATGTTGGTTTTTCAATCATGTTATTTAAAGTTATGACAGAATATTATCCAACTGGTTTTATTTTGTTTCATACAGATATAACTTACTCTAGCATTTGTTTCTTCAGGTTAGTGGGTCCAAATTCTATTACCTTAAGAATGAAGCTGTCCTGCTAGAAATGGGTCTTATAAACTGGACCCTATCAGAAGTTATGAAAAGGGGGTTTACTCCTCTAACAACACCAGAAATTGCTAGATCTTTAGTGGTCGAAAAATGTGGTTTCCAACCACGTGGAGATAACACGCAGGTTTATTCTATTGAAGGTAGTGATCAATGTCTTATTGGAACAGCAGAGATCCCAGTTGGCGGCATACACATGGACTCTATTCTTCCTGACTCAGCTTTACCTAAAAAATATGTGGCATTTTCCCATTGCTTTCGCACTGAAGCTGGTGCTGCTGGTGCTGCTACTAGGTATTAACTGGTCAATCTTGCTGTTATAAGTTCTTATTTCATGTTTGATTCATTTGGGTTAATTTCATTTTTGCTTTTTTCTTTTTGTGGAGCAGGGGTCTATATCGAGTGCACCAGTTTAGTAAGGTGGAAATGTTTATATTATGCCGACCTGAAGAAAGCAATGCTTACCATGAAGAACTAATCGAAATTGAAGAGGATCTCTTTTCAAAATTGGGACTTCATTTCAAGTGTGATGATTTTACATTTCATTATTATAAAAATCCATTAAAGTTTGAATATTAATTGATATTTTTGGAAATTCTTGACAGAACTTTGGATATGGCAACTGGCGATCTAGGTGCACCTGCTTACCGTAAATATGACATTGAAGCCTGGATGCCAGGTTTAAACCGATATGGCGAGGTACAATTTATATATTTTAGTTAATTAATTGTAAGAATTATATAGAAACTGTCATTGAGTTCGTTCCAACTTGATATATTGCAGATATCAAGTGCATCAAATTGTACTGATTACCAGAGTAGAAGGTTGGGAATAAGGTACCGTCCTGAAAGCTCAACAACCCCCCAACAAATACAAAGAAAAATAAAGGGCGGAATCTAAGCCCGCCAGAGTTTGTACACACACTAAATGCAACTGCGTGTGCAATTCCTCGCATGATTGTGTGTTTGCTTGAGAACTATCAGCAAGAAGACGGGTCCGTTGTTATCCCTGAACCATTAAGGCCTTTCATGGGCGGGATTCAGGTAATTACTCCTAAATCAAATTAGATTTCGTGATAATTGTTAGATTTTTAAATTTTTGGTTATGTATGCTAGATAACAAGAAATTGGGGACTTGTTATATCATGTGTGGCCCATAATTCCATTTTTTACTTAATGAGTTTTGCAATTTAAAAAAATAAATGATTGTATAGTATTTTGTATAATAAAACCAAGATGCAACAAAACAAATAAGAGTATTTTGAATACACATATTAGGCTGACGTGTCGTATGATGACATGTCATACTTATCCAGTCTTTGATCACACCAGTGTCTTGCATGTAGAGGTCTTGGGGTCCCACATAGCCGGCAACAAATACTTACGTTTGTTCACACCCTGCGCATTGTAGTTAACCTTAGTCTTTTTATCTGTCAAAACATTTCCTGGGTACCCTGGAAAAGCACCTGACCCAAATATGCCTGTGCAAGCAGTTACTGCCTCCAATGGAGCTGTAACTGGACCCTGAAAATACCCACCGTCGAATGGGTTAGTTACAGTTCCTGCCAGAACTGCCGCCAGGTTGATTATGATGCCATCAACACCAATGTCACCATTGGGCGCCACCAAGGTGGCATTTTTGGCCCAAACATGGGCTGAGCAAAAGGCCAGGCACATTGACCTGGACATTGAGTTGCTGAGTTACCCACCCACGCGTAAGCAAAGTTGTGGCCTTTGTTCACCCGAGTCGACCCGTGGGACCCGCAACGGTTCATGCAGAACCCTGCCACACCGACATCAGCTGACGTCAGCACCAGGCTGATGACGTTAAAGCCTTTAGCTCTAGAAGCCAAAGCAATAAGATCAGAATCTTTTAATGATTTCCCACGTGAGCATTTTTCATCAACGATTTGTTTCCCGACGTGTATGCTCCGCACGCCACCTTTGTACAGTCTAGTGGTATCCCACCATGAAGCAGCAGAGGGTTGTGGTGGGAGATGGTTGTTGAGGGATTTTAGAAAGTCCACGATAACTGCCTTTTGAGAGGGTGAAAACTTGCCATACCAGAGGAGGTTGACGGTGATGTTACCACGGAGGACAGAGCCCTTGTGGTAAGTGAGGACGGTGGCTGGCGTTTGAACGACAGCAAGCCTACGGGGAATTGTGGCGGAGCATGGGTCGGTTAGGGTGGAGATGATTATGAAGATTGAGGCTAAGATTGTAAACTTTGAGACCAATTGTGTAGTCATTGTGTAGTGGTTTTTGTTTGAAGATGTAATGTTGGGGGAGCATTTATATATAGGAGGGGTGAGTGGGATGCATGTCTTGAAAGAGGAATCCGCGTTGTTTAGAGTTTTGACTTTGGTGGAAACGTATAGGGGGTTTCTTTTAGGTTGAGGTAATCTTAACATTGGTTTAAGAAGATTTGACATTATTTAATGGTATCATTAGATTTGAGTCATAATATTCTATACACTAGTTGATTAAAATCAATATGCATGATTTGATTTTTTTTTTAACGGCTAATTGAATCAATGTCCCATCCGATCATCTTCATTTTTCAAGTACGAAACTTGAGACCATTCTTAGGAAATTTACATTAGCTGAGAAAACCTTTTGGGTCACTTGAAACCCCTTTTTTATTTTTGCCACAGGTGATATTTGAACTTAAAATCTTATTTATTTTTATAAGATCTTGGGTATCTCACTTTAATAATTTGAGTTAAGGATCATTAGTAATGACTTGATTATCTAAAGGGGTTAAATGAATTAGTAATGTCAAAGAGGTTTACGAAAAAAATAGGCTCATTAAACTCGATGGTGCATTTTAATCATTTTCTTTGACATTATTTTTTCCTAGTAGTGTAGATCGTATAATATGGGTTTTGTTTTGCATCACTATAGTCATCTTTAGCTTGAATTTTTGATATCCGAAAATTTCAAATTGTGGATTTCAATATTCAAATGTATATTTGAATTTTAAAAACAATGTATTTTTTGAATAATTTTTATAAGTTTTTCATAATTAATATTTGTTATTGTCGAATTTGAATTTTTTGCACGCCCTTAGATTATAAATTTTTCAATCTAATTTTATTACGGAAAAATCAATATAAATGAGACCATAAAATAGATTGAGCCACCACGAAAGCTGTAAACAACCTAACAAATCAATTAAAATCGAAGATATGGAAATATAAGTAGACAATTCCAAATAAAAAGTCTTCCTAATTAGTTGAAGCTTTAATTATTTCATTTTTTATGTTTTCTAAGCTTAAAAGCTAAACAACTTGATGAATTAATTACCTGGCGTGGCATAAAAAGTTATATTGTTTAGTCGACTCGACCTGTTTATGGTTCAAGATAAGTTTGAACATATAGTTAAGGAAACATATATATTTTATAATTGTACTTTTTTAACAATTTCAGATTAAAAGTATCTTGAGGTGGGAATATTAAATGTACAAGTGTGTGTTAATCTTCGTGTTGATGGGTGTTTAGTTGAGCGAATTGGATTGCTTGGAGAAGGTTTTATGTGAAGATCCAGCTATTACTAGCTGTATAAAAATGATTTATTTGTAACGGTCATAATCATGCCAATGCGCCCGTAGCTTCGATACAAGGTTATATTATGGCCACACAATAATATCATTCCAAAACTAATTTCCTAAAAGCTGGAAGCAAGCAAATGAAGAAATTATGATATCATAACCAAGATAAACGTATATATAATTAGTAGTTTTAGTAAACACGTGTATTACATGGATTAAATAAATAAAATATTAAATATAATAAAATTTTATTAATTAAAAATAATATTCTAAAATAAGATATGATTTGAATTATGTATGAGTAAGAACTATAAGTAATAAAACAACAATATCAATTTTTTAAACTTTTTTTTGTATTTTTTTTGTTTAAAAAAACCATTTTAAAAAATATTATTTTTAAAAATTTTATTAACTCTCAATTTTAACTATTTTGTCTATAAAAATTTTACTTTTTAAAAAAACTAATTTTAAATTACTCCGTATTTTAAAAAGAAGTTTGATATTTTAGATAAATTTATTTTCCTAAAAGTTTGTTTCTTTAGAAAAATAACATTATAAAAAGATTTAATTTTTAATTTATTAAAAACTATTATTGATCTAAAAAAGAATTAAATAATATTATATTAATTAATGTAGTTATTTAATAAGAGAGAGAAACGAAAAATTTTTGATGTGTATGAATGTGGTGGTGACACGTCTCACCAATAGTTACTATTTTATTAGAATAACGATATTAGATGAGATGAGAAATGAGATACATAATGCTAAATAGATACAATAAAAAAGAAAAGATATCGATTACGCGGTTATATAACCAGACTTGTATATAACATCTAAAACAACATGCACTTGTTTTTGTTTGATTGTTATTGTTTTCTATTTAAAATTGATTCTATATTCAACATATATATGTTTGAAAAACAAGATTTGTAATATTTAAAAAATAGGACTAATGCAATACTAAATGTCCTAAGTTTATTTTTAGATTGAGATTTTCATGTTTATATTTGATTGCTCAAGTTTGGCAAAGTTTCAATTTCTAATAAGTCCAATAACTTTTTAAAAGAAAAAAATTACAAGAAAAGGAAAAACGTTGAACGCTTGAAAGTTATGTAAAGTGTCCGAACAAATGGTTTTTAATCCTATAAATGACATTATTTAATCAATTAGATCGTTAATTCTTATAACACTTAATTTGACTATATTTTATATCTTCATGGCCGGTTTTACAACGTACATCTTATGTTACTTTCGATGACAACCATGCATTATTGAAGACACCTTTTAAAATCACTATGTTGTTTGGCTAACACGACATTTACGTGCCTATGGCTAATAGTATCTCAATGGGTAAGAGTAGGTGTTATGGTGTGTGAATGTAAGGCCGTGATCAGGGCCGGCTCAACATATTTAGTGGCCTAAAACGAAATAAAATTTTAATGCACTCGTTTATATATCATTCATAAAGACCTTTTATTCGAATTGACTAAGCAAAACTGTATATAATTTCACATAAAACAACTTAAGGCAAAATACAACTTAATCAAGTAGAACAAAATCAAATGAAAAAAAAAAAAAAAAGACTAAGTGATAAAAAAAAAGAATCGATTAAAGTAAAAAAGAAAACTTAATGTAAATGCAAATTTAAATAAAAACAGACAACAATATTTAGTTGACAAAAGAACAATACTAGATTGAAGTGATTGAACATAAATCAAGATTAGATAATAATAGTTAGTGTATCAGGTGATTAATTACAAAAGAAAATTTAGAATTGATAAACCTAAAATAACCGTCAATAGTAAATAATCGATAAACTTTTGATGAACCAAGTTTTGTAAGTTCTGCTCGATGAATCAAGTTTTGTAAGTGTACATCGATAAACTTTCATTCATTATTTATCCTTTTTATATACCTTTAAAAACACAAATACTAATTAAATTATCACATATATTTCAGCTTATAATATAGATAATATATATAGGGAAAGTAACGGTTGTTAACTCACTTTTATTGCGATAACCCATTAACACTAACGTAACAAACACTTACACCATGATTATGTAGTGTAACTAACTTTTACATCGTGTTACACCACTAATGCAACAATTTTCCCTCCATTATTTAAAAATTTCACTCTTTTTTTAAAATCGTCTTAACTTTTTTGTATGATGTTATTTTTTAAACAAATTACACCATTAAATAGATCATTTTAATATCTTTAATTCAAGTATAGTCTTGTTATATTTTTTTTTAAAAAAAATTTAAAGTTTAATTTGGACCACTAGTTTACAACTTTAACTCTAACTTACAGTGATGATGTGGCCTGCTATGGACCACTAGTTTGGTTAACAAGTTATCTCAATAAACAAGGGTTAACATTCGTTCTTTATCCTATATATATATACACACACACACACACACACACACACATATATATATATATATATATAGGTAGACATGTACAAACCGGGTTTAAATCTAAACCGGTTTGGGGTCCAAACCGAAATCGGTTTGGTCAAAATTGGTCAAAACCGGTTTGGCCTCAAACCGGTTTCAACCCCCTAAAGCTCAAACCTGTAAAACCGGTTTGGACCGGTTTAGAATCCGGTTCGGGCCCAAACCGGTTCGGTTTTTTTTTTCTTTTTTTTTTGCTATTCATATTATAAAATTTTAAGATATTATGGTGGTGACGGTTGTTTTTATTATTGTTATTCATATTATAATATTTTAAGATATTAATAAATGAAAAGCAAATTTAAAAATTAACTTATGCTAAAATTTAAAATTTATGTTAAAATATATAATCATATGTATATTAAAATAAAAGTTGTGACTATTATTTTATTAATATTGTTATTAATATCATAGTGATGATGGTTGTTTTTATTATTATTGTTCTTGTTAATTGTTGTGATTATTATTGTTATTAATAATGTTATTTTGTTTAATCAATATGATATAACGTCTTAAATTGAGATATATAATGAAAGTGAAATATATAATATAACTCTCAGTTTGGTCCTACTTTTGATTCATTTTGGGATAGAGACTAAAGAAAGTTAGTTTACCCGAAGCAAATATACTAAACATATAAACAATTTAAACAACATAGAAGTTTAAAAAATAGTGTTTTAAAAACTAAACATGTAGCCTAGTCAACTAGTCGTTCTCCGTTCGTTCGTTGCATACTTGTACGTTTATTCTTCGTGTAACACCCGGAAATTTTAAAAGAAGAGAAAAGTGAAGAAAATGAAAGAATAACAAAATAATCCAGGTTGAGGGGTTAAAGTTACACATGGGGCAAAGATTTTTATTAATTTGTTCAAAAAGGTGGTCATGGCCACCCATGACCCCTTGTACCATCTTTCCATCGGATTGTAGAGAGAGAAAGAGCAGAATTCTCTCGGTTCTAGAGAGAGGAAGAAGAAGAAGTCGGTTTTAAGGTTAGTTTTCTGATTTTTGGGTTGTTCTTAGCTGATTTCCAGCCTTCGGGTATGTGCTTATGTGCTTGTCTGTGTTCGGTTTTGTATTTTTGGTGTTTTTAGGTGTTTGAACTCATAAGCATTCGGGTTTGAAGGAAGTCTTACTTGAAAGTTGCAAGAGGTGAGTTCTAGATCCCCGTTTTTAAATGTTTTTACCTGTTTTGGGGCTGGAAATGTATGTTTTAACGTTTTTATTAAAGTTGGGTGTGTACCCGTATGTATATGTGTGTGCCCAGTTGGGTGGGTGTATGTTCGGGATGATTTTTGATTATGTTCATGTTGTATGCTTGTTATGATGCTTAGTATGTTATAACTAGGCTTGGAACATGTTAGAATGATGATTTGGGGTCTGAAAATGTTATTAGTTAGAAAACAGTTGGCCATGCGCCTAAGTGCTCATGCGCCTAAGGTTCATGCGCCCCAATAGTGTCCATGCGCCTAGATATATGCCCAGGCACCTAAGTGTTCCCATGCGCCCAAGTGCCCAAACGCCTAAGTGCCCATGCGCCTAAGTCAGGCCCATGCGGCTGCATAGTATCCATGCGCCTAGGATTTGTCCAGACGCCTAAGTGTTGGCCATGCGCCCGCATAGTGCTCATGCGCCTAGAACCAGCCCATGCGCCTAAGTATTCCCATGCTCCTAAGCAGCCATGCGCCCGCATAGTGCCCATGCGCCCGCATAGTGCCCATGCGCTTGCATAGTGCCCATGCGCCTAAAGACTTAGAAAATATTCTGAATTTTTGGGAAAAGGGACTTTTAAGCTATGACTTGGAATGTTTCCGGGGATGATGTATGATGTTGTATGTGATGTTATATGATGATGTGATGCATGTTTTTGGCTTGTTTTCTTTATGTTCCTTATTATGTATTATTCCATGGCTTTACGTGATGTGATTATGTTAATGAACGTAAAGTATTATGTAATGAAAGCGGAAGTTAATATTAATAAAAAAGTGGAACGTAAAGAATGAATGAAAAGTCTTGCAAGCAAAATGTAAGGAGGTTCACACCCAATGAAGGATGTTAGCTCAACTGTGTGCGGTTTAGCTAACCCAGAAGGATGCACACGGGGGTCTAATCCTTGTGATTGACCAAACGTATGGGACCCTTGTCGCTTGCCCGAGGTACTGGAGTCAGCTTCGTGCACAATGTTAGGGGTTTATTTATAGACTTCGCCCAGTAACCAGCTTCGTGCACAATGTTCGGGGTGTAGCACATGGCATTGGTCCAGATGAAAGTAAAGATAAATGAAGAATGTACGAAAGTCGTACGATGATGAAAGATGATGAAAGATAATAATGAATATTATCTATGTGTACGTATTACGTATGATCACGAATGAAAGTAAAGAATGGTTTTCAAAAGAAAGTAAAGTACTCTTATTATAAAACTAGAACTCATTCAGCAACGCTGACTTTTATGCATTTTCAGTTGGCAGGTAATGGTTGCTGAGGATGGCACGGGGTGAAGCTACTTGGCAAGTTTTGGATGGCATCCATTTTGTGCAACAATGATGTTTTTGTGTTGTAATGCAACCAAACGATGTTTTGTAGTTTTAACAATGTTGTATTATTTGGCAAAAACAATTATTAATATATGAAATGGTTTTGTTAAAATTGTTCCGCTGCATTAATTTAGTTAATGAATACGAGTTTTCAAATTGTGCGATGAATGTCCAACTGTGAGCGTTCCGGAAACGGGGCCTCACAAGTTGGTATCAGAGCCAAAGTTTAAGAGAAATGGGTAAATTATTTCAAAAACCTAAACTTAAATTGAAAAATGAAACAGATGGAAGGATGCCAGCCCAAGTAGCTACGTGCCATCAGGTATTTTTTTTTAATGTTAACCGGTATTATGTGCGCATGCTATTTGATTTATGTGATCTTAGTAGATTTGGATACTGATGTAGTCAGGATAGGGAATGCTTGGGGTATGAAGAGTAAAGAAAGTGGCTAATCATAACTAGCCACTGTAATTAGGGACTTACTATACTTGATATAAACTGAGCTATTACCTTGAATAACCATGTTGGTGTTTGAATCTTATAGTTTGTTAGAGGATGGCTGGTGGTAGATCTTCAAAAGCTTCTAGAGGTGGAGGTCGTGGTGGACGTGGTGCTGGACCGCGTGCCACTAGAGGCGAGGCTAAGGCTGCGGAAAAGGCACCAGAAGTGCCCGAGATTCATCACCAGGAAGGTGGTGATGAGAGTGCTAATCTGAGGGCCTCAGTGAAGGAGGCTGTTGTTGAGGAGGTTCACCAGGTCATGCAGACGATCCTGCCGTCTGTGGTGGTCGAGGTGATTAGAGCTGTAAGGGAGGATGAGAAGAAGGAAAAAGAGAAGACCGCGGGAGAAAAGGAGCAACGGGAGACTGAGACGGTTGTCCCAAGTGACGAGGAGGAGGAAGCAGCGGTGCCAGGAACGTCTCGGGGCTGTAATTATGGGGCATTCCAGAGATGCAAGCCCTCGACTTTTGATGGCAATGGCAACACTGCTGCTGCTCATCGATGGGTGAGAGAGATGGAAGCTGTGCTTGATATCAGCGAGTGTAGGGAGGACCAGAAGGTGAAGTTTGCTACCCACTCATTTGTGGAGTCGGGTTTATGTTGGTGGGACAACATTGTCCAGGCCGAGGGTAGTAGGGCAATTGGAAATATGAAGTGGGATGAACTGAAGAAGTTGGTGATTGAAGAGTTCTGTCCGCATAGTGAACTTGACAAGATTGAGAAAAAGTTCCTACAGTTGGAGGCAGGAACCATGACGCACCAACAGTACAACACTAAGTTCAATGAGATGGCACGACTGGTGCCAGATCAGGTGCCAGATCAGGTGACACCTGTGTCACAAAAGATAAAGAGGTACATCCAGGGTTTGTTGGCAGATATTCGCAGGCACCTGATCGCCGCCCGGCCAAGCACGTTTAGGTCGGTGGTTGATCTGGCTGGAAGGCTGTATGATGAGAGGGAGGCGGCGGTGGTTGAAGTGAGCAAGAAGGGTGGTGGTGGTGATCGAAACTGGAATGGGAAGCGGTTTGGACGCGATGGGGTGGCTCCAAACAACAAGGTTGCAAGGTTGGATGACCGGCGAGTGACCGCATCTGGTGCGGGGACGAAGAGGTATGATGATTGTGGAAGGGAGCATACTGGAGAGTGTAGGTGGGGTCGAACGTCTGCTTCAAATGTGGGAAGCCCGGTCATATAGCAAAGAATTGTGGGGTGACGAAGTGTTTTAACTGTGGCGGAGAGGGTCACCTGAGCAGGGATTGTAGGAAGCCGAGGGCTGAGAGTTCCGGAGCAAGGAAGACGACCGGAACTGAAGGGCAGAAGGCGAGCGCCAGAGCATTCACGATGACCAGAGACGAGGCTAGGACGGACCCTGATGTTGTGTCAGGTACGTTTCTAGTAAACCAAACTCTTGCTTTTATGTTATTTGATTCTGGTGCTAGTAGGAGTTTTATTTTTGTTGCTTTCTGTGCTAATTTGCCTGTTTGAAGTAGAAGTATTGATGAACCTTTCAATGTAGAAACTGCCATAGGTAAGTCTACCAATTGTCCTTCAAGTGAGCACTTGTCTTGTACTCTTTCCGCGGCATCCAAAAAATCCTTCAAGCAAATTGACATTTCAACCGCTTGGGGAGTGAGTCGAGTTCGTCTTATCGATATAACCCTGCCACTAACAAAAAAGCAGATTCCAAAGCTACAGTGAAAGCTTGGACGGTTAGTAAATCTCGTGCCATGGTGGATAGGATGGGAAATTGGTCTTCCTTACCTTTCCACCAAGCCAACAAGTCAAAAATTTTAAAATCTTGTGAACTCATAGTGGATAAAAAGTTTGTTCCACCATACCTCCCGAGTTCAATACTCGAAGTGTTACCACGTTGACGTTTATTACATTCATCCCTTAAAGTATTATATAAAGCAAACATTGGATCATTTGAACTTTCAGCATGTGCCGCATGCCTCAATAACTCATGGATGTGTGATGTTTCACAATATTTTAATAAATAAACATCAAATATTTTTTTCTAATTGTTGATTAAAATTAGTTTTTAAAGTTTGACCATAAAATGGGTTTTCTTTTTCTAAATCTAAATTAGAAGTAATTTTATCAAGTAAAGTTTCAACCCATGACATATTTAAACAAGGGTTTAATGCTGCGGCACATGTAATAACCAGAGGCATTTTCTTAAAATACTTTTTTAGTTTTTATTTCATTGGGGGTATCATATCTGAATAAGGTCTACCCCTAAACGACATCTCATTTAATTTTAAAGTCATTAAATAAATTTGGTGAAATACTAAAGGACTCGTTGGATAATAAACTCCAGAAAGGCAAGTAGTTGCGTTTTTAAATATTTGAAGCATTTTGGTTATTTCTTCAATAACGGACCAAACCGATGGATGGTAAGATTTGCCTTTCCACGACTTACCAAACCATTATGAAATGCTCTTAAACTTTCTTTTTGTTCAATAGCCTTTTCAAACATGTTACAAGTGGAATTCCATCTTGTAGGTACGTCCAATTCAGACCAAAACATTTGGAATTTGCGTCTTTACAAAACTTGCGATATCTACTATATCTTTGGTTATTGCTAAAAATATCACGTAACATTCTTTTAAAACCATCTTTCACTGTTTCAATCGTTCTTAAACTGTCTTGAACGGCTAAGTTTATGACGTGCGTAACACATCGACTATGGAAAAGCACACCGTCACACATTGGTTTATATTTTAATTTTAAATGATCAATCGCAAGCGTGTTATTTGACGCATTATCAAAAGATATAGAAAATATTTTGTTTTCTAATTTATACGTTTTAATAACTTTATCAATAAGATAAAAAATGTTTTGGCCGGTGTGAGGATAATCAAATAATTCAAACGCAATCGTACGTTTCATCATTTGCCACGAATCGGGTTCAACCCAATGGGCGATGACACAAATGTACGAGTCCGGTGAACCGTGAGGAGTCGACCAAACATCACTAGTTAAATTAACACCGGTTTGTAAATTTTCAAAATAAGATATTAATTCATTTTTAGCTTTTTTCCACATTTTTAAACAACCTCTTCAAAGAGTAGCACGACTTACATTGGTGTAACGTGGTTGGAGAGTTCGTTGAATGAGTCGAGTCAAACGTTCGTTGTCGAAATGTTTGAATGGCAAGCTTTCTTGAATTACAAAATGCGCCATTTGCTCCCGAACCGCATCAACATTATAAGCCCAAACATTTCCCTCGTTTGTCATCGAAGCTTGACCTTGAGACGGTTCACCTTTCAACGCCTTACAATATTTATGCGCAATGTGGTTTTTCAACGTTGTGTTTGCATCTTTTTTGAAAAACTTATGGCAAAACTTGCAACGAGCCTTGTTCGAACCGCTAGACATTTGACATAAATCGTAATTGCACCATATTTCTGGGTTCCTATTCGTAGGAAGGATTGCTACCAGCACGTTGCTTGAAGACGCATCACAACCAACGGATGATTGAGCAATTGATGAAGCCATTTGAGAGAGTTTTTTGTAAGAGAATGATAGTATTGAGCGTTTTTATGATTTTTGAAAGTGGAGAGTGTTTTAAGTTGTTGTGATTCAACCAAAGCATCCAATACATATATATACTAACCTAATGGGGGTATAATGGTAAAAAAAAAACCAAAAAAAGGGTCAAAAACAAGTTCAAATGGCCAAAAAACAGCTATAAAGCCGTTAGGCAATGGCTAGTTTTGAAAACCGGTTTGAAAACCGGTTTTGAAACCGATTTAGGAACCGGTTTGGTAACCGGGTTGGGAACCGGTTTGGAAACCGGTTTTGGGAACCGGTTAATTTGAGACCGGTTTGAAACCAAATCGGGTTAGAAACCGGTTTTTAAAGTGAATGTCTCGAACCGAATACGAACCTGCGGGTTGGGCCGGTTTGGGCCAAACCGGTTTGGGTCCAAAACCGGTTCCGGTTTTGAAACCGGTTTTTTTGTATATCACTATATATAGGGTCAGGATCTTTTCAGAACTCTTAAAAATTATGAGAACTACGAGAATTCATCCTAGCCATTGATTTATATAGTTTTTATTACTTTTTTTATTTAACTTAAAGGGCATTATGGTAAATTTAAATTTATTTAATTTTGTTTTCCCTTATTTACCTACTTTAATTATGAAAGTTTAAATTCTATCCATTGACCAAATTTCTTAAACCAAATCATTGATTATCACCTTAATATCCATCGTTATTTTTAGAACATCTTCTTCCTTGAACCTGATGAAAAAGTTTTTACCCAAATAAAAATAGTTTTTTTTTTTCTTACAATGGGTATTTTTTTCTTACAATGGGTTCTTTACTGTCACAATTAAAGAGAAAATGAAGAAGATGATGAAGAATATTTTATGGGGCGGCGGGTGTTGTGGTACAAGGGTGTTTGATGGTGCACCAATTTATAGCTACATTGCTTGAGTAGAGTGGGTCTTGTCTTTCGATAAAAAACAAAGAAGACGATGAAGAATATTTTATAAGGGCGACGGTTGTGGTGGTACAAGGGTGTTCGATCGATGGTGCATTTTTTGTGTTTCTCTCAAATTATTGATTCTTTATTTTCTTTCATCGATTTTGATAAGGTTATGTTGACCATTCAGTATGTTTCAACTTCATGTTAATATGAAATTTATATTTTTTTTTTTTACAATTGTTTGTGTTTGTTATATTTCTGTAGTAGATTATAATTAATAATTTATATTAATGTACTGGACAATCAAGTTTATGATATTGACAATTTGAATATTTTATGGGGCGGCGGGTGTTGTGGTACAAGGGTGTTTGATGGTGCACGAATTTATAGCTACATTGCTTGAGTAGAGTGGGTCTTGTCTTTCGATAAAAAACAAAGAAGACGATGAAGAATATTTTATAAGGGCGACGGTTGTGGTGGTACAAGGGTGTTCGATCGATGGTGCATTTTTTGTGTTTCTCTCAAATTATTGATTCTTTATTTTCTTTCATCGATTTTGATAAGGTTATGTTGACCATTCAGTATGTTCAACTCCATGTTAATATGAAATTTATATTTTCTTTTTTACAATTGTTTGTATTTGTTATATTTCTGTAGTAGATTATAATTAATAATTTATATTAATGTACTAGACAATCAAGTTTATGATATTGACAATTTGAATAGCAACGTAATTGGTGATCTGACAAGAAAAGTTGAGCTTTCTTCAAATAAGTTTGATAACTAGATGGAAAATGTTGGTTTCGTTGAGCATGAAGGTACATATATGATGAGCATGAAGGTACATATTCGTTGTCTGTAATTATACTATATGTTTGTTATACCTGTTTTACATATATGTAAACATATAAGAATATAATTAAACTACATAATAGGTTATATATTTTTACATATAACTTTTATGTTGATTTACATATATGTTAGTTTTTATGTGATAGACTAGTTATGATTTTTTGTTAAAATAGTTGACATGAAACTATTATTTTGTTTGCTATCACAAGTTTACATATGTGTAAATACAATATAATTGTAATTAAATTGTACTACACATAAACTATTTTATAAGTTTCCTTTTTATTTTATAATATTTATATTCATTTTCATATTGTAAAACAGGTTTCAAAAATCAAGCAGGCGACGTGTGATGGTTGTGATGACAAATTGTCACTAAGTGACGGTGGATGGTGGAGAGGAAATAAGAAGAGGTAATAAATAGTTTTTGATTTTGTGACATACGATAATTTTCCGTTACCAAACTCCATTAGTTCCGTTAGGTCTTGCATACACGTGTCGTGAGCACAAACTAGTTGTCGTGGAACGTTGGTGACCAAACAATAATTAACTATGGTTAACAAATGATAACTTAATTTATAGTTTTGATTTCAATTATGTGATTATGTGAATTAAGATGTTGAGCATCATTTTATGTGTTACGTTTTACAATGCGGCTATGTGCAATGCATGATCTTATGGATGGTATATTATCAATTGGCTTTCATGATCTTGTGTAGTTAATAAATTTCATGTATTATAAGATGAAAAAAAGTATGTAAAAGATTAAAAAGATTGGTTTTACAATTTATAAAACAAAAAGGGGATTTTTGTCAAATTATTACCATATTTAAACCACCAAAATAACCCAACCCTAGCCCCATTCCCCTTTACGGCCGTAACCCCCTCCAAACACTCCATTCTTTGCGATTGATCAAGAACAAGCAAGAACAATTCGATTTTGAGTAGTTCCAAGTGTTAGCAAGTGTTAATCATCATCCCTACATGTTTAAAGGTGAGTTTTATCAAGTTTTTCATGGTTTTTGATTCTTGATGAACCCTAATTCGAAATTGATGAAGAAAAGTTGAAATTGATGATTGAGTGATGATGATATGTTGTTAGATAGGTTGTATAAATGTTGGGTTATGTTGATTATGCAAGAATTCCATGGTGTGATCATATTGTTCATACATTGCCTAAAGAGGAAACTTTTCTTCATGAAAATTCATGGATTGATGACTAGTATGTGTTAGATGATTGTTATGGATTTTGGGTGTTACTTTCCCAAAAGGGAAACTTTATTGATATGAGTTATTGGATTTTGTGAATGGGGCATGTTCATGATACTGGGATCATGCTAGAATGCTTATTGATGATTTCTAAGTTATTGAAATGTGTAAATTGGATCATGTGAATGTTGGATGAATTGCTTGAGAAATCTAGGTTCCATAAGATATGGTGTGATGTTGGTTAAGGGTAGAGAATTATGAATCATGTTTGGGATTGTAATAGATCATTGTGATGTATGTTAATTGGTGTGAATTGTGTTGTTTAATGTGATAATGATCATCATACACGCGTGCGAATCTGAGGCCCCTACTTAGTAAGATTGGTAGGGTTTAGGATGTGAAGTCGTGAGTGGCTTCACATGGCATCTAGTGCATGATTAGATTCAATTTATGAATTGCTAGTTGTGATGTAATTATGTTTGTGTTGAGCATGATGTTGGGTTTAGATTTGCAAATGTTGTATGATGAAATATGCTATATGATGATCTATGTTGGTATGATGATGTTGATAGAATCTAAGATTGATGATGTGATCTACGTGAAAGGCTTACATGGTAATAATGTGTTATGAGATGTTAAACTTGATCAAACAAGAATTTAAGTAACAAGTCATCAACGGGTCAAACGGGTCAACTAGGTCAAATGTGTCATTTTGATTTCAAAACCCTAGGGTTGATGTGTTGATGAGCACTTAAGGTTGTTATGTTTCTCTGGTTGCACGTACTTATGTACTCAAATGTTCTAGGTAACCTTTGCCAGTTGTCTTTCCTCTCATTGCAAGCTTTGCACTTATTGTTGATTTGCGCATCAGGTGGGTTCATGCCCCACTTTTAAACACTCTCTTTTGGGGGAGATAGCATACTTGTTTACAAACGCTTTACTATTATGAAATATGCAAAGTTTAACATAGTGTTGTATACCATTGAAAGACCTCACACTTTCGGATTGTTAATTAAGGAATCTAGCGGGAAATCTAGGGTAGTACTACTGGGTCTGACAAGCCCCACCCGTAAGACTGGAGGTCAAGCGGGTGCAATATTGTCCTAAACAACTAACAGTGTCACAACCTGGTATGTCGTGGCGGGAGGCAAACAGGCAAACACAATCAGCTTTGATCTTGAAATCACTATGGTTATTATTTATGAATATAGACTAGCTATATATTTCAATGCATTATTTCTATGTTTTTATAACTATCACTGTTTATATTGAACGCAAACTCTTGAACTCACCGACCACTGTGTTGACTCTTTTAGTATGCTATTCTCAGGTCATTAGCTTCGGTTGCTAGTAGGAGCACTTCACGAGTCTAGCATGCATCTCAATCAAGCATATTTGATTTAACATTTGGTTTTGAATTTATTTCCTATAAACAATGGTTTGGCGCTTGTTTTGCCAATGTTACACTTTGAGTACCTTGGGTTTGATTTATTTACAAAACGCTTCCGCACAGTTTTAAAGTTTTAAACTCTGAAATGTTTTAATGTTACATGTAGTGTCGTTCTGAGTACCTAATGACTTGGATCCTGGTTTGTTCACAAGCCTCGTGGTTAAACCCCGCACGTGGATTTTGAGGGTATGACAGATTGGTATTAGAGCCATTGGTTATAGGGAATTAGGTTACATACACTCTAGTCTATAATCGCACACAGTTAGTTAGTTACTCGTTGCTTATCCTCTTACTGTATACTCATTGGCATACCCATCACGTGCACTGCAGCATGGCATCTTCTTCACGGGCTTTAGTTAAAAGGCCTGCGCGATCTGATTCCCCTACTCATCCTTCTATACATGAGTAGCCTCGACTTCCTTATCCTTCCGAGGAAATGGACCGGGATCAACCATTTGCTGTACCTGAACACGATGCTCCGCGGGGTTGGGGTTACTATCCTACATATGTTAACCGAATGCTTCATAGGAAACGTGTTCCTGAACTTCCGACTACTAGACCTAGGACTAGGTGTACTTCTGAGATTTCGACACATACTCTTCCTACGATACATTGTTCTAGTGACCTGGTGATTGCGGTTTTAGTTGCTGCTCTAGACACAAAGAAACGACATACTGATGAGCTGAATGAGACGGTTGGCGCTTTACAACGTGAGTTGCATGAGACTAAGATGATGGTGGCGGAGTTGAAGGAGTTGCAATCCGAGTGTTATAACCATCAGTGTTCCTTAGCTGGTAGAGTGGCTCAGGCTATTCATCGTTCGGATGCTAGGGATAACACAATCCACAACTATGGGGTAAGACTCGATGATCTGGAAGCCCAGTTTGCCGTGATGCACATTGCCGCAGAACCTGAGGAAGACCCTGAAAAGCAACCCGAGGAAGAGCCAGAGGAAGCCCCGAAGGAAGAAGAACCATCAGATATGGAGGGAGACAGTGATGGATCTGATGTACTAGACTGATTTTCACATTAATCTGACTTGGACTACATAGTATTTGCTTTTAAACCTATGTGGGAAGGGTTGTTTTCCCACCTAACTAAGAAATTGAAATTTTGACACTGATTGGATATTTTGTGAGTTACTTACAATTTATTTATCATGAGTTATTATTTTGGTTGAAATGTTGTGGTTGTGATAAATTCATTATTTCTTATTATTTGCCATACTTTAATGAGATAAATATGTTGGATGTTACTCATTTTTGTATTTGTGAATGTAAAGTGAAATATAGACGGACGTGGTGAAGGACACAATGAAGGACGTGGTGGCGGACGTGGTGGTGGACGTGGACGAGGTCGTGGTCGTGGTGCGGCGATAGTGAGCATGAACCCCGCTGAACTAGCAGCTCTGATTAATGAACACTTGCAGGCAGCGGTGAATGCTCAAGCTGCTCAGCTTGGAGGTAAACGATGACCCTGGTCATCAACTATTCCATTATACGGTGTTTGATTAAACCTGCTGCAACATTGAATTCAGGACCGCCAGCGTGCACGTACAAGGCATTTATGGACTGTAAGCCTCACACTTACAGTGGAGCTGAATGGGCAGTGGGCCTGGTGAGATGGTTTGAGAAGACTGAGTCAGTCTTCGCCAAATGCAACTGTCCGGCGGTGGACCAGGTCAAATATGCCACGGGAACCCTCGAAGGTGCGGCGTTTTCGTGGTGCAATGCCAGGTGCAAATGTTGGGCCAAGCCATGGCTAATGCACTACCGTGGGAGGAGTTCAAAGCTATGATGATGGAGGAGTATTCTCCTCGTGATGAAGTACAGAAGTTGGAGGCTGAGTTCTGGCAGCTAAAGAGGAGGGATCTGAGATTGAGGCCTACACCACAAGGTCTCATGAGTTGGCAACTCTATGACCTGGAATGATTAACCCGCCTATCAAACGAATTGAGCTCTATTTGCATGGTCTTGTGCCAGAAATACAGAGCATGCTGACTATATCAAACCCCACTACCATTCAACAGGCTATCCCGTTAGCTCACAAGCTGACGGATCAGGCTGTGGAACAAGGCAAACTACCCAAACGGGGCGCTGTGGCAAGCGTGCCCGACAACAAGCATAAGTGGGACAGCTCTGGCAACAAGAGCTCATCGTCAAACAATCAGCCCCAGCAGCATCAGCAACAGCAGCAACAAAGAATGTTCGACAACAATCGCAGCTTCAATCAGTCATCTTCCTCTTCATCTCAAGGACAAGGTGGATACGTGGGTAAGTATCCAAAATGCAACCGATGCAACTACTACCACACTGGCAGGTGTGACAATTTTTGATGCCAGCGTTATGGGAAAGCTGGACACGCGGTGAAGGATTGCCGTGGTGAGTTGGTGAGGAAGCCTCAACAGCCTTTAGAAACACCAAAAGGTTGTTTTGAGTATGGCAAAGAAGGGCATTACAAGTGAAACTGTCCTCAACTAAGGAAGAATGGAAATGGAAACGGCAATGGTGGAAATAACAACAACAACACTAATAACAACAATGGTGGCAACGGTGACAATAATGGCGGCAATAATGGAGGAGCTAAATGGAGAGTCTTTGTCATGGGTTCAGTGAGGCTCTAAACGACCCTACTACTATTACTGGTAAATTTCCTATTAATGGTCGTTTTGCTTCTGTATTATTTGAGAATGGAGCCGATAGGAGTTTTATCTCTACTAAGTTTAGTAACCTGTTAAGTGAAATGCCTTCTACGTTGGAGTCTAGATACACCTAGAATTAGCTGATGGTAAGCAAATCTCCCTTACGCATATCCTTAAGGGTTGCAAGATAGAACTCGCTGGTCATACCTTTGACATCGATCTAATGCCTGTCACACTTGGGAGTTTTGACGTGGTCGTGGGTATGGATTGGCTGAGAAGCAGGCGGAAGTCATATGCCATGAGAAGGTCATTCGCATTACTCTTAAGTAGGAAGAGATTCTCGTGATTAAGGGCGAGAAGAGTGGTGCTGTGATGGGCATCATATCTTTTATGAAAGCACAGAAGTGGCTACGCAAGGGTCGCTTAGCCATATTAGCCCTTGTGATTGATAAACAACAAGAAGAGAAGAAGATAGAGAATATCTCGGTGGTTCATGACTTTCCAGAGGTGTTTCCAGAGGATCTGTCTGGACTACCACCTCATCATCAAGTTGAGTTTCAGATTGAGTTGACTCCCGGTGCACCACCAATTGCAAGAGCACCTTATCGTTTAGCTCTAAACGAACTCCAGGAGCTGTCAGCACAGCTTCAGGAACTGTTGGATAAAGGGTTTATTCGACCAAGTTCATCACCGTAGGGAGCCCCTGTTCTCTTTGTCAAGAAAAAGGATGGCACCTTTAGAATGTGTATCGATTATAAGGAATTGAACAAAGTTACGATTAAGAACCGATATCCCTTACCTCGTATAGATGATTTGTTTGATCAGCTTCAAGGGTCAAGCTATTATTCCAAGATTTCTCGAAGACCGCATTCCGTACGCGCTAATGTCATTATGAATACTTGGTCATGCCATTTGGGTTGACTAATGCACCAGCGGTATTCATGGACCTCATAAATCGTATGTGCAAACCCTACCTCGATCAGTTTGTTATCACGTTTATCGATGACATATTGATTGATATGTGTGGATATGTATATATTTTCTTATGATTTTCACAACACTTGCTTTTAGATTTATAGAAATGTTTTTTACCTTAAAATTAAACCACACAACAAATAGGCAAGTGTACCTATCGTATATGTAGCATAGTTTAGGCAAGAACCAAGTATCGATCCAAGGACACGGTAGCTACTAATAGTAAACCTTTGTTATTATTTAGCCGGAAAAGATAAATGATTTGGTATTTTTTTTATTTTAAACTAAAATAAACATAAATAGATAAATATGGATAGAAATCAAGAAAGATAATCAAGCAAAGGGAATATTCACTTAGACTTTGAATCCACCTAGCCAAACAATGATAACATACACAAATTTATGATGAGATCATTCTATACACGTGTAACACGAAAATAGACTAGACTCCCGTCAAGGCTACCTAATCATATGACTCTTTAGAAAGTTAAAACGATGTTAACATACTAACCCCCTAAAGTCATTCCATGAAGAACCAATGATACAATTATGTTAAATATAAATGTGGACTAAACTCCTGTCAAGGTTATTTAGTCCAATAATTATTTGGAAAGCGAATACAATAAACGCATACCAACCACCTCGAATCACGTAATGTAAACAAAATCATGAAGTCCTCCAACTTGTGAATATCATACCACGAATATATGAACTACAAATTAACGCTAGTAAACCATAATCACACATACACAATGGTATGAGAAATTCACAACAAATGTAATGGTCTTTCCAAGCATATACACAAGGATGCACATTTGAATAACAATCATACATGTTCCAATCCCCATCCACCATTCCTAGTCATATGCCATAAATACACATACATAGATATACATATTCATGAATAAATACCTTAACACATACGGTTTTCCAACATGATATGGTCAAGATACCCACGAGATTTAACATATAATCAAGTCAAACAAACACACATAATCATTGAAGGAGATTCAAAACCATGTTAAAGTCATCAACATAATCATCATAAATTATTAGATGTACATCATCAAAGTTAGCTAGGATTCATCTAATCTAAGTGAATCAAGAGTTTTATCTCATGCTAACTACAAAACCACCCAAGAAACTTGAATAGTCAAAGAGATACATGGTTAGATGAAGAGATTATCAAACCAATCAAGCTAGATGGGTTGTATGTTGTTAGGTTCTTCTTTGGAGTGCTTGATCTTCAATCTTGACTTCTTTTCCTTTAATAGATGCTGAAAATGGTTTTGAGGGCCGGAGAGAACTAGGGTTTTTAACCCCCAAAGTTGTATGTTTGAAATGAGGCTCAATTTAGGTTTAAAAAGTGAGATCTGCGCCGCACATGGCCATGTCGTAAAGTGACATGGCCATGTCGCGCATCAGACATGTAAAACTTGAATTGATCCTGATATGGTCATGTTAAAATGCGCCATGGCCATGTCAGTAGCCAAATTTCACTTATTTCTTGAGTTTTTCATCAAATTCATCAAGTCACCATCCAAACCTACAAAATTCATATAAAACCCGATTAGATGTCGTTCCAAATGATTTTGTAACAAAAAGCATTCAAAACAGGGGACAAAATGCATTATTAATGTGTATAATTTTAAGCATATCATTGATCTATTCTAAGACCAGGAGCATGAGGAGCACCTACGTTTAATCGTGAAATTGCTTAAGAAGGAACGGTTGTACGCCAAGTTTTCCAAGTGTGATTTCTGGATACGCGAAGTGCAATTCTTGGGTCATATTGTTAATGAAAAAGGGATTCACGTGGACCTATAAAGATTGAGGTGATAAAGAATTGGTCGGTTCCAAAGACACCTAGTGAGATACGACAATTTCTTGGTCTAGCAGGATATTATCAGCGTTTCTTTGAGGGATTCTCTAAGATCGCCCAACCTCTTACTGCCTGGACTTATAAAGGTACGACGTACAAATGGGGTGAGAGTCAAGAACCGCTTTTCAGTTGTTGAAACAGAAACTGTGTAGCACAACGAATTAGCATTACCAGAGGGAAGCGATGACTTCGTGGTTTATTGTGATATGTTCTAATGCAACGTGATATGGTAATAGCTTATGCTTCGAGACAACTGAAAGTGCACGAAAAGAACTACACTACTCATGATTTGGAACTGGGTGCAATAGTCTTTGCATTAAAGATCTAGAGAAATTACTTGTACGGTACCAGATGTACCATCTACACCAATCACAAGAGTCTTCACCATATCTTTGAGCAAAAAGAGCTAAACATGAGGCAGCGACACTGGGTGGAATTGTTGAACGATTATGATTGTGTTATCAAATATCACCCGAGAAAGGCAAACGTAGTCGTTGATGCCCTGAGCAGAAAGGAAACTGCTAAACCCCGGCGAGTGCAGGCTTTGAAACTTACGATTAGCACTCAATTACCTGAACAAATCAGGGTAGCCCAAACAAAAGCCTTGAAAGCGGAAAATGTTGGGTCCGAATCCTTACGTGGGATGGAGTTTGAAGTAAAGGCCAATGGAATTCGTTACTTCATGGGCAGACTTTGGATGCCTTTGTATGGAAACCTAAGAGACTTGGTTATGAGTGAAGCACATAAGTCTAAGTATTCTATACACCCTGGTTCTGATAAAATGTATGATGATCTGAAGGCGTATTATTGGTGGCCTAATATGAAGGCAAACGTCGCTACTTACGTGAGCAAGTGTTTAACCTGCTCTGAGGTTAAAGTCGAGTATCAGAAGCCATCTGGATTACGGCAACAACCTAAGATTCCATTGTGGAAACGGGAGCAGATTTCCATGGATTTCATCACTAAATTACCCAAAACTCCGAGTGGTTGCGACACGATATGGGTGATCGTGGATCGACTAACTAAATCCGCTTACTTCTTAGCGATCAAAGAAATGGATAAAATGGATAAGTTAACCCGAATTTATCTTAAGGAGGTAGTTTCGAGACATGGTGTACCAATCTCGATTATCTCTGATCGTGATGCATTGTTACATCTCATTTCTAGAAGTCGTTACAGAAATCTTTGGGTACGCGTCTCAATATGAGCACTGCGTATCACCCCCAGACCGATGGGCAGAGTGAGTACTATTGAAACATTAGAGGACATGTTGCGAGCTTGTGTGATTGACTTCGGGAACAATCGAGAAGTTCATCTACCATTGGTAGAGTTTTTGTATAACAACAGCTATCACACTAGTATTCAGGCAGCACCATTTGAGGCGTTGTATGGGTGAAAGTGCAGATCACGGGTTTGTTGGGCAAAAATTAGTGAAAGGCAGTTGACCGGCCTGAGTTGGTGCATGAAACTACTGAAAAGAATGTACACATACGAAACCGTATGGCTGCAGCACGAGACCGACAAAAGAGTTATGCAGATAAACGACGGAAACATTTGGAGTAACAGGTCGGTGACAAAGATTTGCTGAAAGTCTCACCGTGGAAAGGTGTGATTCGTTTTGGCAAAAGGGGCAAGCTTAATCCGAGATATGTTGGACCATTTGAGATTCTGGAAAGAATTGGTCCAGTGGCGTATCGATTAGATCTACCTAATTCGTTGAGTGGTGTTCATAACGTGTTTCATGTCTCAAACCTGAAAAAGTGTTTATCTAATGAGACTTTGTTTGTACCACTCGAATAGGTGCAAGTAGATGAACAATTACGCTTTGTTGAAGAGCCGGTTGAGGTAATGGATCGTGAAGTTAAAACTCTTAAGCAAAGCAAGATACCCATAGTCAAAGTTTGTTGGAACTCAAGACGTGGACCGGAATTCACATGGGAACGTGAGGACCAAATGAAGCTTAAGTATCCTCATTTGTTCGAAACGACAACGACAGCCAGCGAAGGTACAGATTAAATTTTAGGACGAAATTTCTTTCAACATGGGGATGATGTGACAACTCACTCAAGTTCGTTATGCCAATGCAGTAAACGAGTGATATAACTCAACCATTTAATGCAATTTTCGGGACAAAAATTCTTTCAACATGGGGATAATGTGACATCCGGTAATTTTCTGTTACCAAACTCCGTTAGTTTCGTTAGGTCTTGCATACACGTGTCGTGAGCACACACTAGTTGTCGTGGAACATTGGTGACCAAACAATAATTAACTATGGTTAACAAATGATAACTTAATTTATAGTTTAGATTTCAATTATGTGATTATGTGAATTAAGATGCTAAGCATCATTTTATGTGTTACGTTTTACAATGTGGCTGTGTGCAATGCATGATCTTATGGATGGTATATTATCAATTGGCTTTCATGATCTTGTGTAGTTAATAAATTTCATGTATTATAAGATGAAAAAAAGTATTTAAAAGATTAAAAAGATTGATTTTACAATTTATAAAACAAAAAGGGGATTTTTGTCAAATTATTACCATATTTAAACCACCAAAATAACCCAACCCTAGCCCCATTCCCCTTTGTGGCCGTAGCCCCCTCCAAACACTCCATTCTTTGCGATTTTGATAAAGAACAAGCAAGAACAATTCGATTTGAGTAGTTCCAAGTGTTAGCAAGTGTTAATCATCATCCCTACACGTTTAAAGGTGAGTTTTATCAAGTTTTTCATGGTTTTTGATTCTTGATGAACCCTAATTCCAAATTGATAAAGAAAAGTTGAAATTGATGATTGATTGATGATGATATGTTGTTAGATAGGTTGTCTGAATGTTGGGTTATGTTGATTAGTTTGATCATATTGTTTATACATTGCCTAAAGAGGAAACTTTTCTTCATGAAAATTCATGGATTGATGATTAGTATGTGTTAGATGATTGTTATGGACTTGATTAAGTATATATTTGATGAATTCATGAATGAATTGGGTGTTAGATGGATTTTGGGTGTTACTTTCCCAAAAGGGAAACTTTATTGATATGAATCATTGGATTTTGTGAATTGGGCATGTTCATGATACTAGGATCATGCTAGAATGCTTATTGATGATTTCTAAGGTATTGGAATGTGTAAATTGGATCATGTGAATGTTGGATGAATTGCTTGAGAAATCTAGGTTCCACAGGATATGGTGTGATGTTGGTTAAGGGTAGAGAATTATGAATCATGTTTGGGATTGTAATAGATCATTGTGATTTATGTTAATTGGTGTGAATTGTGTTGGTTAATGTGATAATGGTCGTCATACACGCGTACGAATCTGAGGCCCCTACTTAGTAGGATTAGCAGGGTTTAGGATGTGAAGTCGTGAGTGGCTTCACATGGCATGTAGTGCATGATTAGATTCAATGTATGAATTGCTAGTTGTGATGTAATTATGTTTGTGTTGAGCATGATGTTGGGTTTAGATTTGCAAGTGTTGTATGATGAAATATGTTATATGATGATCTATGTTGGTATGATGATGTTGATAGAATCCAAGATTGATGATGTGATCTACGTGAAAGGCTTACATGGTAATAATGTGTTATGAGATGTTAAACTTGATCAAACAAGAATTTAAGTAACAAGTCACCAATGGGTCAAACGGGGTCAACTAGGTCAAATGTGCCATTTTGATTTCAAAACCCTAGGGTTGATGTGTTGATGAGCACTTAGGATTGTTATGTTTCTCTGGTTGCACGTACTTTTGTACTCACATGTTTTAGGTAACCTTTGACGGGTTGTCTTTCCTCTCATTGCAAGCTTTGCACTTATTGTTGATTTGCGCATAAGGTGAGTTCATGCCCCACTTTTAAACACTCTCTTTTGGGGGAGATAGCATACTTGTTTACAAACGCTTTACTATTATGAAATATGCAAACTTTAACATAGTGTTGTATACCATTGAAAGACCTCACACTTTCGGATCGTTAATTAAGGAATCTAGCGGGAAATCTTGGGCAGTACTACTGGGTCTGACAAGCCCCACCCGTAAGACTGGAGGTCAAGCGGGTGCAATATTGTTCTTAACAACTAATAGCGTCACGACCTGGTATGTCATGGCGGGAGGCTAATAGACAAACACAGTCAGCTTCGATCGCGAAATCACTATGGTTATTACTTATAAATATAGACTAGCTATCTATTTCAATGCATTATTTCTATGTTTTTATAACTATCATTGCTTATGTTGAACGCAAACTTTTGAACTCACCAACCATTGTGTTGACTCTTTTAGTATGCTATTCTCAGGTCATTAGCTTCGGTTGCCAGTAGGAGCACTTCACGAGTCCAGCATGCATCTCAATCAAGCATATTAGATTTAACATTTTGTTTTGAATTTATTTCCTATAAACAATGGTTTGGCGCGTGTCTTGCCAATGTTACACTTTGAGTACCTTGGGTTTGATTTATTTACAAAACGCTTCCGCATAGTTTTAAAGTTTTAAACTCTGAAATGTTTTAATGTTACATGTAGTGTCGTTCTGAGTAACTAATGACTTGGATCCTGGTTTGTTTACACGCCTCGTGGTTAAACCCCGCGCGTGGACTTTGAGTGTGTGACAGATTTTGTATAGACATTACTGGAAAAAAGTTTTGATCATTTATTATGAAGTGATTTGCATATATGTAAAAATAAATATATTTAAGCTACATATAAGCAAATCAAGTTGTATATGTTTTAGTTTATGTATTTTTGTAGAATTTACACTTTTGTTTTACCTTTTTGGTAGCAAAATGGCTGCTGGTATGGTAGATTTTTACTCTTGAATTGAGAGTTTAAAATTTTAGTAGATTTTTGTTGTTGCTTTGACAGATTTTATTGAATTAAGTGTTGTTTAATTGCATATTATAATATTCATGCTTCTAGATTGGGTGTTATTTTATGTATATGTAAATTATGTAAATTATACAATTTGATGATACGATGAAAATATGTACATGTGATCGATAATCTTATGAATCTTTAAAATCATATGCCTTGATGATATCATGCATATAAATTATAGAATTTAATGATCAGATTCATATACACATATATGTATAAGTGGTTATTACCTAACAAATTTACATATATGTAAAATGTGTAAACCATATAATTTCTTAATCTGATCCATATGTATGTGTACACATGGTAAATGATCTTTTGAATCTATTAAAAATTGTACATTTGACTTGAATTAGTTTGTTTTGCTGTACACATATGTAACAACACTTAAAACTAAAAATAAGTTCAACTGGTGCACAAAGTTAATATTTTTATGACTTGACAAGAAAGGATTTACACATACGTGAATTTAAAATAAGCATTTAAAAACCAACATGTTACCATTTAATCAACATAAAATGTTGATTCTTTACTGTTCTCCTGGTCTTCTTACTCTCGGGCTATCTTTGTAGAAGCCCTAATCCAAAAAATAATTTGAATTTAAAAACAAATAGAAAACTTGCATAAATGCAAAAAATTATATAATTTTGGTTCCGACTTTAAAAGTACTACTAATTAAAGGTTTCTGTATATACATAAAAATAAAATTGGCATTCATAAAACAACACGTTACCTTTTAATATGCCAAAATCATGAAATGCTTTTTGGAATCTGGGTTGACTCCCTTTCAACCCATATTAATACCAATACTAGTTTGTTTGATGTTTTTATTTGATTTAAGAATAATTTTAGGAATGAAGGTGAGAGAAAGAGTAACATACTAGATCTTCCATATTTTTAGAGGGTTTCCAAAAAAGTAAATGGTTTCATTTGACTAACATACCCTTTGTGCTTAATTACACAAATTAATTGATATATTAGTTTACATTATTAGCTTTTTCTAATCTCAACCATTGACTAGTATAATCAAAGGTTAGTAAGAGTTCTCCGAGTTCTCATTTTAGATAGAGTTTTGTAAAGAACCTAACCCTATATATATATATATATATATATATATATATATAGGTTAAGTAACGGTTGTTAACTCACCTTTATTACGATAACCCGTTAACTAAATCATAACCATTGATCTCCATCAAGTTGTATGAGATGTTGCCATGTGTCCACAACTTTATTTTATAAGAGAAGGGTATTTTGGACAATATACCATCACTCAAAAAAGTCAGATTTAATATGGTGGTGAAAAGTGTCACCACCTACATTTTAATTTTTTTTTAATGTTTACCCCCTAATTTTTTATACATCCATAACTTTTTTAAAGTAATTTATTTTCTTATAAAAATTATACCATAAAAGACATCACATTTTTCTCTTTAAATCCATTATAGTCTTGGCCAAAAAATTCTTTTCATCAATATAAAGAGCAGTTACATCACTTTGATGAACACATATGTTGTAACATCAATTACACCATTGGTGTAACGAGCAAGATCCATTGATGTAATGATATTAAACTACACCATTACATAAAACAACAAATTACATATGTTACTAATATGAACAAGTATGATGTAACAACTTTGTAAACAACATATGTATGCCTAATTTCATCACAAACAACCAGATCTGACAAACAACTACAAATTGTAAGCTTTGCATTATAGATCTATAATTTAAAAAAGTAAACTAGATGAAACATTGATGTAAACTGGGTTACTACGCTGATATAATAATGTATTACTATATTATAACGGGGGCATTACATTGGCAAATTGCGCTTATCTAGAAAAATAAATATAAAACCCACATGAACATCATCTTCCCAAAAATAATACTCTTCCATCACCAACTTCAAATCATAAGAAAAGAACATCACCTTAAATGTGTATTCTACTATGAATAACCTAGGTTACTACGCTGATGTAACAATGCATTACACTAATGTGACAATGTATTACTATGCTGATGTAATATACGACCCACATGAACATCATCTTCCTAAAAATAACTTGTATTTCATCACTAACTTCAAATCATATGGAAAAGAAGACCACCCGAATCATACCAATTTCTGCAAACAAAAGCGTTAAAACATACCAGAAAAAATCAAAGCCACATAAATAAATATTCTTCTTAAGATTCTAACTGTTCATTGTCTTCAAATATGCTTCATCATTCTCCAGATCCACATTAAAACTTCAGATCCATGTGTTATAACCTTTCTTTGAGCCATTCTTTGCTCGTTAAACAGGTACCGATCGACTGCATCATCGTTTACTCAAGATCCACATTAATTCATCAAAACTCCAAATCCATATGCTTCATCTTGTAATGGGTTGTCAAATTAATATGTCATATCAAGTACACAAAACAAAAAGACCAAATTGCCCTCAATATGATCTCTACCATCCATTGAGAATCTTGTATATTATATATTAAATCAATGGATGATATAGGGTTAACGGGTTATCGTAATAAACAAGGGTTAACATTCGTTCTCAATCCTATACATACATACATATATATATATATAGGGGTTGGTTAAAATAAAAAAATTCATTTGGCTAAAAAGCTTAAGAAAAGATCTTAGCCCTTTATTTTATTAATCAATGGTTGATATCAATTTTTAGTTATAAAAGTGGTCCCAATGGTAGTATGGGAAAGCCACTTTTGTTGATCTTTTTCAAATTCTCCCACTTTATTTAAACGTTCGTAACTTTTTTATACGATATTATTTTTTAAAATTAATCGCACCATAAAATCAAGCGTTTTATCCTCTTTAATTTGAGTATAGTATTGCAATATTTTTTAATAAAAAAAAATCATTGTTACGAAAATATGTTATATGATAAAAACAACACATTATCTACTGTTTTGTTGTAATACAATACTTTTGTGTTGTTTAACGTTAAGACAACACATTATGTGCTGTTGTAGGGTAAAACAACACATTATGTTCTGATTTAGAGTAAAACATAATGTTTTGTGTTATCTAATGTTAAAACTTTACTTGAAATTATTTTAAAATTGTATTGTTTTACGATAAAAGGGTGCATTCTGTGTTGTTTCATGATAAGAAAACATCTTATATATTGTTTTAGGTTATATATTATTTTACAGTAATAGATCATGTTTTGTTTTGTTTAGTGTAAAAATATTATATAAAACAACATAAATTTATGTGTTATTTACAATAAAATAATATAGAATTGTTTGCGCTGTATTTTATCAAAACATGCGTACACACAACCCAGTTGTGTGCTGCTTCGCGTCAAACAGCGCAGTTCTGTGCTGCTTCGCGTCAAACAGCGCATTTCTGTGCTGCTTCACGTCAAACAGCACAGTTTGTGCTGCTTCGCGTCAAACAGCACAAATTTGTGTTGTTTTGTGTGGGTTTCGAATTAAAAAATAAATTTAATATTAAACTACCTTTGTTCTAAGTTGTTTTTAATTTAAAATTAGATTTACTTTTGATTAGAATACACTGATCTAGAAGAAAAAATTGATTTTATATTAAATTGGATTGAGTTTTGATTGAATGAAATCAAAAACCTAAAGAAGAGATAAATAAAATCAATCGAGATTAGGAACAGATTGAAAAAAATAAAGGAAACTAATTTTGGTGCTGTTTATATGTTACTTATTGTTAAAGATAATATTACCCTTCCTATTCAATTTAAATTTTGCCATGTGTCAATCCCATGTTACTTCTTAGGTTTTTTAGACAAATGGTTTTTTTTATTTGAACCAGCCCCTATATATATATATATATGGGAAGGAACGGTTGTTAACACACCTTTATTAATATAACCCGTTAACACTAATATAACAAACACTTACACCATGATTATGTAGTATAACTAACTTTTACAACACGCTACACCACTGATTTAACAATTTTCCTTCCATTTTTTAAAAAATTTTCCCCTTTTTTAAAACCATCTTAACTTTTTTGTATGATATTATTTTTTTATACAAATTACACTATTAAATAGAACATTTTAATATTTTAATTTGAGTATAGTGTTGCTATATTTTTATAAAAAAAATTTGAACATTCATTATGAACCACTAGTTTATAACTTTAAGTCTAACTTATAGTGATAATGTGGCTTGCTATGAACCATTAGTTTGGTTAACGAGATATCGCAATAAACAATATATAGGATAGAGAATGAATGTTAACCGTTGTTTATTTCGATAACCCGTTAACCAAAGTAGTGGCCCATAACAGGCCACATATTCACTATAAGTTAAGGTTACAATGGTAAATTAGTGATCCACAGTCAACGTTAAATTTTTTTAAAAAAAAATATAGCAAGACTATACTCAAATTAAAGATATTAAAATGATCTATTTAATTGTGTAATTTGTATAAAAAAAATAAAATTATACAAAAAAGTTAAGACGGTTTTAAAAAAGGGGGAAATTTCTTGAAAAATGGAAGAAAAATTGTTATATCAATAGTGTTACGCGATGTAGAAGTTAGTTACACCACATAATCATGGTGTAAGTGTTTGTCATATTAGTATTAACGGGTTATCAAAATAAAGAAGGGGTTAACAACCGTTCCTTCTCATATATATATATATATATATATATATATATATATATATATGGTCATGATCATTACAGAATCACTTTTTATTTTCAGAACCAAAAGAACCATTGGTTTACATAAATGTGAATTACGAACCATTGATTTACATATATGTAAGTTAAAGCTGATGATATTTAGTTGTTTTACATAGTTTATTGTTCATGTCGGATATACATATATGCAAAACAACTCAAGTAACATCAGACTTAATTTATATTTATGTAAATCAATAGTTTTGTAGTTCTGAAAATAAAAAGTGGTTTTGTAATGATCCTAACCATATATGGATTTGGCATGTGACTTGCATTTGACTTAATTGTGTGGCTAATATTAGTTCGTAAAGTTCTCACAAAAAAGGGTGGTTCGCAAGATAACCCTACCCTATATATATATAATGTTAGGATCATTACAGAACCACTTTTTATCTTCAGAACCACAGAACCATTAATTTACATAAACGTAAATTAAGTCTGATGTTACTTTAGTTGTTTACATATGTGTATATCTGATATGAACAATAAACTATGTAAAACAACTAAATATCACCAGCTTTAACTTACATATATGTAAATCAATGGTTCGTAATTTACATTTATGTAAATCAATGATTCTTTTGGTTCTGAAAATAAAAAGTTGTTCTATAATGATCCAGACCCTATATATATATATATATAGGATGGATTTGATACAAACCTTGTGTTATTTAAAAACAGTGAGAACAGATCCTGGATGTTGATTTTTAGAATGAAGGGATGTTATTAATTACAAGTCATCAAAGTTCAATTTATTATTTGCAGGTTACTGTTAGGGGTATTCTGGTAATTGTGCTGGTTTAATTAAATGGTAACCGCCTCATTAATCGTGATCCCTTAGAAAAAAAGGATTTCTGTTAACTAGAAAATTCTTTGATCAAAATAGTATTGAAATCAAAATTAACATCATAACAACACAATCAATTCCTTCTGAAGCAAAAATCGCCTTTTCCCCCTTCTTAGAACTAGGGTTTTAAGCAAAATGAAGAAAACGAAGGAAAGGTCAACAATCAAAAACGAAGAAATTGAAGATGCTGGTGATGAAAGTGCCTTCATATTAACATGTAAGTTACGATTTATTTGCTAATTAATTATTGTAAGATGTAATGGGTTGAACCGATTTACAATGTGGTACTTTTTATGTTGTTTCAGTGTTTATGTTACAAATTGTTAGCAAGAATGCTATTATAACTAATAAAATTATTATTTGATGTACTTATGATTGAGGGGTGGACATGATTTACAACAAGATTAGTAGAAAGTGCTATAATCAAATTTATGTTCTGCTTTTGGGTTAGGTAACTATGAATGAGAATAAAATTTGGGATTGTGTTGTTTTTGGATTTGTGCTACTTTTATTATTTGTGGATAAATGAGTTGTACCTGTTGTTAATCATGGTTTTTTGAAAAACAGATATATGATGGTTGCTTGGATTCGATTTGGTTATTCTTATTATGTGACATCAGTTATGCTACTATGATTGGTTGGGCAAATTAAGATTTGGGATTATGCTGTTTTTGGAATTATGCTATTTTTATTATTTAAGGGAGGATAAATGAGTTGTACCTGTTATTAGTCATGGTTTTTTGCAAAACAGATATATAATGGTTGCTTAGATTCGATTTGGTTATTCTTATTATGTATGTGACATTAGTTATGCTACTATGATTGGTTGTGCTAATTATGTTTCTCCGAATTAGTGATACTACTTTGTGCTACTTTGATTAAACTTATTACATATATTGTGCTAGCAAAAAGAAGGAGTGAACAAATAGCAGTACGTCATCTCAGCAAGTACACTAATGATGAATCAACTCCGATTGTATTAGACAATGATGATGACAATGTGATTGAGCAAGATACTAGATAAAATTTGATGAAACCAACAGTTCAACATAATGAGACTGGTATGAAAACTAACTAAACAGCTATCAGTAGTTTTTAAAATTTATTGCTATTAAAATTTATATAGCTGGCAGCTATAACTTACAACATTTATAGCAGGTGCTAAAGTTGGTTCTTCGAAAGTCACAACTAAAAGTAAAAAGTGGAAGCACAATGACAGAAGCATTCAACCTATAAATGATTCTGAAGGTGTACAAAGGAAAAAGAAACTTTCACAAAAGGGTACTGTATTGTTTACTTTTGACTAATAATTGTTGGTTAAAATTTGACTAATTAAATTATTAATGTGGATTTAATTAAATTTCATAGGGAGGATGGGGGCAACCAAAAGAGAAATACTTTAGACTGATCCTGATGATGATTTTGTAAATCCTCCAAAAGCAAAGAAAGTGGAGGTTACATCAGGTAAAAGTGCTGTTCAAGGATATGTAGAAGTCTGAGAGTTAGAAATAGGACAACACCCAAGCATCTCATTGAGCTAGTGAAAAACCTAAGCGAAAATCAAAAAAAAATTGTGAAAAAAATCAGTTTCTCTAGTATCTTAAGTATTAACATACACAAGGTACCTACAATTTTAGGAAACTGGTTGTTAAGGAATTATGATCATAATACAAGCATGTTGAATGTAGGATCACATATGATAGAGATTACTAGCCCATTGTTACATGAGTTATTAGGAATCCCAATCTCAAGTAATAGTGTGAAATAAGTTTTACAACCAACTAAAACAGATCCTGTAGTTAGAGAATGGAGGGATCAATTTGGAGTGGGTTCAAAATTAAAATTAGTTGAAAAAGTAATCCAACACATAAAAGATTCTGGGGACAATGGTAGGTTGTTTACACTCAATTTCTTAGTAATCTGGAACACTGTTATGGGTTTAACTACAAAAAGGACTAAATGTAACATGCGGTTCCTGCCTTCGTTGAGACATGTAGTTGATATATCCAAGCTGGATTGGCGTGGCTACATTCTCCATAATTTAAAATCAACTAAAAAAATGGAGTGGATTGGAGTCATACAATGGGCCTTTACCATTGGCGGTTAGAATTCTTCATATAATAATAACTTTAACCATGCCTTTATTTATGTTTTAAAACAGCATGTAGTTATTTTTATTAGATTCATGATGTTCTAAATATTTCATGTAGATAACATATGCTCACGATAGAGGGAAGCATATATGTAAAAATTTACCTGCAATTCAACATTATAATGATACAAACCTAGACAAGTTGGAAACTGATTTGATTTGCGGAAGTGACGGCTTCATCAGCTCCATATCACTGGCTTAGAAATATACACCAAATCAAGAGAAGCATAAAGAAAAAAGGACAAAAAGAAGACGTGAGCATGGTACTGTAGAAACTGCTGTTAGAAAAGACATATGCAAAAACAAACAGACATCTAAACCTAGTCGATGTAATGCTAAAGAAAAAAGAACCAAAATAAGGCATCATGGTGGAAAACAACATGGTGGAGAAACAAATGTTAGCAGTGCCGTGGATACCGCTATCCGAACATCATATGCACGATATCTCACGCGCAGACTTGTTGAAGTAGCGCAACACATTCTTGTAAGTCGAACAGATTGTGGCACCGTTCGAGGTATTTCTGTAAGCCCTCTCATTTATTCAATGACGAGAATTAGACGGGGATATATCGCTAGGAGATGTAGAACAAAAATTTCGGGGGGCTCATTCAAGACTTACTCGAACTATTATGTAGGGGTTAAAGAAGTAGAGCAAAAGAAAAATGGTGGAATGGGGGATAATGATTTTATCAACGTTGATAAAATGCCAATAGAGAAAGAATCTGGTCCTAATGCTGATGCTTCTGAGGATGGAAATGAACCAGGGGAAGAGTTACCAACTCAGATTTTCGATGATGCAATGGAGAGTTGCTAGGTCAAATAAAGCCAAATGATGCAACTATAAGTTTTGTAAGAACATATAATATGTATGTGCTATAATAACACATAATGTAATAAATAGGTTGTAATACTAACATATGAAATTAAAATTCTGCATAGGAGTGGAAATTTCTACTTCATAAAATAATTAGTGAGCTGGATGACTTGATAGATACGGGGGAAGAATTGATTAACAAAGCTATTAATATGTATCCAAATGATGTGGATATTCAGATAGCAGTAAGGCTTTGGAAGGAAAGACTTGCGCAACACCCACATGAAGAGTTGAATGCTGAAACATGTAATGTGAATGTTCTGAAGGGTGATGATAATACAAAAACATATAATAGCATGAATTGTGAACACATAAAAAGAGATGTTGTACATGAAAAACCTACTGATATCCAATGAGATGAGGTGGACAATGCTGTGAATACAGATAGAAGTGGGAAAGAATTGAACGACGAGAATAATGTGTTGATAACAGAATATGTGTTTGGAGCAGCACAATTTACTGAGACCCACTTCCAAGAAATAGATAAAGTCTGCACAGAATTCACGAAAAATAAAGAAAAGGCGAAGGTTTTTAGAAACAGCCGCCTAGGGATAGACCGTGCTTTGATCTAATGAGCCAATTAACACCAATCAGTCAGCGAGGGATAAGTGGCAGTATAGCAGAAGCTGATATCAAAAAATCAAAATGGATGGGTATGGAAGGTAAACAGTCACACATAGAAAAAAACAAAGATGTCATTCCTATCAGTTTTTGTACACCTGGCCAAGAAAATCCAAAGATGAGACAAAGACTAGCTCGGTTGAGGAAGCTACCAGATACTATGAAATCCCCATTTGCAAATAAGAAGGTGTCGTTATTCAAGAAAAGACCAAAAGACGAGGATAACGTAGCAAACATAATATTCGTAGCGTATAAGGATAAATGGTAAGAATAATAGCTTCATTTATACATCATGTTACAATAATATTGGAAAAATATAAAAAGTAATCATTTTTTATTGTGTGTGCAGGGAGTTCGTGTTTGAAACTAAGAATGGGATACAAGTACCAAGAGCGTCATTTGAAACATTACATTCGGGAGTGGAGATACATATTAGCATTTTGGATGCCTAGTCAATGGTGCTTAATAGTGAAGATATTTACAGAAACATTCGTGACCCATCAAGATTGTTCTGTACATGTGAAATGCTTGTAAGTGGTTTATAATTTATTTGCCATTTTATTTAGTATCTTAATAGATGTGGAAAACTGTTGTTTTTGTTGTCTTCATTGCTAAAATTATATAGCATACGATAATAGCACGGGATCATAAAATATTCTATATCTTTGATAATTTTCATAGCATTTATTTGTGTTAACATATATACTGAAATACTAATAATGTCTTTTATTGATGAATGTTGTTTAGTCAGACAACTTGTATAAAAATGACGTTGATGACGCGCAAAGGGCAACTTTCTTCTGTGACCAAACGGATAAGGTTCTTAGATTGCTGGGCAAAGATACAATTATTGGCATGGATCTAGTTTTCATACCAATGATACATGCTAAACACTATTATGTTATGGTATTTGATCTAAGAAATGCAACCATTAAGGTTCTTGATAACTTAGCAGGAGATGTTGATTTTAATCTTAAATATGAAAAGAAACCACAGATAATGGTACGCATTTTGCTCTATAGCACACTACTTGGTATACATGATTTGTGTGAATTTTTAATCTAATTTAATGTATTTGTTTTGTGACAGCGAAATTCATTATGCTACTATTTGTCAATGCAAAACCACCCAATTACCAAAAGGATGCTGCCCAGCTTACTAGCACGAGTGATAATGGATTGGAGGACATTAAGAAACTCAGTTGATTGTGGAGTCTTTGTTATGCGTCACATGGAGACGTATAAAGCCACAAGGATATCAGAATGGAAATGTGGATTTTTAAAGGAATCAGATGAGCAGACATTACAGCTAAACGATGTAAGAATTAAGTATTTGACAAAGATTCTTCTGTCAGAAATTAACAGAAATGCAGGGGCAGTCGTTCAAGAGGTGCAAGAATTTGTGAATATGGATGTTATTCGTAAGAAAGAAATCACAAAGGATGCCTTAGAATGGATAAAAGAAAGATCAAGAATGTGATGGGAGGTTTTATGTGCTGAAAGAAGTTGGTTTTGAATGAATATTGTCAGTAGTTTGGAATTATATTAGAACAATGGGTTAAGACTTTTATGAATGTTATGTTTAGTATGGTTTGTTATTAGAACTATGGTTTTGGTTTTTTGTTGACTTTTACTCGTAAGATGGAATTATATTAGCACCATGTACTTGGCTTTTAATGAATGTCATATTATGATAGACACTTGGTGCAAGATTGTATAATTGGAATGGTAACTCATGTTTCATAATAGGACCATATATTAAAATTTTAACATGATAAATAAATAAATTTTAACATAAAAAAATTAGCACCATTATGTAAAATCATAATACAAAGTATAAGACATAATAGCACATTAAAAAACCATAATTCTTAATAAGAATAAGATATATTGTTAAAAAAATATAGATGTGATAACACGAATTAAATGAAAATAAAATTTAAATACTTCAACCATTAAATAAAAAATTAAACATACAGTCAAACAATAAAAAAAACATCAAAAATTATTTCATATACTACCAAAAACAAAACATGCATAAAATAGCACTTTGATAGTAAAAAGTTCACTCGAATATAGGGTCAGCACTCTCAGCAAACATTCTCTTCACCTCTTCTATGCGTACATGTTCGACGATCATGTTCAGTTGAACGACAAATACCACATCCCCTGACTCTTCTTGTAGGCTTGGTTGTAATTTGCTCATGAATAGACTTGTACCGTTTCTTTGAACCAGAACACTTTGTTCTAATGCCAACAGGCCTCGCATAATTGACTTCAGATGGTTGACCAAAACCAAGCAACTTTGAAATACCATCTTTTTTTTGGATCAAGATGATTAGTAGCACACATATGATCAACTTCTAAAACTTGATCTTTAAGCTTGTCCATATAAAGTGATAGTTTCTCGATATCGTGTCCTAACCGGTCATTAATGTATTCGGTTGAAAACATGATTTGACGTCGCGTGTTTTGCGCGTCAGCATCGTTTTCATTACTAATATCTTTGTTTTTATGGTTAGAGAATATAGAACGTGGTACGGCATGTCTGGTCCATCTTTTCAGCACGTAGTTCTTTGGGAAAACCTTTATTTTCGACAGCCTTAAAACATGAAATATATGTTTGCATAATAAACCATATTGCTCGTACCTACCACACGTGCATGCTATGACCATATCTTCTTCTTTAAAAAATACCTAAGTAAATAAAATTAAATCATTATTTGTTGTAATTTGTTTATAAATAGGAAACAAGTATAAGTAATTTGTAGTACATCATGAAAACTGAATTAATCTTATTTATAAACAGCACATAAGTTGAAAAACAATATATAAATGGGTAACAATCTGTAAGCTAAAAGAAAGGATGTACCTCTTTCAAGGGAGATGCTTCATAGTCTAAATCCTTTATAGAAGATTTAAAAAAATCATTAACTTGATCAACGTTTATACATGTGGTATGGTGAACAGCCAATTGTATCTCCTCCTGTACATCATTGAATATGTTTCTAGTGTATATCTCATGAGCTTCTTTCTCTAGTTGAAAATTAGTTAGCCAATCAGGAATTGTATTCATTGTCTGATGGTCATTCTTACGGTGTTTGTATCTTTGTGCTTCCAAAGCGGTGTCGAAATTGCTTAAAAATTCAACAAGAGTAATCCTGCTGTTGGTAAACTGTCCAAAAAAATGATTCTCGCTTTCAGACCGAGATGTTGTGTATATTAAGCCAGACATAAACTCGTGACGATAGTAGGCAGGTATCCAATCATTTCTTAGACCATATATGTCATTCAACCATTTATTAGCACATAAATTGAAATCTCTCATTATCTCCTTCCACTTTGCCTCAAATTCGTATGATTCAATAGGATCCGTCCATACAATATCACACATACGTTGTTTGAACATCTTGTCTGCCTTGAGTGTTTTTCCAACCTATAACATCACAATGGACAAGGTTTATGCTATTTTTTGATAAATATTAAATATGTTATAACAGAACATAGGTAATACTTTCATAAGTAGCACAACTAATCTTTAAAAATAGCACAAATGATAGTTAAGTAATAAATAATTCTACAAATTATTAAAAAAAATATTTTATATAAAATAAATTATTCATACCTTCTCAGCAACCTTTTTCATTATGTGCCACATACAAAACCTGTGCCTAGACATAGGCCATACTTCTAGTATAGCATTCTGCATTGAAGGGTCTTGATCTGTAACAACAACACGAGGTTCTCTACCATGCGATTTTTTGAAAGCATTTAATGTTTCTAAACCAAGTAAAGCAGCACCAACGCAAACGTTACGGTGGTGATTGTCTATGGCCATAAAAGGGACAAAAACCATGTCATACCTTTAAAAACATATAGAATTAATATAAATGTCTAAAATTTTAATAAATAGTAAATAATACATAGTAAAAAGATATACACACTTGTTGGTAGGGAATGTTGAATCAAATGATATGACATCACCAAAAACAATGTAACTTCGCTTCATCTCTTGGTCAGCCCAAAATAATCCAACCAAAGCATCGTCGGTACTAGTTAAAAACTCACATGAAAAATCTATAAGATACTCTTTCTTGCGAAGCAATTAACTTACAACCATTTCACAATCAAATTTACCTATATAAACATTAATGTCTCATTTGAAATTCTTACAATCAACAATAATAGCACCAACCTCCTCAAAACCGCCATAAGTGTTTTCATTATGGAGAAAGCTTTAACAGGCCCGATATTCAACTTCGACAAATTTATAATAAGCTCTTTTTGAGCAAAGTCAACTTACGAGCACATCCTAACAAATGATAATCACTTTGGGAAACAAGTGGATGATTATGTTGTTCCAAAAAAGCATACACCGTGTATGTATTGTTAGCACATATCTGGATTTTTAAACAAGCTTGACATCAGGATCTAATTGAAGCTCTCCTACGAGACTGTGACTCATCAAAGTTCTCAAGTTTAATAATTTTTTTAAAAGTTTTTTTTACCCTCTTTAGAACATACAAAGTATTTTAGTGTCACACACCCGTTCCTTACCTTTTCAGTGTTTTTTCTAATTGAAAAACCACCGCTTCTTGCATAAGCCTCGTAAAAAAAGTATGCCTCATCGGTAGAATTGAATTTCATCCCCAACTGTTTGCCTAACTGAAAGAGGAACATCAGGAGTGTAGAATTTTCTTACAGTACGTGAGGGTGTTTGAACAATACCAACTCCATAGTTTTCATCAACAGAATTTATAAAATTGATTAATGAAAACAAAATTAATTAACAATAATAAAGAAATAATACTTTGACTGTTGATAGCATCTTCTTGAACACTAATATCAACTGCATTGTTACCTGAATAAAAAATAATATTGTAAACATTAAATTAAAGTTCAATTAGCACCTAAAAACTAACTCATATCTAGCACAACATAGAATGTTTGTGTAAGTTAACTTAAATATATCTGAATTAAAAGCAGCACAATATAACTAAACATGTTGTCATAAAATAGTAGCACATTATTTTTAAGTACCACCTTAATTTTATAACCTTAAACGTGAAATATTAACAAACCCAAAATTGAATTAAAACACCGTTCATTAACAAAATGTGATAGAAACAATATTAAGTAGCACATTAATTTTATATATTTAACTTGAAAAGTAGCACATTAACTTTTTTCATTTAAATGTGAAAAACACATGTCCGCAAAAAAAATTATTAACAAATATGGATCTAAAACCTTGTTCATATCACCGTTTATTAACAAAAATAAAAATTGAATTATAACACCATTCGCTGAAAAAAATGTGATAGAAACAATGGTTAATAAACATCTTACCTTGAATGATGCTATTATGATCGTGAAAGTGTCCGATCTTATACTATTGCAAACATCCTACCCCATTATACGATGATGATTCCATTCGCAGAGAAAAAAGATGAAAATTAAAAATGATAAGAATGGAAAAAAACAACAATCTTACGTTTATTATAGAAGATTTCGTTGATATATATAATTAAATATAAATTTAAATCTTGCTTAAATCAAAGAATGTTAATAACCAACTTTTATGAAATTACCCACCTACTCCCATATCCTTGTCATCAAAATATACACGTGGCATTAATATATTGGTTCTCATTATTTTTACATAAAACATTGTTTGTATAGGATCCTACTCATATATATATATATATATATATATATATATATATATATATATATATATATATATATATAATTTTGGGGGCCCTTAAAATTTGAGGGTCTAAAACAGTTGTTTTAGTTATTTGTACTATAGAAACACCTCTGGCCGTGATCCAAAGAGTGCTTCTGGATCGTCTTCCTACCAGATTAAATTTTAGCCAAAAGGCTGGATATGACTTTGATTTTATGTCCGTTTGGGTTGTATCACGTAGAATCTATTGATCATGCAGTGATAGACCCAGAAAAATTTATCATGGGGGTCGAAAGTCTTAGGTGACTAGATTTGTCTCACTCCATTTCAAATCTTTTGGACCGGTTCAAGTCATGTCGGGACACGTAAAAAGATCAACCCAATCCATTATATAATACATAATAAAAGATTTTTATTTTTATTTTTTAAAATTTTAAAAATACTTTTTAAATCGTTTGAATTTTAAACCGATAATTTAATTACTAAAAAACGTTGTTAAGTTTTTTTAAACCATGTGGTTTTCTAAACATCATTCACTGAACAATTGGTTTTATAAATAACTTTTAAAAGGCTGGTTTTTTAAACAATTTTTAAAATTATTCATCTTTAGACTGTTCGGCTTTAAAATCTTTCGGCTTTTTAAACGTATTTTTTTATAATCGTTTGGCTTTTTAAATTTATTTTTTAATTGTTCGTCTTACTTAAATGTCTTTTAAAATTTTTTATTTTCAAATGTTTTATTTAATTGGATTTTTAAACCGTTCAATTAATTAAACTTCTTTCTAAATTTGTTTGTCTTATTTAAATATTTTTTTAAAATCGATTGGTTATTCAAAAGCAACAATTGACTTAAAAAGTTTAAATAAACTAAATACAGGTAATTTTAATATTGTAAAAGCCCCAAACGTAATAATCAAAACTCAAGTTAATCCTTAAAGTAATACAAATGATATAAATTTAGAAATCATTTTCAAGTCAACTTGAATAAAGGATGACAAAAAATCGAAGAGAGAAAAAATATGTTTTATAAATTGTTTAAAAAGAAAGCTTTTTAATAAACAAATAGTAAAAAGGCGTTCAAATTAAAGGACGGGATAAACTTACGTTTAAATGAGCCGAATAATTAAAAATATGTATAAATACAAAAAATTTAAAAAAGAAGCCTAATAGAATTTAAGGATTAAAAAAGGATGTTTAAATAAAATAACAGTTAAAAAGAATTTACGGTTTAGATAAAACAAATATATTAAAAGGACATTTAAGTAAGCTTAACAGTTTAAATAAGAAGTATAATAAGCCAAACGGTTTTAAATTTTCCGTTAGATAAAACAAATGGTTTAAATATAACGTTTAAAACCGAGCGATTTAAAATTAAAATATAAAAAACTTTGAAAAATAAAAAAAAATTTCATGTATATATATATAATATATATATATAATCTATAATATAATATATATATATATATATATATATATATATTATATGTTTGTGTATGAGAGTAAATTACGTTTTTGTCCCTTAGGTTATTAAAAAATAAACATTTCAGTCCAAGGGCATTTTAATCATTTTATTAGAAACTAACTGAAAAATCTAACTCTGTTAGTGTATTGTACTAAAATAGTTATAGAATACAAACCATAGGGCTTGATTTGTTAGAAAATTCGTTTTTGGACTCAAATAGTTAAAATGACCAAACTACAGGACCAAAATAGTAATTTACTCTAAAATAATTAATTATATTTTGTTTTACATTTATACAATGGGGTCCATAACTTTTATTTGATGTAAAAACAAATAAGCTCAGATATATAAATAGAAGTTTTGGGAAACAAGATATAAAAAAAACAAAAAGTAACTTTCATATTTTTTAGTATTATAATATGAAAACAAAAGAAATAAAAAGTTTTTAACAAAAGAAAATAAAGAAAACTAAACAAAACAATAAAAAATTAAAATACTAAATATTGACATAGAATATTCTCACCAACTTTATTTTAGTTTGACAAATATAATTTGAATTTAAATACTAATACTAGTTTAGAAATAACTAACAATTATACGGGAAATAAGTAATTAGAAGCTTATTATTAAAAACAATCACCTACTTAAAATCTTTCAATTAATAATACATTAAATTACCTAATTTAAGGAAATAATTACGATAAATACAATCATTATAATAAGATAGTATTTGAATTTAAATACTAATACTAGTTTAGAAATAACTAACAATTATACGGGAAATAAGTAATTAGAATCTTATTATTAAAAACAATCACCTACTTAAAATCTTTCAATTAATAATAAATAAAATTTCCTAATTTAAGGAAATAATTACGATAAATACAATCATTATAATAAGAAAGTATTTGAATTTAAATACTAATACTAGTTTAGAAATAACTAACAATTATACGGGAAATAAGTAATTAGAATCTTATTATTAAAAACAATCACCTACTTAAAATATTTCAATTAATAATAAAGTAAATTACCTAATTTAAGAAAATAATTACGATAAATAGAATCATTATAATAAGAAAGTATTGTCAAATTGAAATTCATAGTTTTTATATTTTAGTTTTATATAAATTGATCAATTCTCTCAAGAAGAGATATTTTTTAGTTTTCGTCCAACACCTCTCTTATGACCACGCCTTTGTCCTAGTGCACGCTCTAAACAATCCATCTCATTAACGGGTGAGTCTCCCGTCTCCATTTGCATTTGGGCGTATTGATTTTCAATTTTTGCCTGCAATTTTAAAGAATCCAAATGAAAAGGTATTAAGATTTTTATGAAATTTCAGCAGCATAACTGTTATAAAATGGAAAAAAAAAACCATTTTTAATCATAAGCACATATAACATAAAATTCCCAAGTTTCAACATATAAACTAACAACTTATCAAAACCAATAATTCTCAAATTATCTATATAGACCATATTCTTTAATTATCTATTATATTATATTATGTTATATTATGTTATGTTATGTTATATTATGTTATGTTATGCTATGTTATGCTATGTTATGTTATGTTATGTTATGTTATGCTATGCTATGTTATGCTATGCTATGCTATGCTATGCTCTAGTATGCTGTGCTGTGCTGTGCTGTGCTGTGCTGTGCTGTGCTGTGCTGTGCTGTGCTGTGCTGTGCTGTGCTGTGCTGTGCTGTGCTGTGTTGTGTTGTGTTGTGTTATGTTGTGTTATGTTATGTTATGTTATGTTATGTTATGTTATGTAATGTTATGTTATGTTATGTTATGTTATGTTATGTTATGTTATGTTATGTTATGTTATGTTATGTTATGTTATGTTATGTTATGGTATGCTATGCTATGCGATGCTATGCTATGCTATGTTATGTTATGTTATGTTATGTTATGTTATGTTATGTTATGTTGTTAGTTATTATATTTATTATTATTATTATTATTATTATTATTATTATTATTATTATTATTATTATTATTATTATTATTATTATTATTATTATTATATTATTATTATTATTATTATTATATTATTTATCAATATTATTAATATTATTATTGTTATTATTATTATTATTATTACTACTATTTATATTATTATTATTATAATTGTTATATTAAATTAATAATATTAATAATCCAATCTGTGGCGACAATTGTAATTCTATTAAAGCTAACTTTTGATGTATGTAATCAATTCTAATAGTCATAATAGAACCTTTGAGTTTGTTTGATACTCATTAATAATAATTGAACATAAACAAACTTAATTTACATTAACGTGTATAATTCAACAATGATTTTTATAACTGGATCATGGGTAAACTTTAACATATGTAATCACCCTAACCATCGTAATCGAACATATTTAACATTGTTTAACTCTCACTGATAATAATTAAACATAGACAAACTTAACTTACTGTTAATAAGGATAATTTCTTGTAAATTATCATCGTATATAATGTATAATTAAATACAAATGATCATAATTGGATCATAACTAACATTTGACGAATATAATTGATGCTAATCATCGTAACCAAACATATTTAGCATTGTTTGATATTTATTGCTGAAAGTAAAGCATAAGTAAACTTAACCTACAGTTAATAAACATAATATTCCCATAAAATATTATCAACGTGTATAATTTAACATCGATAATCATAATTGGAGTTTACCTTAAATGCCTGTAATCGAAACTAGCTATCATAACCGAATATATTTGATTCTAGCTGACACAAATTATCTATAAAATTAATAAATATAATATTTGTTAATATTATTATTATGACTTATAATTATAATAATACCTATAATAATAAGAATAATACTTTTAATAATAGCAATGATATGTACATAAATTATTGCAGGACCTGTGAAGGTTTTCAATGCAAATCAGTTTCATAATGAGTAGAGACTTAGAACACTTAACAGAATAAATAGGGAACTGGAACCTTTATAGTGATACTAAGAAACAAAAGTAAACAAAGAGAGACAGAAACTTAAGAACAAACAGATTGATTTTTAAGGATAAAGTATATTGCTCTCAAGTTTTTTTTACAAGTGTTACAAAGCTTGAAAATGAAATACAAGGACCTGAGATACTTTATACTACATCCTACAGCCGGCCATACTTTGAAGGCCAGCTGAAAACACTAATCTAGACAACAAGATCAATGTAAAGTTAAAAGGCAGATTGCCTTTTGACTAGTGACTATGACATGCCATAGCTCTCATCCTAATATAATACAAAAAGGATAAAAGTACATAAAGTAGAAAGTTACTGACACAAAACCATAATCTACAGCTTCCTAAAGCATGGACCTTTTCACCAACTTGTATAAGTTGGAGAGTCTACAGAGTGGCAGCGGAAAGTTGGTTAGCTTTTCTGAAAAGTTGTTGATCAGAGAGAGCATGTCTTCTCTGTTTTCGGAAGAAATCAGTCTTCTATCTTTGAGGCTTTGACAGATTTTGTCTTCTAAGCTTTGGAAGACTTCATCTTTAGCTTCGGAATATTTGGTCTTTGGCTTTGGAAGATTTTACACTTAGTGTAATTTCTTTGCATTGTGTAAAACTTCCAAAGTAACTTCTACCATGCACAAAGTGCATGCATGCAGGAAACACCTTGACTGTTTTGAGTGCATCAGCCTCTTTCAAATACCTTACAAACTCCCCCTAGGCTGATGCTACCAAAATAGAAAGGATGCTTGGCAGTTTGCAATCTTCATGTATTGATCAACAGTGTAAAATCAGGACATAGATGACTTTCCAGATGCAAGAAGCTCTACTTTGAACGGAGTTGATTGAGCAGCCTCGTAATGCATTTTCTCAGGATGTTATTACTCATCCTGAGATGTTGAGGAGGATGCCTTGAACTTCTTTTTCTTCCTTTTGTCCCTTCTGATAGCCATCCTTTTCCTCACTCTATACTTCAACTGAGGAGTGTGGCCTGCAGCACCAGTTTGGCTTTCTATGTTCTCCGCACTTGGGTCCTTATTCCCTATTCGATCAGAAGGAGGGGATTTCGAACCCTGCTGTGGGTTAGAAGATTAAGTAGGCTTAGGTGTAGATTCAGGTTCAGGTTGTGTTGTCCCATCAACCTTCACCTCAACTTCAAGTGCAGCTTGACTTGCTGGAGAATGCAAGTCAACAAGCTAACCTTCTTTAATCTTCTGCTTGATCCTCCTAACGTGCTCATCTAATGTGGATAGAGACATAGGACCAAGTCTCCTTCCAAAGAACCCGTACAGCTTCAAAAAGCTCACCATCTTTAGTCTGTCAGCAGACTTCTTTTCTTGTGCTCTGATGGTGGCTCTTGTTTTAGCAGCCTCCTCTCTCATTTTTCTCTTAACAACTTTTCTTTGAGTTTGAGCCTCTTCATCAAGCTGTTTGAGGTACTCAAACTCAATATATTCATATGAGAGGGGGTTGAGGGTTGCCGCCTGGTAGAGACCTGTGGCACTCAGATAAGCTATCATTTTCTATCTTTCTTGTTCCCTGCCTATCTGAGTTTCTTCCTCTTCAACTGCCACACACTCCTTCTTAGGACTTTCATGAACTAGAGAGAGGACAGGAGCTTTCAGTTGTTTCTTTCTTCTTCTCTCTTCTTTGATTTTGAGGAGCAGTTCTGCTGCCTCAGCCTCCTTCCTCTCTTTATACAGCTCTTTGTCTGCTAGTTCATCTAATTATGCCAAGGGGAGAGAGATAATTTCATCTATGTTGTAATTCTTAAGTCCCAGATAGTTCAATCTGGCTGCTCTTAACTCATCATTCTTATCAGGCCTATGAGCAGCCCTGATTGCAGCTTGCATGAAGCTTGGGACTTCACCAGATTTCTCTCCCCTAGCCTTCCTCTTCCTCTCTCTCTTCTCCTCCTCAATCTCCTCAGCAGCCATTTTCCTTTTCCTTTTGTTAACTGTTGGCCTATATGACTCAGGGTGGAGAGAGCTTTGGCCTACTGATGGTTGTGATGAGCTTGAGCTCTGGTAAGAGAGAGGTTGTGATACACCTTCACCTATAGGTGTGTCATTGAGGGTACTGGGTGCTGAGGGTAAGCCTATCTCAAGGTTCACAGGTTCTACTACTAGGCCTTCAACTGAGGTTTCCCCTTCGAAGCTAATCTTAGGGTCTGCCTCAGTATCCAATTGACCAACAGTTTTTCCTACTAGCCTCTGTCTATATAGTTTTGCTCTTTGTCTTAATTCCTTCAGCATCCATTCTTGAATCACCTCAGCTAACCTGCCAGCCTGTCTGTTTTGGCTTGGATTGATGAATGGCAGGTTAACCAAGTTCATACCATCATGCAAACTCAAGGTCTGAAAGTTGAAGAGTTCCTGCTACCCCAGAGCTCTTGATAGCACCAATGCCATTCTTGAGTTATCATACCACCATCCCATTATTCGATTTTCAGCTGGGTGGGATGGATCAGGCATGGACATTGGAATTCCTTCCTCAAACAGCTGTTGAATTATGGCCTCCACATCAGTGTGAGCCTTAAGAATTTGTTGAGTCTGGACAACTGCAAGTGAGGGTGGTGAGTCCTCATTGTCCATACTCATGACAGAACTCCCAGGTTGTGGTTATAGAGACTTTCTCCCCCTTTTTGGTATCATCAACCACTTGCATAGGTGAGCTGGAGGTCAAGTCCACTACTTCCATAGGTTCTTATGGACTTGGTTGAGTTTGTCTTGATGGTCTATCAGCTAGCTTGCCCTTGAGATCGGTGATCTCAAGCTGCTGGTCATTAACCCTTTTTTGTAAGGTAGTCACTTGAGATTCCAAGTGACTGGCCTTGGAGACTAAAGAGGTGCATAATTCTTCAAGTTGTTGCACCTTTAGTTTCAGACTCCCGATGAAGAATCATGGGGGGATGAGAGAATTGGACTGATGTCTTCTTCCTTATCACCAGTATAGTATTCTTGGCTGCTGGATTTTCTCTACTCACTGACAGCTTAAAATGAAGTGTCAATGGGTTGAGTTGCCATGGTTGAGGTCTGAAAGAAGTAATCACTAGCAATAGTGAGAGCCTCTTCCATATGGACCTTCTGAACTTGTTCTGAGAGATCCACCTCAGTTTGGGGTGGATGATGTGGGCTAGAAGCACTCATCTCTCCTTGAGTAAGGGTGGAGAAGAGAGACTCATGGTACTCATTGAATCCCATGTCTTCATCATCATAGAATTCAAGATTAGGGATTGGTTGGTTGAGATCAAGAGGCTGTGGATGGTAACTGTCCCCTGAAGGTTGTTCACCAGAGTTTTGAGACTCTGAGTGAAGGCTTAAGGCAGTTGGGGTTGTGAGCTCATCACGCTGAGCATGAGGAACCTTAGCACTGATAATATGAGAGATGGGAGTGGTTTGCTCCTCAAGGGAAGTGGGAGCTCTAGTGTCCACTTCCTCTTGCATGGGTGATAATATAGGGGCCTGTTCAGACTGAATAGCTTGAGCAGGGGTTCGTTTGTGTTTTCTTGAGTAGGTGATGGTTATTGTAGGTTAAGATGA